>WHUX01000009.1:600000-774299 GCA_015179025.1 Terfezia claveryi
TGAGCGTCGGGGCCATCAAGCACCTGGGAGCAGCAGTCGCCGGGATGAGATATTTCAATCAGATCTGAATAATTAATTAAATCAATCGTACGTAATTACCCTGAGCCTGCTGAATGGCTTGGCACAGGTTGCAAGACTGATTGTTTCCACCCCTATTGTATCTGTCTCGACGAGTGCCCTGGGACTCCAGATTCTTTTTCGTAAAACGGTCACGGCCAGCTCTCCAGTGACAGGCAATAGTGAGGTTAATATATTGTCGCGCTATCTCAAGTGACACGACGCTGCGACCCAACCGGCCAAAGTGGCTGCGACTAGGCCAGTTCAAAGGGTAATTATCTCGCAGTGCTGAAAGAAGCCCTTAAGGAACAAAGAAACAAAGCTCATGCTCTTTATTCTAATTGCCCATCTCCAGTCCTATTGTAGCTTTGTGATTTCATTCTCTGATATATGGTATTTGATCTCTTGTGTGTTCAGAGCTTTCCAGTTCTTTACCACGCCAAATCTATCGAGTGTCTTTTTCGTGAGCTCGAGTATCATCCTCACGATGGTGAACCCAAAACCTAAGCCGGGGGCGGCGTCAGAAAAACCCGGAATATCCCCCCTCGCGATTAGGACATCTGTCCCCCGCGCACATCAGCCTACAAGGTCCTCTCGTAGTAAAATCTCAAAGTCCGAAGCCGAATCCACCACGGAGCCTGAAACCCCAGCGAGTAAAGCCGCTGCAGCGAGAAAAACAAGGACACCTACTGCGGCCAGTCGCAAAATCGCTGCACGCCTGCAGACTCCGAAAAGAATTGTATCAAAATCCACAGACGGTACCGATGTCAATAGCGGATCTGAGTTTGAACTCCCGATAAAGACGGAGAAAATAAAATCACCCAACAGTGGCGGTAAAATAGCTGTTCGTTCCCCCACCCGAAAATTACATTTCTTCTATACTAACTCCCATACTCCATCAGGGTCCCGACAGCTCCTCCTCCGAATTGTCCACCAACAGGCAGTACAAGCATCTCCTCTCTGAAATCAACAGAATGCTGTCTCTCGAGTGTGACAAACTCTCGTTGACGATTGAATCTAATCATGCAAACCTCGAGCTCACGATTAGGGAGTTGGATGCGTCGTTTGAGGAGACGAAGGAGGCGTTGTTGAGCTATGTAAGAGAGTTGAGGCAGTATAGTCACGAGGGTAATTCCTCGAGTTATGCTGTGGAGGAGCAGGAGGAGGAGGAAGAGGAGGAGGAGGAAGGGATGGAAACCGAGGATGAAGATGTGAACGAAGATGGTGGAGTGGAATTTCCTGATACAAGTCAAGTACGGAATCGTCTATCACCCATCTCCGAAGAATCGGAGGAGAGCCTTTCGCTTGCAACTATTGCAGGGGGAAAAGCAAAACTAATGGCCACCCCCCACGTGTCACTCTCCATCGGAGTCATGGAACCCATTGGTTCTCGGTCAGCTATGAATCACGGTACGGCGAGGCGACGGCGAACGAGCTCGTCTGCCGGGGCTACTAGTAGCGACTCAGGAACAAAAACTCCCCAGGAGGGTGAAACAGGAGTGACAGTCATCTCAATCCAAAATAGCCGCGCGATTTTGGGAGATCTATATAGATCGTTTGGAGAGGATTTCATACCGTTTCGACCTCCGCCGGACATTATGGATCAGGATGAGCCGGATAAGCCGCTGAGGCAGTGGAGAGATACGACGCCAGATATTGCGGGGGCGCTGAATCTCATTTTAGCGAAATATACGCCGGGTTTGAAGATTGGCAGTCCCCACACCCGCCACTCCATAAGTGGTTCGAGCATCTCAAAGTCACCAACACCGCAACGTGAAATTGGAGGTAGCGGTGAGCAGAGCTTAGGGAGGTCGAACTATAACTTGGATGTTTTAAATTTAAAAACGGGCCATACGATTGGTGAGGAAGCTGTGAGGGACTCAAAGGCAGGTCAGAAGCGGGGATTCGACTCTGTGGGAACCGGCACCGACGCCAGTGTCAGGGTGAAGACGGCGACGAGTACTGGCGCGAGGACTTCCAGTCCGTCGATGGTTCCTTCGAGCCCACCTTCATCAGCCAAGCCGGGTCGTCGTGGCGCAAAAGGTACTCGGAAGTCGCAGCGGACGGAGGCTGCAGGTGGGGGTGTCCCGGTTGATGCACTGGACGGAGAAGGTGAATCAGAGGATAGACCGTCAAAGAAACCGAGAATAAGCACAAGGAGCACAAGGTCAGCACCGGTCAAGTCTACACCGACCAAGTCGACACCGGCAAAGTCGACACCGGCAAAGTCGACACCGGCCAAGACCAAAGCCAGAGCAAGGGCATATTCAGCGAGTGTACCCACGGCCGAGGACGATCGACGAGACCATCAAACTGAACTAGAATCAGCATCCAAACCGAAGAAGGGTAGCAAGGCGTCGGCGGCAGCGAGCAAGTTCACGGTGTTTAGGGACGCAGAGGCGGAGTCGCCTGCAAAGGCAAAGGGAAAGGTAAAGGGAAAGGGAAAAGTAAAGAGCAAGACTAAGAGTCCTGAGCTAGAAGAGGACGAGGATGTGTATGAGATTCCAGCTTCACCGGAGCCGGAACCGGATTCCACGCTGGTGACTAGGAGCGGGGGAGCAAGGACGACACGGGGGAGAGGCCGTACTGGTACTGGCAGTGGTAGAGCGAGAGGGAAAAGGGGCAGGGCGAAGAAGTGAACGAGAGGCCAATTGCTGCAGGGTCTTCCGGTACCACCAGCCCATTCGTGTGTGTGAGATCGATACAGATTTGTTTTGTGCATGTCGAGAGTGTTTGTACTGATAAGTCAATATAGTTCTGTCAATTGTCTTGATGGAAATCTCTGTGATTGCTGGATAGGGACACATAGTCTGGTTGCATTGGTACAATTTATATACTTTGACTGTAGAGGTGAGCTCTAGTAGTTTTGTGCCTAGACACATAATTGGTATTATGCTGAGGGCTGGAATGAGAGTTCCAGACTTCTGGTGGTCCTAGGTGATTATGTAGCGGTTTTAGTAAGTATCCAGGTAGGTCACGGTCATGTCCAGGGTCAGCCACCAGAAAATTATACTCGCGGACCAGCCGCGAGCCCATACGATTTCTGGCTGGCCCAGGCAGGCCCTGCGGGAGAATTCGGAACGACCAGGCCTCCGGCGAGTATGGACAAAATGTGATTTGTTGAATATGAACCCTCAAGTAAGTCAGCTATTAAGAAATCTTAATATATATTTTTAGGTACATGGAACAATGGGAAATACCCCCTCATGAGGTGGTATCTTAAACAAAGCTTACTACGTTGCCGGTACCAGAATCACAACGATTTAAAGAAACACTTCATGATGAAAGATTCCACTACACTTTTTTTGTTGCCCAGATGGTCAACCTGATGATTCCGATGAACAAAGACAGTTGGTCATCCTTCTTAAGTAGTGGTTCCGCTTCCCATGAGAACTTATCGAGCTCTCACGATACAGCTTCTAATTAGGAAGAATCTTTAGAAATTCTCCCAGTTGGTATTCAGTCCCCTGCTTTTGCTCTGCTGGATCCGTCTCCAATGCTTATATTTAAAGATAAAATAAATTAAAATAAAAAAGGTCTCCAATCCTGCCCGAGTTCAGGGTAATACCGCTCGAGCTTGTACCAAATGAGCATCAAATATAGCAAAACCAATGAGATAGCTGAATTTGAAGTTGGAGTATTCGTTTGAGTATATATTCCTACAATTGGTCCCCGTGCTAACAAATGCAAAGTGGTTATTCTACGGGATTATTCAAAAGCCTCATTTTGAGCGATATCAACTGTGGTTCATCTATGACATCCTCAATCACTATTTTCCAACACGGTAATTACAGCCGCTTCCACCATATTTTACGCACCCAGAGTTACCTCACTTGGATAAATATATAACATAAACCGCTTGTCATTAAGAGAAGCTACATCATGAAGTACCTTTACTCGAAGGCCCCTGCCAATGTACCAGAGATCCCTCGTTACAAGCAAACGCTCCGGACCAAATGAAGTATGCTTGTAACAAATATATCCTTATACCTAAAAAAACGGAAATAACGGCCGAGCGAGCAAGCAAAAGGTAGAAAATGGGATAATAAATTCCAGACATCCAAATAACAAGTATGAGTACTGATATTATTAAATTAGAGACATTTTATTAAATTAGAGACATTAGATAAATAAGCGGAAGGGATATCAGGAGGAGGAGGCTGGACCCAGCACAAAGTCATTGAATATGATAACTTCTGCGCTGAACCTCCCCAGTTTCATTGCTTCTTTTCTCTCGCTGAATGACATCTTGCAGCTCAGTGATGTTGGATATGCTTCAAACCAGCATTTGATATAGCGCCAGGTAGTCCTCGGGTTTTATGCAGCTTATGTTCGGATGGCTTGTTTGCTCACTCCCTGACCATGCTTGTCGTTGTGGAACGTGTGGAGATCCATTTGTGCTTGTTGGGTAAATATGTTAGATTCAACTCTTACGTTGCTTCATGAGATCGTGCGGGGTTATTTCTTATTGATAAACATACCCAATACGGCAGGCGCTTCTCTTGTTACAAAATGGTTACTAAGCGAATATTCTAGTAATAAAAATATGCTTATTTACTATGTGGGACTGCGAAGGTGATATGCTTGTAACGAGAGATCTCAGTACGGGCAACTGTCAAACCCGTTGGTGTTTTAAATGTATAACTGTTGAACCAGAATGCACAACCCGATGTCATACTACAAATATCAAATGTATAAACAAATGTTGTTCCTGTCCGTCCTCCTCCGCCTTTCCTTCTCAAGAAGACACAATCCATGTTGCAGGCCCTTCTGCTTAGCAAGTTCATCCATTTTCTACTACTTCACCATTGCGTACCTCACTTCTTTATAGTCGCTGCTGTAGAGGGTTGCATGAGGGCTTCTCAAATCAGTTAAATGGGTGGTGCTTCTTGGTGGTGCCTTTATTAAAACCACAGTGATTAACGTATGGGCAACATATGGGCAACCCCTTTACTGGGATCGCATATGAGTAATGAGTGTAAAAAAAAAAAAAGGTATTGGCACGGAGGTCATCCTTCTATGCAATGAACAAGATGATTGGAGTACCAGTGGGGGACCCGGGAAAACAAGGCATAAAAGAATCTCTTGGACTGGCTATCAATCTATCCTTGGAGGGCCTGGAGTTTCGTAGCAAGTGGAGTGGACTGAAGGGAGAGGTAAACCCTTGCTTGTGGTGGATCTTGTTTTCACAGAGGTAGGGCTTTCGATACTGCCTTCTTGAAGACTCGAAGTCCCACACAGAGGACTCTCGATACAAGCATATCGTTCGCACCGGGGGAAGTATGCTTGCAACCTATATATTCTTATAGCAAGAGAAAATAAGTAACTATGGAATGAAGGTAGCAGTAGTAAATGTTGCGGCATAGGCTTATGAATACAAGCCGAGCATACAAACAAGAAATAGCCAAATGAGAGTAGGAGTGGACACCGGAATATCAAGGAGAGGAGGCAGCGGAGGCCCTTGCTTGACCCCTTCCAGCTGCTCTGTAGCAAGAGTAAAGTTTGGGGCTCTTTTCCAGTAGAACACTGTCTCATCCATGCTATATTTATCCTTACCCTTATAAACTCCTAAAATATTCTGAATTTCTCAAATCACCATTTCTGTTTCTTCTCCATGATCAACAGATCCCGACTCCCCATGCAATACTAACTTCTAAATCCGATACCCTTTTTTTAAACGCACTCAACTACCCTTGTGAGAACTTTGGCATCACATACTTCGTGTGGGTAGGCATCTTAATCCAAAATTATGCTGCCTTTTCTTGCATCAACCCTGATATTACAACCCATTAATTAACTGCTGCCACTGGAATAGTGCAGAGTCCAGCTTCATGTGCTTGCCGGTTTCAATGCGCTTGGATTCAGGTCACAGCTTTTGTACTTGAATTGGATCGACATCGGAAGGCTTACGGGGTCTTTTAAAATTCAGAATTTTGCTGATTCGGGACTGTGTAAGCTCCTTATTCGGGTTTGCCGATTCAAACCAACGTTTAGTTTAAATTGTTGGTTGCCAGGTCGACTTGGGGTTTTCTTCGGTATATGTCTTTATAGCTTGACGCTCAAATGCCTGACGTCATGACACTGTTGGACTACAGAAGATTTGGAAGAAGAGGAAATTGTTCTACCAGTTGTTGAGGCGGTATGTGATTCTGTATATTGTCTCCGGAGATGCGATTTTGAGGGGTAATCTCTGATCGATAACTGCCCATTAGTGACTAAGCCAAAAAAAAAAAAGAATATTCTTCTATCCAAATTATGCTTATTGACTATATGGGCTCTGGTTGGCACGCTTGTAACTCGAGAGACCTCTGTATCTTGTAATCCACTGTAAATGGCTGTTCCTCAATGTCTTTTAGGGCCCAATTTTCTGTTTGAAACAACTTATTACTCATGTGCTGGCCCAGTAAGGGGTCTATTTACCGGATACCTAATGGGTCCATGCCCTTGCGGTCTTAATTCCGAGCTATCTTTAGCAAAGGAATAATGGATTAGCTGTATGTTAGACCGTACTGGTATCTCTAAAAAAGAATGTATTTTTAACTAGTTGTGTTGCCGTTACGGCACTGAGATGGTAAGTTCAAGTAGGAAGCGCAATTTTAAGCAGCACTTGACTCTTCAGCAGTTTGGAAACTGGTGGAATTAGTACAACGGAGGTCTTGTTATGGTACTATGGGCTGTCCTATGTCCAGAGAGCGGCATTATCTCAGCGGACATGATTTCCCCAAAGACGCTTTCCGCCCATACCCCAAGAAAAAAAAAGATAATCAAAAGGGTTAAGCAAGCGAACTCATAAGCGAACGATGGAACCTCTTAAATTCGGGTAAGGTTCTCATGATGTGGCAGCCAGGCTGCGCAAGAGTACCGCGGTTAATTGAACCTCTGTCATGACAGGCCAGACTAAGTAGAAAGACCAGGAGCCTTTCAGCTGAGCTAAAGGGCAAGCCTGGTAAAAGTTGGGTTCCGGGTCTAATAGTAAGTAGATGTACCTGTACTTTTTTATTTATTTATTTAGATACTTACTCATTACTCATATGCGGTCCCAGTGGGGGCCCCATGGTGAGCCACCCGGAAACCAGGGGGGGTTTAGGACAAAGGCAAGCTAGTGTGCCAGGCCCGGCGCCTATTACCGCAGATAATATACCATAACATAGATTCAAGTGCCAAATGGCAAAGGCAGATCAGACGACAAAACGAGACGATAAACTCAAGGCCAAATAAAGATGTGAACCAGAAATCCCAATCCGCGTGAAACCTAGATCTACCGGTACCGAGTCGTACTGTAGCTGCGGCCAGGACCACCGCCTAATAAATCATACAGTACTTAACCAAGGGTATATACCACTTGAGCTCTCAATCCCCACGCTGAGCAGAATTACGCTCCTTTCTCACCTACGCTTATAGTACTTGTTTGCTGCATATCTGGTAGGCAGTTCGCGCGCAGTACGCCGGGCTCAGGCCTAGTGAGATTTGCTATATATGTAGGTGCTGTCAACATTATGATCATCTGACTTTGCCAAGCCTAAATATTTACTTGCACCAGTACTGGTCTTTCCCAATTTAATTCACAACCATACCGTACATACTACCTAAATTCACATCAACTCATATCACGCGTACGCTGACTGGAATGGCCCCAACCATGACATTCGCGGGTCAATATCTTCCTCCAGAGCTACTCGACGCCATCCTCACGTTCATCGGGCCTGAATCCGACCTAGAAGATGACAACAATATCAGCGTCCGCCATTTCCATAATTTGATGCAGGAGAGGCAAGCAGTACTTCATGCACTCTGCCTCACTTCCCGGGCCTTGTACGCACATTTTTTACCCCTCCTCTATCATTGCATTCACTGGATATGGGAGGAGACAGTCTTCGTCGGCCCCCCTCTCAAGCTCACACTGTTTCTCCGCACATTGGTCACCCGACCCGGCCTTGCGGGGCTTGTGCAGCATATCTACCTAAACCGCTGGAACATGGCATGGCACCTCGGAGGACTAGGCACGGCACATTTTACTCCGCCCGAACTCACAGCATTCACAACCACCGTCTCCCGTATCATCGGATCGCAGAAGTTTGACGTCAAATATGTTGAACCGGAGGCGCTTGCCGTAGTAGCAATATCAATGATGCAGGGCCTGCGCAGTATAAAGCTTGTTGCTCACAATGGAGCTAATCTTGATGACTGGCATCCATTATATATCTGGAATTCGATGGATTTGACACTTGGTGGCGACACCCTACGGCCGGGTGGCAACTATGCAATCTCCACAGAGGTGGCTCCCGTCAACATGTTAACAATGCTAGAAAGGCTTGAAATAACGCACAGTATACCTGCTGGCTTCTTGCCCTCATTATCCATCCCGACCCTGAGGAGTCTCAAGTTAGCCACATCCAGAGTAGCACAATTCCGCAGCCTCTTGCCTTGCGCGCCCAATCTGGAAAGCTTGGAATTTACGTTGATGAGAGATGTGATGTCAGGGCCGCAGTTTAGTGATTCCTGGGTTGATGCGGATGAGCTGCATAGAATTATCATTGCTGCCCCGTGCTCAGAACGACTGCGGAGACTCGCTATTGAGATATATTGGTTTTCTAATACCTCTGCGGAAATGTCAGGATTCTTGGATTGGGGTGACTGGATAAACAGTCACTGTGGAATCCATGGCTCATTAGGCCCCCTCACAGAGCTGCGGTGCCTGGAGACCCTCGAGACCTCGTTAAGCATGTTGCTAGGATGGCGTCATACCTCATGGAAGTCGGCAGATTTGATTTCGATGTTACCGGCGGGGTTGAAGAAACTCAGGATCGGACATGAGTTGTATATGTTTGATACGGAGTTTCTTTGGGAAGAGCCGGCATTGATGGGTTTGTTGGAGAAACTACTGAGTGTGAGAGGAAAGGGTGCAGGTGATCAACGACAGAAACACCATGACGAGGGAAGGGTTGGGAAGTTGGAAGAAGTTGTCGTGTTAGATGAGTTGCGGCCAACAGACTTGCTGAACCCGGTCGATGGGTGGGAACCACGGTTTGAGCCTGAAGAGATCGAGCAGCTCAAGTCATGTAGTGAGCGATGGGGTGTAACATTCATGGTACAGGTAAAGAGGCAGAAAGCAGAGAAGTTCTTTCCCGGAACATTTGAGGTATAAGTAGCCAGTGAAAGTGGAATTGCTGAATTGACCACTGAAATACGTACTGAATTGACCACGCGACGAGTACTGATTTTCTAAAGTAAAAATTGACGACGCGGAAGGGATTGCTAAATTGAGCGCTGAACTGACGGTGAAAGCGACTTGAAGTGACTGCGAAATAGACCAACCACTGGTATTTTCTAAAACTAAATTTAAATCGCAAATCGCAAATCGCAAATCGCAAACCGAGACGCAAGTTAGGTACTCCAACTGCATCCCATAGTAAACCAGACTACCCATAGTATATCTAGCTAGACCAAAGTCTAAGTAAGCATAAGTTTATATATATGTCAGGAATTACTTTTACCAATTTTTGCATATGGTGATGAAATTGCCAACTGTACGAAAACCCTTGTCCAGGTACTTTTACTATATTTACGCATCCTATGGTTGGGAGCGAGAGATGCGCATACTATACATGTATAGATGACTCCAAGGGTGAGCTTAGGTCATAGAACAGGAGTATTTGTAATTGAGTCAGAATTAGGTGCAGTTAGTACAGTGCCGCCTATCTTGACAACCTGATGGTATCCGACATCAAAGATTACAGAAATTGATAGCCCTCACGGATAATTTAGCAAAAGGTCTAATTTCTACGAGACAGAGGCCGACAAGCCAAAAGGGCGCCGGTTCAGCTGCGAATCAAAATTAACTGTTGCTTACAATGCCGCGTTAAGACACCGGAGCCAATGCCACTCCCAACGCCAGCCAGCACCCCGACGGTTTCGAAAAAGGCTCCATCGGTCATTGGTGTACCTGGAAGTTTATTTGCATCTGGGGTTTGTTCAGCACCTGTGCTATTTCTGACCTTGATTGAGGATGGGCACAACGGATGAAAGAGTTAGAGGTGGCAGAGGGCTTAAGTAATAAGAAAGAGAAGACAGGGGGTTGGGGTGACCCTACGGATGATGAGAACAGCGGCAAGGAGAGGCTGAACCAAACGTTGACCCACTGCTGAAAACTTAATGGTGAAATCCCCCGGGTATTTGGATTCAGGGGGTGAATATTAGCTGGAAGAGGGTGTCAAAAGGCTGGCTAAGGAGGACAAGAGAAAGATGACACAGGGGGTAGTGGAAAGTGGGTGGAGAATTCCTCATATCTCAAGCCAACATGCCTGGATGGCCAGAGGAGGAGGGGTCTATACGAAGAAGCATACAAAACTTCGACACAGAAGTCAACATGAAGGTATTTGTGGTGCATGGAATACCCCGCCTCAGACCCTTGACAGAAACAATACAGATGTGAAGACAGGAATGAGGGGTTTCATGGGAGCACGTTGGCTTCTGGAAGAAATGGCAAGACTGCCAGTTCGCTGATTTTTTCTTTACAGTCTGGTCTCTTTTTCTACACAGCGCGATCGGATGGGGATGAAGGCTACCGGCTGCCTGCGGAGTTACACAATTTTGAGAGAGGACGGAAGAGGCGGGGGCAGAACTCCCGCTACTGTAATTATACATAGCACAAAAGCACCGCGCAGCAACGTGGAGCATAAACTTCTCAGTGGGACATCCGACTCAACGAAAACCAGAAGATATTAATTCCAAGACCTGCAAATTGATGACCGGGCAAAAGTCAAGGGCCACCTGGCCGTTGCAATTTTTAGAAAGTCTATAAGTACGTCTATGCAGCATACAGATGACGCTCGATACAAGTATATCATCCGGACGGAGGGGAATATGCTTATAACCAATATATTCTTATATCACGAGATGAGTAACTATGGAATAAATTCGGAAAAGCTGCGGAATAGCATTATCAATAAGACAGTAGCATACAAGAGACAAATAAAGAGATATACGGAAGTACAGGGGCCAGAGTCTCAAGAGGAGGAGGAGTCAGGAGTTCCGAAGAAAGTCACTGATCCTGCGCTGAACATCTTGACGCCGGCGCTGAATTTCAAGAGTCTCAATACGTTTTTTCTCACGGTTGAGTACATCCTGTAGCTCGGTGATGTTGGCTGTTTGTGCGGTTTGAAGTGAGAAAAGGAGTAAGCCTTCAATATGTGCTAACGCCTCATGCGGAGTAACAGGAGGAGGTATTGATAGCGAAAACTCAGCATCTGGCTCATCAGCCTCATTAGCACGTTCACTTTCTGACCATGGCCGCCGAGTATGAGAAACCATAATTTGTAAAGTAGCGATTGTGTATTGAGCTTCGTTATGTCGTAGCAATTCTCTATATTATTGTATATTTACTATGTGGGACCAGCGGAGGTATGCTTGTATCCGATATATGCTTATATCTGGTATGCTTGTATCAAGCGTCATCTGTAATGCTACGGAACAACGGGTCACATAAACGTCTTGCCTCCCGAACCAAGGGAAATCCTAACAGAAATAACCCCTGCCTCCTCCCGGAGACAAATATAACTTCTGCCACCATGCACCTCTCCTGCTGATCCTCTGTCTACCTCAGCAAATCCCCATCCCTGCCAACTCAGAGGTTCAAACGCCTCTACCTATGTCCGTAACTACTTTGTCCCCATCTTTCCCTTTCCTCATCCAAACCCCCCCTGTCGAACAACATGCCGACCGATCAAGATAGAAGAAAGTGGCGTGAGTGCACAACAGTAGAGAGGGTATGGATCATTGAATTCAATGCCCAAGGATTCTCCCACCGTGTGATTGCTATAAAAACAGAGATCCCCCGCAGTACAATTTCTAGTATATCTCTTCTACTACTCTTATGACGGGCCTTGAAGTGCGTTGTGAATCAGGGGCAGCCCAGTCTCAGGGGCAGCCCATGACTTTTTTGTATATGCGGGCCTAAGATATTCCGCGATGCCTAATACAAGAATTTCGGAAAATCGTTCAACAAACGCAAACATGTAGCCTCTACGCACTGTTACTGAGATCTTGTTCAGCCTGACATTAACACCTACCGCATGGCTTTCGGTACTTGATTGAGCGGCTACGGGCAATGCTCAAACCTTGATTTTTCAAGTTACTCCGTACAGATGCAAGGGGGGGCGGGGGGGGGTTTCAGGAAATGTGGTTGAGTTAGTGTGAGTTCGCGATTCATCATGGATTCTTCTATAAGCTCGTACATTTGTAATAGATTCGGGTAATCAGACTGCGATTGTACGATTTCCTCCAGCCCCAAAAACCTTTTTTGTTATGGCGAGAGCTCAAAACCCTCTATGCCCTGACCCCAACCCGCCTTTGTGGCATTCTGGTGTTGGAAGAAAATTTTGCAATTTTAGACTGAACCTCACCCCTACTCTCATTTTAACCTTGAAATTTTGACTTTTCTTCCTCTTCCGAGATCACTTTCGCCATAGCCACCAAAAAAGCTGCAACACTACTCGCCCTCCGGTTCCGAATTCCTATACAGAACAAACCAACACTTACACCAACGAGCTGTGGCCGTGCCAGAACCCTAGATATTCACACCTCCCTTGCTACCCCCATACTCATCTTGTGCTCCCTCATCATCCCTCGGCGACCTTCTCAAGTCACCCTTTTGTTTCTTCGGACTAATGGAGCTTTTAGCAGGACTCTTGCGTTTCGTGTTGGACTTCGTTGCAGATCCGGGTGTTGCTGCTTGGCTCGCTCTTCCTTGGACTTGTTGCAAACTTACTTCCTGCCGATCCTCAGCTCTCTCTCCATGCTCAGTAGCTGCATCATTTTCGGTCATATGCACATCCTCTACACTGTCTTCAATGTATACTGTCTGTTGGGGATTCCTAACCCTAGTCTGCGCTAGTGGTAGAGTAACACCACTACTTCCTGGTGCGTGAGCCTGAGCTCGTCTCATTCCCGTGGGCTGCTCATGGTGTGTTTGGGACCTTTCTGTAGCTGGCTGTCCATTCTCGGATGGTGGAAGGGAAGCGAAATACTGTGATTCTCCACGTATGAGTTCATCAGTCCTGCTGTCTACATGTGTTTTGGACGGGTCGTTTTCCTCAATCCGCTGCAAAGGTTTAGTCGTACCAGTTGCGATGTTAACGTTTCGAGGGGTAGGGGTTGGTAGGGGTCTTGAAGCAGTGGCTCTAGGATAGGCACTACTCTGTCGTATGGCAGTGCGAGCAGACCGTCGGAGGCCTAGGGTGGCCGCTGTGGCAGGCTTTGTAGAGGATTGGATGCCCTCTTCTGCGGGTATATCTTTACAAATGTAGGTAGCGGTACCTCCTGGAAACCGTCCTCGTACCCCCACGCCCTGGTCATCAGGGCCAGCGTCTTCGCTGGGAACAGCCCTTTCCTCGACAACGGCAGGTGTCGTATCTGAACGGCTTATAGCCTCAGTGATTGGTTGGGCTGCAATGATCTGAGTTTGGGTCTCGCCTGTTGTCTGTTGTGCAGCTCGCGGAACATGACGAGGCACTGCGGGTCGTTTTGTGACTAGTTTTTGCTGCGGTACTAGTTGGTTGAGTGCTGTCGCCTCGCTCTTCTGGTTGACATCGGGGTCAACATTGGCGTTGGGTTGATCTTGCGTATTGGCTCTACCAGCATCAAACTGAGTCCTTTTTGATACAGTTTTTATCGTGTCAACCGCTGTTGAATAATCCAATATACCTCCATGGTACTGCTCCCTCGTTTTGATTTCAACGTTTTTAGGCCTTCCAACATGAGGCTTCTCCCCAGGTAGTGGGGCAACGGACTTTCTTCTTGGTTCAGGGCGGTAAGGGTCATCTTTCCGTGGGCGCCCCGGCGGTCTTTTTCCCAGTGCCTTTGGGTCCCCGGAAGGTGCAGGAACTCCCTCTGCTCTGCCGTTGTTAGCATCTTCCGTTTGGCGTTGCGTTTGACTCTCATCTGGAGAGTTCAGGACATTTCTAACCGCCATTGTCTGGTCCGCATGACGGGTGACAGGCACTACAGCTTTTCCTGCTGGGTCCCCTCCTTCGGTCTTTGAACTTTCCAGATTCGATCTTCGATTGTCTCTTATTTGTTCAACCTGTTTCACTCGTGACCATGCTGCAAGATCGGCTTGCTGGGCAAATTCTGCTGGCCCAACAGGCCCAGGTAGGCGTGCCAGGTCAGCCGGGTGCGGCACTTCCGATGCTCTTATAGCGAGTCGGGTAAGCCCATCACGAAGCTCAGGTGAGAGAAATTCCTCTAACCTGCCTAGAACCTGGCGAGCCTGTGGAATAAGCGAACGCCAGTCCTCCATGCCAGGCTCCATATTTCTGGCCTGACAGTCTCGGTCATGCAGATGCTGCCCTGACTCTTCTAAAATAGCTACGTTTCTCGCATTTAGCTCCTCAAGACCGACCTCAAGCGGCTGCAGTCTCCTAAGCGACTCGTACTGGGTATGTGGATCCTGAGTTCCACCTGGATATCCAGACTGTCGGTGAGAAGGATGACACTCCCTACCCGTGACAGGCTGTGGAAAATTGCGATGTGTGACAGGCGTTCTACTACTACACGTGCGACCTAGCATTGAGGAGCCCTGTGGATTCATGTTATATCCCCGCTCCTCCCGGCACTTCAGTCGCGCGGATGAGGTGGGAGAGCTTTGCGCAGGGAATCGATCAAAAGGAGATACTGAGAGTGACCGCTCGCGACCGTAAGATGAATTACTATTGCGTCTTGTTTGAGCGGGGGCGGGGGGCTGGTCTCTTGCTTCATTCATCGGGGGCGCGCTCATGAACTGCCTGCGGTCTGGAGCGACAGGTTGGGGTAGAGCTATGTGGCTCGCAGTCATTAAGGGAGTTGGCTGCCTACTCCCACCAGTTTGTGGGGAGGGTGCGGTAGAACAGTTGATAGTCGGGGCTAGCTCCGCTGCGTCTGCATCCCTATGGTCGTCTCTGGGGTATTGGGGAAGGGGAAGAAAATATAGCTCCTTTTCTATCTCCAATTGTATGCTACACTGACGCTCACGCTTACATAAAGGGTTGGAATAGGGGGCATCGTGCACATACGAAGAAATAGATTTTGCTGTGTCCCTTCTCGATAGAGCAGCACTATACTTGTTTCCATATAGAGAGGGCGCTTCATAGCCAAAAGTCCTTTCAACTTCGCGCCTCACCCCAAGGGAAGTGTCCAGAGGGCCTTTCCCTGTCTCTCTAGGAGCCCTCGACCTCCCTCGCTCCGCAGGAAAGCTCCCTTCGTCATTTGTATCGGCATCTCCACTTTGCCACTCACTCTCAAACATACTCTGCTCCCTGGTTTGCGCCTGGGGGTCGACGTCAGTATAGTCAGTCCCTTCATATCTAGCGTCTGACCTGCTACTTGGGGCGTTGGAAATGGGTCTCCTAGGAGCGTGAATACCCCCCTGTTCTCCCTCATTATCTGCATTTGTGGCCAAGCCTGGGAGGCCTGAAGGCCACCTATATTGCATCTGGGCTATCGGCTCCGGCTGTGTCTTCCAGAGGAGGGTATGTTGTCTTGTAGGAGACCCAGAATGGTACAGCTGGTGCAGCTGAATACTCTCAGCAAGAGCTACAGGGTCAATTGACCGCTGCCTCTGTTCACATCTGCTGGTAGCCCCTCTATCCTGTGCAAACGATGGCCTAGGTGGGCCATGACTGGCCGCACCATCATCACTCCTGCGTCTCCCAGGCTCAGAAATGGTAAGATCATCGAATACCAGTCGCCTAGCATTCTCCAAGGGACGCGCGGGTCTTTGGTTATCCCTTTGCCCCGTGATATTGGGCGCCTGCATCTCACTGTGATTTACGCCCCCCGAACTCCGGGGCCGTTGTTCATGTGCATTTGCGGCAGTCCTAAATGCCACTCTAGACCTTTCAGGAGATGTGTTTTGCAACGAAGATCTCTCGTGTGCAGGTTCTCGATGCGCTCTTTGGCCATGGGCTGTCGCGGTACTCTTGCTTTCGTGTCCTTCAATTGTCTGAGGTTCAGTGCTGTTCCCAGGATGTGCGGGAAATCGCCCGCGGTCGACGAAATTAGATGCTAGTTTTTTGATCGGTCCCGTTGCCGAGGCGCTGTTCCTCGAAGATGGTTTCTTTTTAGACGAGCCCATCGGAGTGTGGACGTGTGGTTCTAAGTGGGATCCAGAAACTTTGAAATGCTAACACCGAGGTGGATAGGCTGGGGTTTTGCTTCTGTAGACATGCCGGCTTGTTAGCTCCTGATAGGCTGACAACAGGGGGGAGGAGGGGGAGTGCTAGGGATGGAGTAAATATTAATATGAACTGGACATGCCCTGACTTACTTACCAGCGAGGGGGGGGTGCTAGGGATGGAATAAATATTAATATGAACTGGACATGCCCTGACTTACTTACAGCGAGGCTTAACCAACATGCAATAACAACACACGACAAGAAAAGAGAATTGCCCCCTCGGAAGAAGAAATACTCACTGGTTTGTGGTTAAGATATAGGGACTAAATCCACAAGGAGGGGTAACTGGTATTTAACAACGTGGGGCTACTACCTCTTCAATGCCAACATAACGATTCTATATCCATAACCGTTTGAACCCACCACTGCGTCTCCAAATTAACTTTACTCCGCAGTGCTTCCAAGTTCAAGGGATTTTTCATGAACAATAGACCTCCAATTTAGAACTTACCACAAGCATCAGAGTTGCTGTTTGAGCAGCAATGATCATGCATATAGATTTCTATTATGAAATATTAATGGAATGGAATCATTAATTTTGCAGAGGGTTATGAAATGCTGTTTGGTTATGTATACGTCCAAGCAGTTGTCATGCATATTGGGCTGTACTAAGTTATGCACTGGTGAATAGCTTTGCCTATGTATCTATGTAAATGCGAGTAGCGGTTTGTGTGGGCGTGTAACTGCATGCAAACGTTAACACTTGAGCGATGTGGTATTGCGATAGTGAGGCTTCTCTGTTTGTAAGGCCGATATGTAATTACGATAGACCTACTGTATTGTCCGAAATCGAGATGTTGGGATTGAGGGTAACTCTTTTGTCAGTTGCGTTGGAAATTTGGGTGGATTCACCTCCAATGGAATTTATGCTAAAGGTGCGAGGTCTAAATCCGCAGGCAACAAGAGTAGCTTTAGATTAATTCTCATTGAAGGTATCTCAAGGGTCCCTTCCTCTTAGCTACAATTGCACTTCCAACGGTTCCCCGTTCCCACTTCAAACCCACAGCCATATTATTACAAACCAACAACAGGTGTGATATAAGACAATGTCCTCCGGTAATGGCCATGGGCTACAAGGTGAAAAGTTTCATAAGTCTAGAAAATTCTAGTTGATGGAGTTTGCAAACCGTGCCAAACAATTACAAGGTTAGCTCAAACGGCCTACCGTACTACCGGAAGATTACTTTCAGTCCTAGAAACATTGTCACTTCATGTGAATGAATTGAGCCGTGATCTGAAAGGTGGTGCGCAGTGCAGTGCATACCCGTATCTTACATGTTGTTTGTATTCATTAGACTACGGGGGACACCAAGCGAATGCACACCAGAATTTTGGCGAAAACAGCCACTGTGACCAAATAATTCCCAATTATCTACAAAGGGACCTGGAATTTTCACGCGCAGAAATCACCATCTTGACACCGATTTCTACATCATGATAGAGAATTGGGTCAATACAAGGGATTCTGCAGAAGTTACATACTGAAACAAGTCCCAAATGGGCCTTCGCCCGGGTTTCCGCGTGGCTCATCACCCCCATCGAGACCGCATGTGAGTAACGAATATTTATAAATAAATAAATAAATAAATAATGTTGCTTTGACTGATCTGGTTACTAAGTGCCCCAAATTCTAGGACTTCCAGCCGATGAATAACAAGTTCAAGAGCTATATTTTCTTGTTTGATGTGTACGCTTACGTAGTATGTATTTAATTAACTTTTAATTATGTAAAGGCACAATATATATAAATTGCAACTGCAAACAACTACAGATATACAAATTTATATTTTTTATTCGAAGCCGATATGCAGAGGGACAGATTGGAAGCATCCGACTTGCTGGACCTACATATCAATAAAACATATTGCGTAGTTGATTTCCAGCAAAAGTGGCACTTTTGGTGTGAAAACCGTTGTGGGAAACACTAATGTCATACAACTATACATACAGGTATGGATACCATAGTATAATCTAGAATACATCTATGTCACAGTGGAAATTAGCTCCGTTTGTTCATGCAGTACTTGGACGACAAAGGAATGCATGAAGTAATGAAAATTGCTTCAGCTTGTGAAGCTACATTTGAGTTTTACAAACAAATTATCAGTTCTTCCACCGATAGGTGGGGGATATCTCAATGACGTAAACAGTCTAAAGTTGTCCAGAAGTATCCAAATGCTGAGTTTCGAGTTATATGATTTGATTTACCACACCGAACTTTTGAAAGTATAATCCAGATTGCGCTACAAGACACAGGAAAATACCTCTCTGGATTTCCCAACGGCTGCAATTCAGCGAGCTGAAAAATAGCTGAATAGACACTAGGTACTGTGTTTATCCTCTAGAAGCCCTTCGGGCTTTGGAGGAATTTCTTTTTTCTATCGCAATTCCAAAAACCAGGAGTTTCATTAGGCTCTTAACATGTGGGGGCTCGCGATCGGAACTAATGTAATTTGGAGTTTCACGACTCCAACTGAGACAAAAGATTTCACGGACATCAATCGGATTAACATTGGAGATATTTACTCGGGTACTCAATTTCCTTTCATGCGCTTATACTATGTTTTCCATGCCCTAGTGTGTCTACGATAAGCTGTATACGCATGTATAGGCACGAAGTTATGAGATTTGTACGTGAAGGGCTTAGACAAATATATCCCACATCGCTTGGTCACCATAATGCCTACTACTCGTACTACCTGATATATAGGTACATAAAATATGGTCTAGTTTGCAATGCAGCAGCAGAGAGATTGGATTACCATGCCGTTTGGCGCGCACTCCTACATGCTTGGATATAGGAGCCCTCTTACATATACATGTATCTACAGCTAATTGTCTATGAATAATTTTTAGCTGTTATCGATATGGTACATTCTGATATTCTGGGCAGCAAAATGGGAGCATATGGAGGGTAAATGCGGGGAGTGACTACATCCTCCCCAAAATTACACCCTGAATTTTGAACTCAACACCGCAGACTTTAGTATTATGAGATCTTGTAGAGGGAGTCATGGCTCGCTTGCATTAATGGCTCGGCTTATGTTTAAGCTTCATGGACCCGACATGCAATATACACCTTTACCATAGATCTGGTACGTGCTTCAGGTGACTTGATGCCAGTAGTGAACTTGCCACATGGTTGCATCGGCTAGCCTGCTTGTATAGCTCAGGTTCGTAGGTTTCATACTCATGCTAATCAGCCACACCATCGCAGCATAAGTTAACAGAATTTACGCCAGCATACTCCCATTATCTAAGGGGTTTAACTAAGCCCTCTCCAAATATACTCTTATTTTCAGTTAGACTATTTATTCACGCCCATTTCGAGCCTGAGGTCAAGCCAGAACGATAAAGGGGGAAGAATAGCGGAGAGTTTCCTGGAATTACGAACATACAGAAAAAATACCGAAGTGATCGCGTGAACATATTCCAGACTACCTCGCTCCACTCGCCTCCTGCTCATGCCTGTGGTCTGGCGTACAGCTTTGCACCTATGTAGTCCCCCACCTGCTAGACTAGTTCTTGCGATGTCAGTTGAACCTGTATGATCCTGTGAGACCGACTGAATCATGAACCCAAAGGGAATCACTCACGTCTACAATCTAACAAAGTATATGGGTATACTTGGTAGGCAGCGGAATGGTGAAATAGGCAATACAGTAGGCTATGCGGGTCTGAGCGCAGTATATAGAGCAGTCAGGGTTCACTAGATGGTAATAGAGGACGATGTGGTTGAAGACTTGGTTGTTATTAGAAGCGAAGAAAATACAACGGAAAACTGGAATATCTACATACAGGGGGTTTGAGGGTAATCCCGACAGGGATGTGAATAAACAGCCAATGAGAGCGCTAGGAAAGGAAATATGCGGATACAATGTTAGCGACATCAACATCAGCCGACGTTCGATAAGTTGATCACAAGGAGCGCAATCATTGCAGAACAAGGCAACTAAGCCAGCAACCCGGCTAGCGAGTTCAGGGTAAGCAGGGTACACCAGGTAAGTCGGGTGCATTCAGGGGGCCCCCGCAATATAAAAACGTACTCCGTACTTTAAATACATAAATTCACCGATCCGTGTGTTTATACCATTTTTGGTTAGTCACATATTTACGTACATACAAATGCCTATAACACACAGGCGCTATAACTAGGCCGTGTGGGGCCGGTATATGACAAAGGAATTGAAGACATCGAATTGAGGTCTCTTTACAATAAGAAAAGGGCAAATAATGGAGATCAAAGAGTTCCTACACCACACCTACTGCCTAGATATTATCTCATTTGCCCATTTCACCATATATGTAATTGAATGTACGTGGGTAGCAGATGGGAAGGGGAGAAGCCCGGAGAGAACAAGAACGGATCAAATGGTGCGAAAAGGTGTGGGAGGCACTGAGGATTTTGCCGATAATTTCGGAAGCGGGGCGTATCATGAACTTGCTGTCTTACCTTGGTACGGGGAGGGGGGAGCAGGGACCGGCCCTTGGGTTAGAGAATCCACCGGGCTTGACCCAGATGCGGTTGCTCATCATAGGTTAGAATAATTTGAATACGAGTAGTGTATTACCAAGAATATATATGTAACTTTTTTCTTGGTATAAGCATATCTCGGGTCCCGCCCGTATGCTTATAACGAGAGTTAACCGTATAATTAGCCAAGGTTGTTCTTTAAACTGCACCTGAGAGAAAGTATTCAATATACACCCCCGTACTGTATCATACTCACCTCGTCCCCCTGACATCCTAAATACAGTACCCATCTGCTTTTGCTGTTTATATAGCAGTCCTGATACCCGATCGTAGTCTGGCTTGCACTAACCCCTCGGTAGAGGACCCGATCGGTCTGTCTGGATCACCCCCCCACGTTCCTATTAACGTGCAACCAGACTACATAATTTAGTTATTTGTTTCATGAATAAGTATTTTTACAGCTAATGCTAACTAACTAATCTAGGCTAGCGGAAACTTGCGTGGGTTCATTCCTTTTTTTTTTTTTTTTTAAAAAAAAAAAAATTCAATACTCACATGCGGAGGGGACCTGGTGAGCATCCCGGAAACCCGGGTGGATTCAGAAACAAGGCAAGTTAATCTACCAGGTCCGCGCTAAGTACAAATAAATATACAGGGTCTCATGCTGTCATTAACCGGCCTATGCCAGATGACCCTGGTGGGGCCTGACTGGAGCCCGACAGGACTGAAGGAAAAGGGAGCTGAACAGGGAACTCATTGAACTCGACTCGTAAAATTGCCGTAAACGGGAGGACTAAATGAACTAGTAAAACAAAACAGTAGATAGGGAATCAAGTGAACCAGTAAAAATAAAGATGAACCAAAAATCGTGAATGTCGTGACCAGATGAAAAGGCTCTATGTGACGGTTAAGCGAGCTCATTACCTTAAACAGGAGCTATTTTTTTTTTTTTTTTTTTTAAATACTTGATACTCCTATGCAGCCCCGTTAGGGGGGCTATGAGGAGCCACACAGAAATCCGGTGGATTCAAGGGAGAGGCAAGTTAATCTGCCAAACCCACGCAAACTAAGTACACGAACAGAGACGAGGCCCTATGCTGTCATTAACGGACTTTGCCGATGACCCGGAGGCCTGACTGAGCCTCAACCCCAACTTGACGAACTGAAGGACTCGCGTTAAACAAGAGCTAGATCCTGTGTAGATGAGAGCAGATGCGAAAACTCCAAATCGAGAGCCGCAGAATCGAAGCACATGAAGGTAACACGACCACTTTCATGACCAAATACTAGAATGTTGTCTTTCGCCGCGGAGGAAAATAGTCGGTAATCCCAAGGAAGGAAAAGTATTTTCTTCATATTCCAGGTCACCCACGAGTCGGTAACAAAGAGCGGTGGATGAAAGGCCGCCAGTGTGGTAGTGCTGGGATCGAGCTGAGATGCCAGAGTTAGCATACCACGGTCTGTCTGCAGTTTTGTCGCATCAGAGAAAGCTAGATTCCGAACTACTGCTTCCGTATGAATTACTTGAATTGTAGACGTTTGGATAACATCCCATAACCTCACGGTCTTGTCATATGATGCAGAAGCAACTAGCTTTCCGTCCGGTGAGAACACAACTGCGCTGACCTCGTCTGAATGGCCCCCAAGAACCCCGCATGACTCTCCTGTTGCTGGGTCCCATAGCCTCACTGTCTCGTCATGTGATGCAGAAGCAACTAGCTTTCTGTCTGCTGAGAACACAACTGCGCTGACACGGCCTGAATGGCCCTCAAGAACCCCGCATGACTCTCCTGTTGCTGGGTCCCATAGCCTCACTGTCTTGTCATATGATGCAGAAGCAACTAGCTTTCCGTCCGGTGAGAACACAACTGCGCTGACCCAGCGTGAATGACCCTCAAGAACCCCACATGACTCTCCTGTTGCTGGGTCCCATAGCCTCACTGTCTCGTCATGTGATGCAGAAGCAACTAGCTTTCCGTCCGGTGAGAACACAACTGCGCTGACCCAGCCTGAATGGCCCTCAAGAACCCCGCATGACTCTCCTGTTGCTGGGTCCCATAGCCTCACTGTCTCGTCATGTGATGCAGAAGCAACTAGCTTTCCGTCTGGTGAGAACACAACTGCACTGACACCGCCTGAATGGCCCTCAAGAACCCAGCATGACTCTCCTGTTGCTGGGTCCCATAGCCTCACTGTCCTGTCATGTGATGCAGAAGCAACTAGCTTTCCGTCCGGTGAGAACACAACTGCTCTGACCCAGCCTGAATGACCCTCAAGAACCTCACATGACTCTCCTGTTGCTGGGTCCCATAGCCTCACTGTCTCGTCATGTGATGCAGAAGCAACTAGCTTTCTGTCTGCTGAGAACACAACTGCACTGACACGGCCTGAATGGCCCTCAAGAACCCCGCATGACTCTCCTGTTGCTGGGTCCCATAGCCTCACTGTCCTGTCATATGATGCAGAAGCAACTAGCTTTCCGTCCGGTGAGAACACAACTGCGCTGACCCAGCGTGAATGACCCTCAAGAACCCCGCATGACTCTCCTGTTGCTGGGTCCCATAGCCTCACTGTCTCGTCATGTGATGCAGAAGCAACTAGCTTTCCGTCCGGTGAGAACACAACTGCGCTGACCCAGCCTGAATGGCCCTCAAGAACCCCGCATGACTCTCCTGTTGCTGGGTCCCATAGCCTCACTGTCTCGTCATGTGATGCAGAAGCAACTAGCTTTCCGTCCGGTGAGAACACAACTGCTCTGACCCAGCCTGAATGACCCTCAAGAACCTCACATGACTCTCCTCTGGCTGTATCCCATAGCCTCACTGTAATGTCAGATGATGCAGAAGCAACTAGCTTTCCGTCCGGTGAGAACACAACTGCGCTGACCCAGCGTGAATGACCCTCAAGAACCCCACATGACTCTCCTGTTGCTGGGTCCCATAGCCTCACTGTCCTGTCATATGATGCAGAAGCAACTAGCTTTCCGTCAGGTGAGAACACAACTGCGCTGACCTCGTCTGAATGGCCCTTAAGAACCCAGCATGACTCTCCTGTTGCTGGGTCCCATAGCCTCACTGTCCTGTCATATGATGCAGAAGCAACTAGCTTTCCGTCCGGTGAGAACACAACTGCGCTGACCTCGTTTGAATGGCCCTCAAGAACCCCACATGACTCTCCTGTTGCTGGGTCCCATAGCCTCACTGTCCTGTCATATGATGCGGAAGCAACTAGCTTTCCGTCTGGCGAGAACACAACTGCACTGACCCAGCCTGAATGACCTTCAAATGTCTGTATCAACGGGCCCCATTTTCGTATAACCTTAGGCTCTCGATAAATCCAAGGAATTCTTTTCAGGTATTGTCTCCGAAGTAAGCTAGTTTCCGGCGTGAATAATAGCGCGGCATAGTAAACTTGAAGTGGTGCAATTTTAATAATTGACCGGTTGTGCAAAATAAAGCGCTTGGCATCGTAGGCAAATTGTAGCAATTTTTGGCAAACTTCAATTTCCGCTTTTTATTTAGCATCACTCCTCCCATCAAATGGATAGTGGTTCAACATACCCCCAGCGTCGCATCTAAAGCTTTCACCATGAGAACTCCATTTGATACCTCCCTAATCCAGCTAATCGCCTCTAGCCAGTGCAGGAAATCCTGCTCTAGAAACCGCAAGATTCGGTCCAGGTCATCCTGAATGGCGTTGCCTTTTCGGAAGTGATCAAACCAGTAACGGCATGCATAATGAATGTGCCCAGGAATGTGTCGCTGAATTATATTTTCTTGAATGTCATCCACGGAAACACCTGGGTCTCGAAGGTCGCACAAGTCCCGTCGAAGCTCAGACAGAATCCGCATGCACTCTCGAAACAGATTTATGTGATGCTCTTTCTCATCTATCCAAAACCTAGAATCGAGGCACCTCTGCGAGTCCAAGAGAAAGTCGCGGAATGAAGGATGAAATAATCGTATAGGCTGGCTTTTCACTTCCGGAACGTTTAAAACCGAACGTAATGAGGCAAGAGTTTTTGATATGGATGGTAAATGAAGTAGTTTCGCTAACTCCTTAGCAGCCATAACATCGAACATTATTATGATAGAGCCGACTATCTTTCTGAACCGTTCTGTATGACCATTTTGATTCCCAGTCAACGAGCGCTGAAGCAGCTTTGTATACATGTCATCGAGATGCTTCGTCTGGGATTGTGGATGGATATCGTGATCTTCCTCGAGAATCACTAATAGTTGTTCTTCGGGAGAATGATAATCCTCTCGGATAAATCGATAAATGGTAGCAGCATAGATGAATAATCCAGCTGCCTTTTCTACCAAGCGCTGAATGGTTGGTTCGTCTGGCCATGGTGTACTGCTCAGTCCGGGTTCTAATTTCACAAGCGATAGCTTTGTTCGGAAAAAGGCGGATATGTCTTGGTTAACTGTAGAAAGTGGGATGTCGTGCAGTACAAAATCCTGATATGCCTCCCCAGGTAAGTTGCGGAATCCAAGTAAAATGGGGGTCTCTGGTCTGCTAGTGACCAAAACTCTGAGCCGGATTGTCTCAAGGCACTTTGCTTGCGCAAGTAGCTTTAGGATCAACTGGATATCATCCTTGTTGTCACACTCATCAAGAGCATCGATTACAACAACTAGCTGTATTGATTGAGCCGGTGCATTCTTTAATGGATTAAGAATGAGCTGTTTCCATTGTTCACTTAATCCTTGCTTCAGAATGTCAAAGTTCTCTTCTATAGCTTTTGAGATCAACGGTCTAAGGACCGGTAGACTCTTCGCCAGTTGAGCGGCAATGGTAGTGAAAAACTGACCAGCGTGGCTGATATCACCTCGGCCCCGAGAGAAAAAAAAGCTTCCTGCAAGTCTTTTCTTTTCTGCAAGGTCCCAAGCAACTGTGCGAGAGATTGTCGATTTTCCGGTACCCGCCATTCCATTGAGCCAGAAGATACATTCGCCATTGGGATCTTCAAACCAGTCCATAATCTGCCGACGGAGGTCTACTCGGGTGTCTGGCAAACAGCGGTCTTCATGTTCCCAGAGTCGGTGGTTATATGCCGCACCTTCAGCATCCGGTAGCCTGGAAAGACAGTTTTGTTGTTCCTGAGACTACACCGACAGTCAGGGCACGCACGATACCAGCTATAGATATTCAACCTTCCTCTAGACGATCGCCAAGATGGACAACAGCCGTTCTAGTGAGATTAGCATATATATCCTTGGGGCAGGGGGTCATCGGCTTCATACATTTGGTCGCAATTCATAGCTGTAATCAGAGTTGTCTTGTGCCGCTCCAGCAACTGAAAAACCTTATCCACATCCTCCTTTTGCAATGGCCATATCAAACGCCTTCTGAGGGATTTCAGGATGCCTTGTCTTTTCCCTGACTCCAGAATCTTTTGCAGTTCTTTTAACTCCTGTTCGAGTTCCAATACTGTCCTTTCAATGAGTTTCTTAGACGCAACTAGTTTAGCCGTCCTTGGATTTTTCGGTAACGCTTGAACACACTCAAACAACCTTTGCAGTTCATCCACGTTCTTCATAAGGCGGTCAATATCGGATTTGGCATGCTTAGCATCAGAGTAGTATTTCCAACATAGCGACCAGACCTGGCCAGCAACTTGCACTACCGCAATCACACTAGCGGCACCACTCAGTGGGTCCATGGTTCCAGGAATAAATACAAAGCGTTAGCGACTAGGAGTTGAGATGATTTTGGAGCCTATTCTGGTTGTTCAATCAGGTATGTTTTTGCTAATGTTGCAAGGTGGGGGAGGGTGGGGGAGGGTGGGGAAGTATTCTTTGTTGTAAATTTACAGGGTCAATGAGACTGCGACAGCAGACAATAGCGACGGCAGACAAAGAATAGCTGTCAACAAAGAAGGCGTGCAGAACAAAGTAAGGTATGCAGAACAAAGGATAATAATCATCACGTGATGTCGAGGCTCTTACTCGTTCAGAAGTAGAGAACTAGGATTCTCGAGGCACCTCCTGTGGAGGGTGTTGTGCCAACCAGACTCCTCGAGGCATATATTTTGTGCCTCTAAAACCAGCTTGAGAAAGTAAGTCCGTCTCTACCCCTGCAAGCCTACTAGTGAGCAGCCACCGTCTAGCGATCACCCCTGCAAACCCCCTGCAACAGCGTCTCCAGCCACAACTCATGATATATCATGAGCCTGGTGATTCTGGCTAAATGCATATCTATGGAAACGAGTACGCTCTACAATCTGGTTATGCTCACATCCCACCAATATCAGCCAAAGACCCAATATCCCCCTTCCAACATGATCTCCCCGAAGACCCACCTCTCCCCCCTCAACCCCCCGTATAGGCCAGGTACCCAGCGGGTGAGCCTGTAATGACTAGAAGGCTATTACCTAGTATCTATATTCATGTCAAAATAGCCTCTAGGGCAGTAGCCTCGAATATGATCAAACGGTATGCAATCAAAAAAATCCCAAATAAGCTATTTTAAGAATTAACCAAATTTGATCTATTTATACCACCCTGAGCTCTCGCCTATCCCCCCTCTATAGCCTCCTCTCCGCAGCATTCTCTATCACTATGAAGAGGTCTCCAATAGCTCTAAAAGCTCCAATACCCCCCCATTTGGCCTTTATGGGTTGCTCGCATCTGCAAGGTTACCGGCCTCCCCTATGGTCGTTTCAACCCCCTCACAGGAACTATTTGCTCACCATCAAGAAGAGTCTAACCTCTCCAACATCGCTACTCATACGCTGCTCCATATTCCCCAATATCTTACCTAGCGTCAGTCTAATTTCAGTTTAACGTCAATCTAGTGCGTCTAATTTATAATCTATACCTAGCATCCAGCCCAGTGCCCAACCTAGGGTCCAACCTAGTGCCAACCTACCGCCTAATGGAGCGTTTAACCAGTGCTCTGCCAGCAGCTTGCTGGTAACGCTTGGGCTAAATAATGCCTCAAGAAAGGCCCATGGAGCACGTGATTAAAGCGACCATTGGAGCCTAAAATATAGGGGTTATAGGAGCTCTAGAGCTATTAAAGACCTCTGCGGGGGTGCTGAGGATGCTCTGGAGGAGGGTTCGGACTAGGTGGGTCTAAGAGGGCATAGATAAGGTATATTTGGTTGATTGGATAACAGCTCTCGGAAGTGCATATTTGGGGAAATTTTGAGGCCTTCCAATGTTACCATTTTGCACGCTCCACCTTCAGTGCTATAGATAGATGCTAGATATAGGTCTTCTAGTTGTTTGGGGCCCATTTGTGCAATATTCGGCCTATAGAGGGGTAGAGAATAGGAGTAGCTGTTAGGGGGATAGTTCTTGAAAGGGGTCAGTATTGAAGCTTTTTAAGCTATCGAAGACCTCTTCGTAGTGGTAGAGAATGCCGAGGAGAGGAGGCTATAGAGGGGGGATAGGCGAGAGCTCAAGGTAGTATAAATAGATCAAATTTGGTTAATTCTTAAAATAGCTCATTTAGGATTTTTTTTGATTGATACCGTTTGATCATATTCGAGGCTGCTGCCCTAGAGGCTATTTTGACATGAATATAGATACTAGGTAATAGCCTTCTAGTCATTACAGGCTCACCTGCTGGGTACCTGGCCTATACGGGAGGTTGAAGGGGGAGAGGTGGGTCTTCGGGGAGATCATGTTGGAAGGGGGGATATTGGGCCTTTGGCTGATATTGGTGGGATGTGAGCATAACCAGATTGTAGAGCATACTTGTTTCCATAGATATGCATTTAGCCGGAATCACCAGGCTCATGATATATCACAAGTTGTGGCTGGAGACGCTGTTGCAGGGGGTTTGCAGGGGTGATCGCTAGACGGTGGCTGCTCACTAGTAAGCTTGCAGGGGTACGAGAGGCTTGTGCCAACCAGACTAGTCCGGCATATGATATGTACATTCGTTCGTTCACGTGACATCTCAATTGTATGAGGTTCATTCTGCTGAGATTGTTTGTAATTTTGTAAAGTCTTCATCACTGAAATTCTAGTCGCTTTCCGAAGATCGTCGAAGAACTAAATCGTAGTATCCGGTTCGGTCCATCGTAGCCTTAGAAACTACTTACTTATACACGCACTCTGCACGAGCGACAGCAGGTGAAGCCATAGATAACGTAGGAACATGTATATCTACCATGAGACCACCCTTGTCGGACCTATTCTATCTAACCTTTAGAGCCTCAGGGTCTTATCCCTTGCTCGTAGAGATATTTTGGCATTCTCCGACAGGCAGCTTAGTCAGCGCGCGCATCCCAGGCGGTTCTGCTCTCCTGTAGGGGGATGTGGTGGCACGGGATGTGGGCAATCTGCGCCAAAGTCACGATCAAGATGATATGAGGAGCGGTATCAAGAGATTGGGCGATTTATTCATCACGTACGAACACTGCCATGGAAGCTCAATCCACAATTCCCGGTATCCGCTGAATACGCCTAGCGAATCGAAGCGAACTCATCTTCATATTTCCCCGCGAGCTGCTCATCATCCACTCGAGCGACCTAGCGGATCAGGAAGCACGGATGGGTCGCATAGAGACCCTCTTGGAGGCTCTTGTCAACATTCCAAATAGGCCTCCAATGTAGGGGGAGATTTGATTGCGTCCTCGCAGACATGTTTGGTTAATATACAGCGAATCTAGGCCATGAACCAGTGACCAACCGAACGTTTCTGATTACAAATCTCCCGCTTGTTCTCTCTCACATATATCTCATCAAATATCTGATTCAATATATTTTCAAACCTCCCGACTCTTGCCACAGCTTTCGTCCAGAATACCAACGTGTTTGCTACTCCTCCACTGGCCTTGGAATAGCACTATAGTTTGAGCTCACTGACTTCAGGAGCAGCCCCGATAGAGCTTCGAGATACTCTAAATACCTGCCATATCAACTAGGCCCACATAGGTGGTGGTGGTCAGTCAATATGGCAGCATGCGGAGTGCTTGCTTTGGTACTCGCGCATATCCATGATCCCGCTCTTGCTCTGAATCAACCCACAATTCCACAAATTCTAGCTCTTCATAAGCCCCTGTTGGTTCTGGTCCTTGCAAATCATAGGTTTGCCAGGTATGTATATCCGCTGTCCCCCCACCCGTGCTGGTTCCTAACAATGCCCAGCTCTGCTGCTCATACGCAGTTAGTGCTCGGTACAGTGGTCTCCTCTTTTCAGGCAGACAGCACAGCAACCCCCCCAAAAAAATCGACATCAGAATGGCATTCCTACCGTAACTGAATGGTGATGGTGGTTTTATAATATTGTTCTCTCTCTTGCGGTGTGCGGCAAATTCATGTGTTGGCGCGCCTCCGGGTAACTCCTCGCCATAGGCCGCACGCGAGTACCGAGTTTTTTTTGGGGAAAAAAACCAGCGGATCCGGGGAATGAAATCTGGTATGCCCGATCTACCGGCACAACCTGAGGAGCAAATGAGCAGGAATATCAGGTACTTTTATATCCAAATATACATCCACATTCTAGAGAATGCCTAAAGTGCTTATCGCTTACCAATACAGAGTACGGTAGGCCCCACATATCTCCAACTTCCATCATACCCAGCGCGCAGCAAGCGTGCAAACGCAGTGTTCACACAGATTGCAAATCTTCTACTAAACAGTCTTCCCCGCTTCAAAGCATCTAACTCTCCTCGCCAGGTTCTACGCTATATGCGAGGACTGTCTTGAGAAAAAAACAAAGCACTGAATTCTCGAATACCGAGCTCGAGCGTTACCACTCCGCCCTCGACCGCACTTTCTACCACACCCAACCTACGCCGCGCGGTACATGCATTTCCGACTTTTACCCATCCCCCATTGTGCATCTGCCTGCGTAAAGAATAAATGCGTCCTTGCGTATTCCATATAGCTGCACACGTGTAGGAGGTCTATTCAATTCGGCAAAAAAGAGGCAGCGTTATTCAGGTGGAGGTTTCAGCTTTGAACAGATAAGTTAGATTCGAATTTCTAGATAGGGTATTTCCAGGGTGTACATACAGTAACTTCAATATACATATATAACTCTCGTCATTATCTTCCGGAATGAAATATATACATGATGGCATGGGGTTCTCTAGATTTCAGGAACAATGTGCGATAGGTCATGTGATTACTCAACTGGTACGAGTTAGTAATTTAGGATGGGCAAAAATATTTACACACAGATGAAAATCTGGAAACAACATCATGCTAACTCAACATAAGCCTGTGCCAACAGTTTAAATCACCGCCCTAAAAATCTGAAAGCCAGCTGTATTCAAACCTTGCCATATGCCGTCACCAACCTATCATGCCCCCATCAAAGATGCCAATTCCAATGCAAGTATGCCTACAATGTCCAGCCCAATATCTAACAGGTACCCCGAACGCCCCTTCAGGGATCATAATTGGGCTCTGCTCACCTCCGGATTCCCAAATTCTCTCCTGCCCTTCCTTCCCTTTTGATCCAGCTCCCCACATGCATGCAACAGGGTTCGTCCTCTTCAAGTTGGCTCCGCAGACAGGATATCCTTTGGCCCCCCAACATATTCGACTACCTTCGCCAAAACCCCCCGTGCGAGAGACTCATTGTCTCGAAGTGCAATATGCAAGGGTGACTCCCCGTTGTTATTGCGCGTAAGCAGGCTATTACCATTTCCATCGCTATTCTCTCGATCAAAGAGCTCCCTGAAAACATTATCATAGAGTGTCTGCGGGTTCGAATCAGCCTCTGCGAGGTGTAATCCCTCTTGCCAGCTGTCATGTCGATTGATAAATGAAGGGTTAATATAGGCTGGTAAAAATAAATGCATTGCAGCGCCGTCTTCACCTCGCAGTCCAGATCCTGCCTGAATACCATGTTGGGGCAGCCTCCAAACGTACCATGTCCGAAGGTAATCATGGCTATCACTTTGGTGCCAGGCGCGGCTATAGCAGTAGCATGCTATCTGAGAGCAAGCAAGAATGTGGGTTGACGGGAAGGAGCCAATGCAACCCGAGCTCGCAAGAGAGTCTCGAATAGCCCCCAGAATGGTCTAGTATGAAATAGCTTTGGCGTCATAAAGAAGCAGATGACGGCAGAGTGTCCGGCGCTGTCAACCTCAACAGGTGAGGCACCAAGCTCCAAGAGGCGGACAGCGACCCGGTGGGCGTGAACGATCACGTGCGTGGGTAGATTCTTTGCTGCAATAAGCGACTCAGCAGTGTTCGACCTGATGCATCACGAGCGTCGAGTGAAGCTCTGCTGAGAATGGCTTCTACGATGTCAGATGTGCCCCCGTGTACGGCAGGGTCATGGATAATTGTGTGAGGTTCCCTGTATTTAGTTTGGTCGGTGGAAGTTGCGAAGAAGCCGAAGCCAGTGTGTGCACCAGCAGTTGGGGGAGCTACTTCTTTCATACCAACAGTCCCGAGCACTTCGTCGCCCTCGAGCAGCCCATCATGAGCTTTTCCTTTGTCTTGGTCTGTTGAGAGAGCATTCGGATTTAAACCAGCGGCCACGAGAATTGCAAAGCTTTCGCATTTGGCAGGCGTTTGGTCATCTGGATGTATCGTACATCCCCGGGACATGTTGAACAGCTCTGCCAGGACTTGGTGTTGATCACCAGGCACGAGCGCCAGCGTCAAGCAGCATCTTCAACCCCCTAGTTGTAAGATTACGAGGTTATGCAGCGACAGAATCGTGAAGAGAATTGTGTGTATATTCAAAGAGGAGAGATATCTAGATATCGCTATAGGCTTATTGCTATGGTCCTAGTGCTCTAACTTCCAAAGAGATGTTTTCCTGCGTACTTTCCGGCTCTTTTATCCTTCGCAGAATGTGCCCGTTTTGCCATATTCGGTCCCCCTGTATTTTACCCTGTTCTGCCCAATTTGCCATTCACGGACTCGTGCATTTTTCCCGTGATTGTCCCACGTGAGAGTATTCCTACACTAGTACTGTCGAAACATGAACAAATCGGACTCAAGGGGATCACATCTGCCCCAGCTTGGATTAAAGCTTTTGCGGTGTTTGGAAAGGCCATCCACAGGTCCGCACCACAAAGCAAGTCTCAGGCATTGAACGTTCACATCAATATTCCCGCAGGTCCAGTAATAGCTTGAATGTTTCGTGAGCCCAGGCCCCAATATCATCTCTACGTTTCTGCCACCCCAAAACAGTGAGCAGGGGCGTTGCTTCAGTATCCAGTTCACCTGTCAAACCAAGCGTTCAACGGTTGTGTGCTGAGTATCTTGACCGCTTCCGGATGCCACGGTAGCTCCGAGCGTGCAAAATGTTACAAGATTTTTCCCACATAATTTGGTTCCAGTTGAAATTCCAGCACACCAGGCTTGGATCAGGGCTTCCGTAACAGCGAAGTCGAATTGCTCAATTGCAGCTGAAAGGACAGTGGTCATCCTTATTGAATCACATACCGAACAACTAGACTTCCGAAAGATGCTTCTTCTTCCTCCCACTCATATAATTGAGCGCTATTGGTTTTTCCCCTTCTTCATCGTCATTGTCCTGAGATTTTGCATACCCCTCGTCGAAACCAATTCCCGGTCTTTCAAAAATGACAGCACTCTCATCTGCCACGGCAAGAGCTGCCCATAATGCCTCCCGAGGCCTCCTTAACATGGCCATTATCCTTGTCGTATTTATTGTAACGTCTGAAGCAGCCATTTTTATGAGGCGCTCAAGCCCTTTATCCTTGTCACCGTGCCCGTCAATATCAATCCGAATATTGTTCGCGGCCCACATTGCAAGTTTCTCATGATCAGCTACGGCGGCCACCAGGCCTTGGTGTCCCACTCATATAAGACTCTTAGAACGCCAACATTTCCTCTGTCTCCCGCTACATGTAAAGAACAGTAACCATCCTTGTCAGCTTGGTGTGTCGATGCCCCTTGTTCTAGGAGCAAGCGAGTTACCTGTCTGATGAGGTGTCTTGCTTTTTGCAGTCCCGTTTCTCCTGACTCAAACGATAAATCGATTCCTTACTTTCTCTGCTTGCCCGGTTGGCGAGTTGTGCTGCACTATGAAAAGGTGTTTCGTCCTGTGAAAGTCTTCTTGTGTACGCTTCCGCCTGCGTCAATGAGGCACTTGAGAGGCGCATAGTTCCCCGACTGTACAGCGTTTGTGGAGTGGTGTCCGGCCATCATAGTCTCGGATATCAACCGAAATCGGAGGCAGCTGGTAGTGTAAATATTTTGTTAATATATATAGAGCATTCGCATTCCGAGCCTGTGCTGCAAAATGAAGCGCGGTCCTCCCGTCCTGATCCCGAATCTTTGGACATGCGCCTGCGTCCAGAAGCCTTTGCGTGCTCAAACCGGTGGTACAATTAGATCCAGTGGCATAGTGGAGTGCAGTCCGCCCTTTGCTATCGGCATCATTAACCCCTCCCCCCCGAGCAGCGTTAAGTCAGTGTTATGTGCCGCAGCAAGATGAAGCGCGGTCCTCCCATCACGACTTCGTGCTGCAGCGTGAACCCCAAGCTCAATGAGCCACCTGATGATTTCCTCACTACCCTCTCTACGCCCACTACTCTCTGCGAAAACATGTAATCCCATATTACCTTCATCATCTGCGGTGTTCAGGTCGAATTTGCTCAGCCTCTCTCAGTTTAGTGGCGGTCATGGCCCCAGGTGATTGATATAAGTATGGATTCCAGCGCCAATGTGAGTGAGCGAGGATGGCTTGAATCGGTAATTTCCTGATCCGCTTCTTCGTTCCTAAATTTGCCCCGGCTCGAATCACGCTGAGAATGGTATCGAGATCGGAGATTACATGTAATGCCGTATTTCCCTCCCAATCTTGTACATTTAGGTCAACTCCCGCTTGTATCTCTTTAAGCGCCTATACTAAACGCATATAACCGGGGAGGGAATTCAGCTCCACTGGCATAATGTAGTAGAGTTCTCCCCAGTCGATCCCGCGCATTAATGTCCACCCTAGGTATGCCCACCAACTCCCTTATCATTAAAAAGTAATACCGTCCTCATTCAGGAAATTTGCATGTAACGCAGTGTTGCCTTCCTTGTTCCGGATATATAGGTTGGCGCCATGTTGGATGAACAGCTTGAGGATTTTGGCAGTAATATTTCACCTGATATTGTCGTTTTATCTATAGTAGGGGTGTGTTTTAATTCTCGTATTGGACGTTCAGATCTGCCCTACACTGTATTTACCATGTTCTCCAACTGCTTCGCTTGATGCAGCGCTGTTTGCCCCAGCGGCGTTCCGCGTATGAACATCAGCACCATTCTATATGAACAATTCGAGGATCTGGAGACTCCCCACTACAGCAAAAATAAGCGGTGTGTTTCCCTCTTCATCCCTGCTATTGATATCTGCGCCGGCACCCATCATCGCGATTTCCATGATGCCAACCTCCTTCTGGGTTCCCCAACCAATAGTGGTGCAATGCGTTGGAGGAGTAGATGTCCGCTCCATATCCCAGAAAAACGTTCACAGTATATGTTTTTCCGTCTTCTTGGATAGCTCGCATCAATGGGGTCTTCCCGGGACTATCAGGCTGATTCACACCACACTAGCCCTGCTTCCAAGACATCTCATACGATTTGAGCCTTACCCTTGGATGCAGCAAATTGAAGTATGTTTTTTCTTTTTTCGATCTGGGAATTCTTGATAATCGAATATACGTACGGTGTAATGTGAAGTGGAGGTCCGTAAACTTTTCTCCTTTTCTCGGCAGAAGGATATCCGAGCCCCAACTTATATCGTCTGAGGCCATCCGGATTTGGTGCTACCCCAAGCTCAAGCAGCCTGTGGACCACTTTGTGATAACCAGTCTTTTCAGCAAAGTGTAGCGGTGTCCATTTCTTCTTCTCTATAGTAGTGTGTCAGAAGGTCGAAAACCTCCAGATGACCATTCTTTGCAGCGTACATCACTGGTGTACGTTCCCGGGTATCTAACGCCTCGGCATCTGCTCCAGCTTGCAATAGGTAGTCCACGTAACTTTTTAATCCATATCCAGATGCGATATGGAGTGGACTGCATTTTTCTGGGTAGGGATCAAGACCATCACCTAAACGCGCTCACAGCTTTCAGTATAAGATATTCTTGATATGTGAGTTTTGGGGTGCAAACCTCGTAATTGAGTGAATATACGGAGCTCACTTTCCAGATGCTCCGTCATTTTCTGGAATATGCTCTCTTTAAAGTTAACTCACCCAGTCTACCATGGTATCCCTAGTTGTACACAGCGTATTTGAGAAAATAATATTGTTCCTCGCGAGTCAGTGTCTCTCCAGAGGCAGCGCCCAGATTTTCGTGACCGAAGATCTTCCCCTGGTTGTTTGAAGCGGTCAAAAGTGAGATAAGTGAGGCATATCTCGCATAATGCTCTATGTGCATCCACAGCCTGCAAAACCGGGAAAGATCCAAGGTTGGATTCGCGCGCATCGTTCTTGTTGATGAGATACTCGGTGAATGAGTGATGTACTAGTGTAAGGTATTGTCTTTGATCTCCAAAAGGGACCCACAAATCATTCGGATGATCGCCATTGCATCAAGCAACAGTCTATCCAGACCCTCCTCCCTGCGCTGGATATTTAGGATATTCGCCAGCGCCGCCAGCGAAAGTGTTTCCGTGGAGAATATCACCGCCTGAAGAATCAATATCTGGGTGTCAAGACTCTGACCAGATACCTTCCTGCATTTTTCCAGCAGCTGGCCATAAATGTCTGAGATACCGTTTGGAAGTGCCTTTGCTTGTTGCGGCTGACTGTTCGTCAGAAGCATCTCGTGCAGCCTCCTCCATCTGGATTTCCGTCGCATCTTTGAGTCGTTGTGCCCCATACCACGCAATATCACTGTTAATCTTATCACGATCCAGGCGGAGACTGACCAACGCTAAGACACCCTTTGAAAGCATTCTGTATCTCCGGATTTTGACGACTCATTGCGATAATCTTGATACATGCCGGTTTGCGAATTGCCAACGCCGCAAAGACCTTCCAAAAACCTTTCGCTTTCAGCAAGGTCCATTTCATCAAGTGCATCGACCACAATACATGTCTTCCGCATTGCAGTAGCTGCCTCCGAAAATATGCTCCAGAGCGTAGACGTCGAAACGCTTGTAGAATGCCCATGTTGGCGGAGCTGGAGGATTCTCGAAGTAGTCGGGGGATAGAATTTGACTAATTGGGGAAATTCAATCAATAACCCATGGATCTTTGTGTACGATTCCGCTGGATGATTTCGCGGAAAAAAAGTTAACAAACGGGCACCCCAGACTGTGAAAGCTCATTCACCAGTCTGGCTGCTATCACACTTTTTCCGCTCCCTGGAATTCCTTGAATCCACAGAAGACCGATGTTGGAGGACGAAAAATTATACTCCCCCGCCTTCGAATATGTGCAAACTCCTCTGGTGTAGCTACATGATATGTTGGACATGGTCAGTATGCATCACTTTGGTCGTCTAGAATCGTTAACTGACGCGGAAGCATGAGGTTTTGCATCATCAATTAGCCGCCAACCAAAGGCGAACCACATCCGTTCAAACTGAGGCCATGCATACCTCTTTCCTCAACTACAACGAATTCCTCGCCTGACAGTTCCATAGCCGAAGGTGAGACAGCCATGATGGTATACCGAATACAAATATAGAGGATAGGAGGATGATGCATACTTATGCAAACACGATCAATTTTATCTACAACTCCCACGGCCGATTCCTACTAGCCATATCCTCAGCACGCAAACTGGTCAAACTACCTAATGTTGCCTGTACATGATTTACCCATTCCTCCACTCTTTGGTCTTGCACTGTATCTTCTAGTTGAAGATGATCCATTGACTCATGTATCGCATAGAGCTGCTGTTGCAACTGCTCAACACACGCTCGTACTCGAATGACACTGTTCATCCTTCTAGCATTCTGCTCGCCACCTTCTTCTTCTACCCAAACAGTACCCATAGTCTCATATACTTCCATACCACACTCTGCAAACATCATTAAGTATATATCCCACTGTACTGTAGTCAGTACCTTGACTTCAGTATCAAGATGGACAATATGACGACACGGAAGTAAGTATTGCCTATAGAACTTACAATAGCACCGCAAATTTTCATCAAAATTAGGCAATTCCTTTCCTTTCTCAATACGCTCTATAGCAGCATCAATTTCCACAGCTAGCAGTTTTTATATAGGAGCTAATAGCTAACCAATTTGAGGATACTATTTAGTACTGCTAGCAAGCTTTCGATTTCGGAAATGACTTTTTACCACCGCTGCGCGATTATCAACATCCTTTGCTGCATCCATAATATTCAATATCATCCCATAAATTCCATGCGATGCAACTTGCCCTTTTGATAGCCCTGCACCAGACTTTAGCTTGCGATGCCATGCCTCACAAAGCACTTGAAGGAGGAAAGGGCTATGCTGCCAAGCATACGTTGCCCACTTAGATGCAGTCTTAAGCGATTTCCTCATCAGCAGCTGCAATTGCCTGCTCACATAGTGCACAATTGTGGATCTTAGTGAAGCAGTACATAGCATACTTTAGAAATTGATATATAGGCTTATGGGCAGTAGAGCTGAGTTGCCAGAGGAGGGTTCGATTGGAGTAGACAGAGCAGAGAATATGCGATACCTCTTGCTTACCTGCATTGAGCCCTGGAAATGCAAGATGTATAGCACGTTGTTCAATTGCTGAATCATCAGTCATGATATTCCGTGGTTGCCATTTACCTATATGAGTATATATGTTAGTTAGAGTAGAGGTAGTCTGGTTGGTACAAGCTCCCCGCCAACGAGAGTAGAGGTATTATCACGATAAGATAATTAAAATTTGTACATACCATTACACCACTCAGCAATTATTTCTCCATTCTCTCGCTCAACAAATAGGTGTGCTGTTGGAATCCATACATTATGCACATGTTATGACCCCACCGATTGAGCTTATGAGTAGCGTAAACCAGCCTCGTCTTTTCAGTTTCATAAGTTTTGTGGGATGGGTAAACATCTTTCCTCTTTCTTACTGTCAATAATTTGTAACTCTTGAAAGCACCATCTACGTTCTACTAACAAACTACAGGCCTGAAGAACATCATCCTTAAAAAGCTTGCCATATGGTAGTGAACGTAGGTTTAATGATTTCATTCCTTGCTTAAGATTCACAATATCCTGTCTAAGTTCAGAGTCCAAGTTAGTTGGTTAATCTATATCATAAAGTATGAAGAAAAGTTGTAATACCTTTTTAAAGATGAACCACCAAGCTCTCCTAAGCACTCTGAGCCTTTATGTGTGCCTGCACCATGCAAAGCATGGGTATATTTGAGCTGGCAAATAATTTTTGACTGCTTCCAATTATATGACCAAGCGATATGCTAGGTTTTTTTATTTGAAAACTCTCCTCTATATCATGAGTATGGGTATGCTCATCAAGCCACTGTATTGTAACTGCTGTGCCATCAATAGGTCGTGAGACTTTAATTCGAACATGACATAGATGTATATCCCGAATACTGCTATGCCGTCTTTTAATGATCTTGCCTTCAGTGACTTTGGCAGTACTCGATTTGGTTGATTTTCGAAGCCGACACTCATAATTCCGGACTTGTATTGTACCATTGCATTGAAGCACTTCCCCTGAAAGCGATGTGTAAACTGAGTCTACATACGCCCATATCTCATCAAACTTTTCAGTAGGAATAGTAACTGGTTTACTAAGCTCAAACAACAAAGTACGGTAGTGCAAAGCATCTTTAGAAATTGGCATCATAGCTTCCGACATCTGGTGTGCTGTGGTGGTAGTAGCGGTAGTGGTGAATGGGTGAAGTAGCGAACTCTACGTTCGTGTTTGCATATGCATCTCCTATCCTCTATATTTGTATTCGGTATAGCGATGTTGAAATCCGCTTGCTTATATCGAGATCCAGCGATACTATAATAAGGACCCCTGTTGTCGAGCTTGAAGCGCTTCCGATTGTAGGGCTTCCAAAGCGGCTTCTTGGAAGTGATCTATTTACCTAGCACTGTATACCGATCGCTATAAAGTAAATTCTCTCGCAGAGAGAACGACTCGCAGTTTGCGATTTATAACCCTCAAGAAGGTTGCCGTTGTAAGGATGCTTTTCAGCAATAGATCTACGAATCCAGCCAGCTAGCATTACCCTGATGGGGGCCATCAACCATTTCCTGAGTCAATGCAAAGCGATAGTGAATCAATACATTGTACAAACGCATCTGACTACCATCATGTGGATGTACATGCACATATGGACTGCCCGCCAGACTACATACTTATGTACATGTATGTGCTCCAGCGACATGTGTACTCTTGATGTGCAACCAACGAGGCCACCAAGATACCGGTACATTGATGAATTCTTGCACCGCAGGAGATGATTGCACAGGTATTATTGGACAGTTCGTTGGACAGTTTGTTGGAATGCGAGTTAAATATGTAGTGCAATAATAATTCATTGATGTACTGAGAGTGTAATACCAGTATGCATCTTGGGATATTGGCTTATACAAGTGGTTACTAGTAGGAGGTTTATGCATGCATTCAATTTGATTGCATACTTAGTGGTTGGCTTCATTCCCATATGTAGGTATCAGCAAGTATGTAGGTAAACAGGGTTTGCAAAACTATTCTAGGGTCTGCGTATTCCCCCCTCCCCACCAAAGACTGGACCAGCGATTAAAACGTGGGAGGGTTACACTGTGCAACGTTCTGTTTACATGCGCTGCGGGTGCATACCTATGTACTGTAGCTACTGATCACTTAAACAATGGCAATTGGCCATAAACTGCACGCATCTATTTTGGGCAAGCTCTTTTGCTAAGGGCATATGCTCCAAACGATCATGGATGGAGCAAGTGGCACGGGGTGTCCGCCATTGTCAGATAGCTTAAATAATATATCGAACTAGAATTCTGGCCCCTTCTATTCTTCCCTTGCCTTTCCCAAGAACAACATCTTTCCTCGCGCTTTCATCATTCCACAGCTTCCGCCACCCCTTCCTTCCACTTCAACCTCCATTTCGTTCTCCCCAGTTCCAATATCACCTCCTCCAAACACCTCTCCATCTAAGTTTCATTTCCCGGAGAACAGGAAACAGCTTGCCCAAGCTTTGCACCACCAGCAGGCTGGGAGGACCAAAATGATAATCATAAGGTTCGTATGAGGGCGCAAAAAAAAGGGAGAAGTCAGTAAATATCCGGATGTGAAGAAATAAAGAGTAACAGAACAGGAGAAATGAGAAGAGAATGTCAGAGTGACATTTCTACATTTGGTAATTTGATTTTGAAGTTTGGAGCTTAATTCTGCAGGCTCACTCGGTAGCTCTCCGATCAGCAATCCATTGCTTGCATAAGCTAAGTTAAATGCAGAACTCACTCTCTATTGTTCTGCTCCCACTCGGTAGCTCTCCGATCAGCAATCCATTGATTATACAAGGCAGTTTTCATGCAGAACTCACCAACTATTGCTCCCACTCGGTAGCTCTCCGATCAGCAATCCATTGCTTATACAAGGCAGTTTTCATGCAGAACTCACTCTCTATTGCTCCCACTCGGTACCTCTCCGATCAGCAATCCATTGCTTATATAAGCTAAGTCAAATGCAGAACTCACGACCTATTGCTCCCACTCGGTACCTCTCCGATCAGCAATCCATTACTTATACAAGGCATTTTAATGCAGAACTCACCTCCTATTGCTCCCACTCGGTACCTCTCGATCAGCAATCCATTACTTATACAAGGCATTTTAATGCAGAACTCACTGCCTATTGCTCCCACTCGGTACCTCTCCGATCAGCAATCCATTACTTATACAAGGCATTTTAATGCAGAACTCACGGCCTATTGCTCCCACTCGGTACCTCTCCGATCAGCAATCCATTACTTATATAAGGCATTTTAATGCAGAACTCATGGCCTATTGCTCCCACTCGGTACCTCTCCGATCAGCAATCCATTACTTATACAAGGCATTTTAATGCAGAACTCACTTCCTATTGCTCCCACTCGGTACCTCTCCGATCAGCAATCCATTGCTTATACAAGGCATTTTAATGCAGAACTCACTTCCTATTGCTCCCACTCGGTACCTCTCCGATCAGCAATCCATTACTTATACAAGGCAGTTTAATGCAGAACTCACAGCCTATTGCTCCCACTCGGTACCTCTCCGATCAGCAATCCATTACTTATACAAGGCATTTTAATGCAGAACTCACTGCCTATTGCTCCCACTCGGTACCTCTCCGATCAGCAATCCATTACTTATACAAGGCATTTTAATGCAGAACTCACTGCCTATTGCTCCCACTCGGTACCTCTCCGATCAGCAATCCATTGCTTATACAAGGCATTTTAATGCAGAACTCACCTCCTATTGCTCCCACTCGGTACCTCTCCGATCAGCAATCCATTACTTATACAAGGCATTTTAATGCAGAACTCACTGCCTAATGCTCCCACTCGGTACCTCTCCGATCAGCAATCCATTACTTATACAAGGCATTTTAATGCAGAACTCACTGCCTATTGCTCCCACTCGGTACCTATCCGATCAGCAATCCATTGCTTATACAAGGCATTTTAATGCAGAACTCACTTCCTATTGCTCCCACTCGGTACCTCTCCGATCAGCAATCCATTGCTTATACAAGGCATTTTAATGCAGAACTCACCTCCTATTGCTCCCACTCGGTACCTCTCCGATCAGCAATCCATTACTTATACAAGGCAGTTTAATGCAGAACTCACACTCTATTGTTCCCACTCGGTACCTCTCCGATTAGCAATCCATTGCTTATACAAGGCAGTTAAATGCAGAACTCACCTCCTATTGCTCCCACTCGGTACCTCTCCGATCAGCAATCCATTGCTTATACAAGGCATTTTCGTGCAGAACTCACTCTCTATTGCTCCCACTCGGTACCTCTCCGATTAGCAATCCATTGCTTATACAAGGCATTTTTCATGCAGAACTTACAGACTATTGTTCCCACTCGGTACCTCTCCGATCAGCAATCCATTGCTTGCACAAGGCATTTTAATGCAGAACTTACAGACTATTGCTCCCACTCGGTACCTCTCCGATTAGCAATCCATTGCTTATACAAGGCATTTTCGTGCAGAACTCACTCTCTATTGCGCCCTCTCGGTACCTCTCCGATTAGCAATCCATTGCTTGCACAAGGCATTTTAATGCAGAACTCACAGCCTATTGCTCCCACTCGGTAGCTCTCCGATCAGCAATCCATTGCTTGCACAAGGCATTTTAATGCAGAACTCACACTCTATTGTCCCCACTCGGTACCTCTCCGATCAGCAATCCATTGCTTATACAAGGCATTTTAATGCAGAACTCACGGCCTATTGCTCCCACTCGGTACCTCTCCGATCAGCAATCCATTGCTTGCACAAGGCATTTTCATGCAGAACTCACACTCTATTGCTCCCACTCGGTAACTCTCCGATCAGCAATCCATTGCTTATACAAGGCATTTTAGTGCAGAACTCACCTCCTATTGCTCCCACTCGGTACCTCTCCGATCAGTAATCCATTGCTTATACAAAGCATTTTTATGCAGAACTCACGGCCTATTTATTGCTCCCACTCGGTACCTCTCCGATTAGCAATCCATTGCTTATACAAGGCAGTTTTCATGCAGAACTCACTTTCTATTGCTCCCACTCGGTACCTCTCCGATTAGCAATCCATTGCTTATACAAGGCAGTTTTCATGCAGAACTTACAGACTATTGCTCCCACTCGGTACCTCTCCGATCAGCAATCCATTGCTTATACAAGGCATTTTAATGCAGAACTCACGGCCTATTGTCCCCACTCGGTACCTCTCCGATCAGCAATCCATTGCTTGCACAAGGCATTTTCGTGCAGAACTCACGGCCTATTATTCCCACTTCGTGTCCCTCCGATCAGCATGGATTTTTATGTTGGATCTGCAATCTTACTCAAATCCATCCCTGCCCTCTCCTGGCCCATGACTTTCTTCCGCTCCTTCCCCGTTCCCCCCTGACTCCTCCTCGTTTTCCCCACGGTCCTCCGACGGATTTGAATCGAATTCCAAATCCGACATTTCTTCCTCGTCTCCTTCATCACTTGATTCCCTCCCTATTAATCCCGCCTCACTTTGAATGTCATTCCCTTCATTATCGTCTATTTCTAACCTCGGCAAGGTAAATAAAGCTAGCTGCTGCATATGCCGACCTAGATGACTCCGCAGTCGATGGGCAGTGTGCTCCGACTGTATCGTACAGAGTGGGCATTGCTGTGGCGTACTCAGCGGTCTCTCACAATTTGCAGCCAATGTAGATACATCTTGGTCCCCAACTAGCAACGCTGGATGAGATTCTTTGAGGTGGCGGGTGAAGTTGGAACTGGTGGAGAAGGCGACAGTGCATTCCGCACAATACCATTCACGCCGATGGTGACGCTCTTCATGATCATACCAGCCATGGCGGGTTTCGAACAAGCGGTTTGACTTGGTGCACGAATCGAATGTGCAAGCGTATGGTCGTAGATCTCTGAAGACATGCCGCCTGACAAAGGAGTTAGCTCCAGTGTGACATGCGCATTGGGATATAATATACAACAAACATACCGCCAAGCTCTTGAAGTCCGCACAATAATCAAAGAGTAGCAGTAAGGACACTGAAAGGCATCCCCAGCAAATACACGATCTGAATCTGGCGGATCTGGAACTTTTAAAAGCTTCACCTTGGAATTCTCTGTTTCCGTGATCGTCCCAAGCGATGTCGCCGCTGTTTGTCCCCCCTCGCTCTCAGTTTCGATAGTATCAAGTGCAGGCACCACAGCGCTCTTTGGGACAATTGAAATTGTAGTTGATGTTTTAGCCGCTGTGATAACTGTTCTTGTGTCTTGATTAGTAGCCCTGTGGCCTTGGTCGAGCCCTGTGAGTTTTGCTTTTTCAATGCCTTCAAGTCCACTTGAAATTGTTTCATGATGGAGGAGCCGGTATTTGAAATACTGCCGGCGTTGGGTATTTGCATAGCCGAGGCGCCTAATGAGAAGCGGATCTGCCTTGGGGAACTTCTCAAGAGCATGTTGATAGTCAAAAAATTCGTAGTGGGATAGGTCAATCTCAGCGTATTTCCGAAGCCTGTCTTGTGGGACAGGCTGGCGCATCGCTACAGAGAGGGCGTACAAGCAGGAGATGATATTAGCGGTGTCATCAAGCTGGAAGACAAGATTCGATAAGGGAGACTCGGAGACTGCGCTCTCGGAGTCCGAGGCGTTATCCTCGGACTGCTCCCCATCGTCTTCTTCCTCCCCATCATTTTCTTCGGCTCCATCGTTTCTTTCCTCCGCATCATTTTCTTCCTCTCCATCATCTCCGTCCGTTTGCTTCGCCTGTTCGATAATGGGATCCGGAAGGTTTTCCTGCGTCGAGCAGAGCGCTTAATCACACATTAATTAATTAGCAACCCTCCCAACTTGAATATCAGATTCCATACACACTTTCCAGCGAGGTGCTCAGTTCTTCCAGCAATTCCACCACAGTGTTCTGAATATGTGATGCCTCCTTCAGTTTATAATCTAGCGACATCCTATTACCAGCCGGTCGATGGGCCCCCATATTCCCAGCCCACACCCTCAAGCGTCCAATCTGGTCCTGAACCAGTTGTAGGGCAGGTTCTTTTGACTCATGGCTCTTAGAGTCCGGTTCAGGGGCCAGGTTGTCGACACTTGCGGTAATCCTTTCAAAAGCCGCGATACAGGAGTGGTACCAGTCCGCAATGGACTGAGGTGCATTTGCGCTCGCCATCGTCGTTGCACAACCCTCTATGGCCTTCGACGGTGGGAATAAGTGGGCGTTTATGGTAGAATAACGTGCAGATATTTGCTTTTTCATGCTGACCCCGCTTTCCAGCCGCAACCACTCTGATCTTCAAGCATATATACGCACATATCGCCTACCACATTGAAGCTTCAGTCATATCCTCCAGCTTGATCATGGTGACCGGAATCGAGATAGCCGGGCTTGTGCTTGGCGGTTTCCCACTGGCAATTGAGGGCATCAAGGCATACGGCGATGGCATGAAGACGTTCAAGGACATGAAGCACTACCAGCAAATCCTCGTCCAGTTTTCCCGAGAGCTCAAGGTTGAGCGGTGCAAATACGACAACACATTTCTCGGATTGCTCACGGAGCTGGTGGGGCCAGCAAAAGCAAACCTAATGAAGACTGATCTCAAAAGCGCCGAGTGGAACGATAAGGACTTTCGGTCACAGCTCAAGGCTCGAATGGGCCCAGCGGAGGAGACGTTGGACAATTGGCTGTATGTGGCCGAGCAACTGAACGAAACCTTGCGTACAGTGTGCGAAAAGTTCAAGTTATCGCCGGAGCAGGAAAAGAAGGTGCTGCCAGTCCCGCAGGTTAAGTACTCTATATATCGCGTTCTTCGCTGATCACCATACAAGTACCTAGGCGACCTTGATCTGGAGAAGGAGGCGCCGGAAATTTGACCCTCGCTTGGCCTGGAATGTGGGTATGTTGCGCGAGTACCGCACAGGTACGTACATTGTTTGTACCAGCCCTGTACCAGCCAGGTGGAGATTGGCCGAAGTCATCTGACCGGTGAGTCTCTGCACGAATCGTGCATCGACCCGGGGCAGCAGAACAGATAGAGCTTATCCGCCAACGGAACGAGGATCTCATCATACTTGCCAACGGTGGACAGCGGCCGGCCTCCAGCTACGGCGCCGGTTCCTCCAACAGCCCAGAAATTAGCGACAGCCTCTTCGAGTACCATCAGGGTGTCCAGCGCCATGCAAGAGTGCTCTACGCCACCATGGGGGAAAGGCTCTCGCCTCCAACATGTGAATGCGCGGCCCCACATGGTGCGCATCTGGAGTTGAAAATGCGGAGCACGCCGCCGACGAAGCCGCTATCAAAGTCAAAGGCAGTTGGACCAAATCGGTTTTTCACCTTCAGCCTTGTGTTCTCAACGCAGAACAATGGCCATCAGCTCACGGCAATGTGGCGGGGGTTTCAGCTTGAGCCCATTGAGGACCGCAGCCGCAGGAAGTCGCAAGTGTCTCTCGCACCGTCCTCGAGTAGCTCAAGCCTGCCTCCAACAGTCCCCCGCCAATCTCGAATCCCGTCGCCTATGCGGTAAATATAGATCCGCCATCATTAGTTGGCTGATGATATACAACTAACTTAACAATACCACCAGAAAACCCAATATCAGCGACCCCGAGTGGTGGAAGACTAAATTTGGACCAACATCTAGTCTACATCCATGTGAACATCGACCTACTACCCTGAAGCCTGCTACCCTGAAGCCTGCTAAGATACTGAAACGAGCGAGGTTTGCAGACGAGGGTAAAAGCGGTGAAGATGATGACATCGATGTCACTGACCCTCATGCATTCAGTGATTCACCGACTATCCCGTGCTTTTGTACAACCATTGCAACATACAAAACCATTCATCGCCCACCGAAATGCGTTGGTCTCCTCACCAGTACAGACAAACACGAATATCGGGTCTGGACCCTGTCGCAGCATTTTCCCGAACCAGAGCACTTTGTTTCGCTCGCCGACCTGATCACCACCTATACAAATATTCTAGATCAGCCCAACCGTACGAGCCGCCTGGTCCTCGGTTTGACACTTTTATCTTCAGTCCTTCAACTCAATACTACACAATGGCTCACGGAAGTATGGCAGGCCAAAGATATTCTTTTCCCTGAAGCAAGCTCCCAAGCTACTGATCGATATCACGGGCACAATATTCTTTCCCGTCCGTTCGTTCATCGGCATTTTAGCAGCAGTGGTAGCACAGCGGCCAGTGATGAATACCCCCCCGACTCTCAACAACAACGAGCAAATCAGGCAAAAACAATCCTGGGATCCAACCTTAGCTTATATTCGTTGGGAATTGTTCTACTTGAAATATGGTATTGGCAGACATTTAGTTCGCTCTATAAGTTATCAAGAACGAGACAATCAGAATTGGAATTCTCTTTGTATCTCTCTACCAAGCTTCGGGACGAGGCAGGAGATGAATACGCTAGCGCTGTGCAAGGGTGTATCCGGGGATTTCACATGCGAGAGAAGGATTTGGATGACCATTCATTCAGGCGCAAAGTATATCAAGATATTTGGGGACTGTTAGAGGTGAATTTGAAAACATTTGCTAAGTGTGATAGTATACAAAAGTTTATTGGAGAGGAATGAGTAGTATGGGTTATTTCTGTGGAGAGATTGGGTGGAGGAGACACAGAGAATTCACATGGTACTGTTAGTACAATTCGGCGGTGGCGCTATAGATAGCAGGATGGTAAAGCGTTTCATAATCATTTGAACTTCATAATTTCTGACAATTCACCGAGTTTATTCAAATATTTTCAGTGACACTACACGAAACGCTGTGAATCAAGGACGGTAGAGATAGGTGAACAAGAATCGAGGTTACTTTTTTTTTACAGGGTACCAAGTATGGAGTGTACACAACTAGGAGAAGCATGGAGCTCAATTAGTCCTCGGAATATTCACAGCCAGGAGTCCCTTTCCTTTCTAAATGTAACCATCTATTTTAAGGAACCCGCAGAAGAATGGAAGTCTTTCATCGCTCAAACCTAGGCCTTGTATAAGCCGATATGAGAAAATACTTCCACCAGCATTTACAGCCCTTGGGGAGTTATTTTCAAACCTGAGCTGCCTTATCCACAAATTTGTGTCAGTTGTATGTATAGCCTATACAATAGCGGGTATAACTGCATGTCCGCTGGAGACCGAATGTGCATCCAAAGAGACTATGTGGCATGAAAAAAATCAACAAAAACATTATTGAATCAGAATTGAGTAATACTAGAGTAGGTATACTTCATAGCCATGACTAAATTCCAGTCTGGTTCATGGTGCGTTTCAAATGTTGATTCACCAACTCTTGCAAGAAGGGGTGAGCGTCACAAAATAATTTAAAAAACTATGTAGCAGACCTCATGATAAGTTAGGTTACCCTCAGGTGGAACTGCAAGGAACTCCCTGAGTATCATGCATACATACAACGCCGAATATCCCTATGTTGCATACAATGTGACATGATCAAAACCTGTAAGTATGCATTAAAATCTGGAGATATATATGGGCTTTCTGAGAGTATTAAATGTTTTCTCGAGTCTAACACCTGGGTCACCAGGCCTTGCCCACTGCTACAACCCAGGCTATCCCGCAAACTCTTCTGAATGTATCACACTTCCACTAACACAATACATTCCTCTCCTCAATCACATTCCTCAAACCCCAATTACCCTACGGGGGGCAATCGGAAACGAGCTGGCTCCAATACAGCTTGGAAGGCGGGGTGCTAGAGGTTTGTGTAGAGGATTTGGGAAGTTCATGCACTACCAACCAAAACTGCGCCATTTCTAGATTGACTTTAGGGAGTCAAAATTTCTTACAATGAAAAAGGGAAATACATAGCGGATGCCACGAGCTTTGCAAAATTAGCTTTTGTTTTTTCGGAAGTCTATACTATGGAGCCTAAGGCTATGAGTTGTGAAGAATTCGTTCTTCTTATGAGAAAGAGATATATTCGAATATCTCATGAGAGAAACCGCGTGCTTAATGAACACATAAAAGTAAGGAGACCCGTCCGTCTTAACTATCCTACTGACACATTCATTCTGCAGTTCGCACACTCACTGCACAATTCGCACATTCGCCCTTCGCACATTCGCCCTTCGCACGTTCGCCCTATGCCCGCGTCATCTTATTACCTCTGTTCCAACAAGTCGGCCCCGTTCCCTCATCTTAAAAGACTCGGAACAACGGGCTACGTAAATGCTCTGCCTCCCGAGCCAAAAGAAGCTTATAAAGCGAGCATACAGCAGCTGTAGTCTGGTTGCAGCAGCTGCTACAAGGTCGACAGAGTTCTACCTACCTAGGCTAGTACGCTACCGTCCTAGAATCGGAGTTCAGGGAGCACGACTAGATAGCCGAGGAGCATTCGCAGGGATAGCGAGTCTTCGTAGGGAATAATACAGTACGGACAGGAGTTGTGTTACTTTCAAGGGACAATTTTAAACTAGAGAAGACACTACTGTAATGTGGATCTGGCGGCATAGCGGGGTAGCTGGGAATGAGGAAGTGACTTCCCAATCTCAATCCTACTTAAGGTGTTGGAGCTGGCGGCGGATAATTATTTACGTAACTTCGGGACTTTACGTTGATTGTGGGTATAGACTATTTAAATTAAAAAAAGATCCTGTTTTTGAACGTTAATAGACAGGACCGTAAATAGAGAGGGCTATGATTTATATTGACCCCCATGATAAAGATAAGCGAGCCAATACATGGCACAAATCCACATGCAAAAAAAACGTAGACCTAGAAAGACTCGAAAAGTGGTCCCCTTGAGAGACTGAAACCTCTATGTTGCCCCATCATTCATATCTGCTCTCGACTCTCGCTCCTGGAGTAGCTGCCAAATTGTGTCTAGAAACGTGGTCCGGGGTCAGAACAGGCCCCCCTCGTCCCACTTGCTCAACCTTATAGACCGCCCCAACAATAGAATTCGCTAGTGCTATATATCTCGAGCATTACCCTATAACGGCAGTGCAGGCAATTTGGCTATCGTATCACACAGATCCTCGGGTTTGATAGGGCCCACAAATGGGTCATACCATTAACCACACTGCCATCAGGTACCGTCGGTCTCAAGGTGATATTCTCTTGCATTGCTATTTCTATCTAAAATTTTGAATAGTCGAAATCGAAACCTTCCAGCTCCATTGATAGCTCCATCTTGAATAGCAATGCCTGTATTCCAGATCTTAATTGCTCTCTCTGCTGAGGGTCTATTATGTACATTTAAGACTTCCTCGTCCTCCCTGTAACTGTTTTCCAACCGAGACATGTGCAGTTCCCAATCATCATCATTGTTCCATTTCTTCTTGCTTCGCTTCATATTGAATCAGGCCTGTAAGAATGCTCTGGACCCTCCCTCTCCGAATTCTAGCGGCGTGTGCCGTTTCGTGACCTCCTCCAATACAAATTGCCTCCTCTTCTTCACTCCTCCTTCATCATCGAATTCGAGCAGCAATTCACTGCTGCCTTTGCTCCAATTTTAATGAGACCGAACAGACAGGGTGGCGCTATTTTTAAACTGTGCAGACCGACTCAAATTTGGACTTAGAGTAAGCCTCCAAAAAGGTGAAAGCTATAATGTAAATTGGATTTTTTTTTTTTTTTTTTTTTTTTTAACCCGTGATCGCCTAAGGTCATGAAGGGGTCTCGAAGCCACTCCTTAAAGGGTTCGACCTATACTTTCGATTAAGAAAGCTCGCAAAATAACTACATCTGCTACCAGCTCCCGTCCCCTTAAAATGAGATTGAGCTTAGTGAAGAAAGTCTCAACCAGATCCATTGTGACTTTCTTATCCCTATCCTTCCTCTTCCGCAACCACCGCTCTCTATAGTCTGTCTGCTCCCAAGAATTCCAACCCCGCCCAATTCACTCTCCGGAAATACAGGATAAAGCTACCTGCATTCCGGGCCCACCGTAGGGTCCAGGACTTGTTTCCTCACTTGAAGTTTTCCCTTTCCGGAACTGTGTTCCACTTTAGAACCCTTCCCATTCCGTTCCAACTACTCGCCGGCTGGCCTGCCTCTTATTCCAGGCTTGCCTGACTCTTCCGTAATCTCCCCCTCTGACCTGCTCCACCGCTCCTTGCTTAACCAGTCTGTCGGCTTCCTCTGCCGTAAATCCCGGCAACAGCCTTCGCCCAACCAAAACTGACTGCCTCCTCCACTATCCGCTCCTGCCTGTCTCCAATCTCCTCAACCCACTTCAAGTCCCCAGTCCTTCCGTTCCCAGACTCGCACGCCGCAGGGATCGCCATTATTGCAGCTTGTGAGTTCGTTATGATCAGGACCTTTTCTTCTCGCCTATCCCCAAGAATGGTCCCCCCAATTAATTGCGGAGGGGTTCTTCATAATCTTGATCGCCAACCTTGCTTGTCCGGCCTCGAGTCACCAGCTCCCTCCTTGCGCCTCTCGTAGCCCCAGTGGGTCTCCAACTCCCGCTCCCAATCCCGCTGCCCTCTCCACCCTGGTTCTGCACCCCACATCGCGATGCTCCAGATCGATCCAGTGCATAGATTCTTCCAGCTAACCGCGCTGATTCCCATTCTTCACCCTTGGGGGGGAATTTGTAGTTTCGCTCAAAGGATAATAAAAAGTTGATTAATGTGCTCGTGAGAGCGCGCTGAAGAAATTAAAGTCAGAGACGACGTCAGAAGTATCCTGTTGTTGAATTCTCGTAATCACTCAGTCCTTCGAAGTTGTGCCGATATCCAGACACGCATGCTGGCTCGGTAGAGATATTTAAAAACGTGCTTCTCCAAGAGGTGGTTCCAGGGCCAACTGCAGGGAGCAAGAAAATGTTTGACAGCTTTTGATAGCTTAATCAGACACCGCCTGCATCGCGCTTGGATATATGTTTGCGTGAGTCTTTATTCAAGTAGTAGGAGAAGAACGACAAGTTACACGTACGATGTATTGCGATCTCTTCTATATTCCAATGAAACTTATATGCTTGAAACCATTACGTGTGGCTGTTAAGGGTTGCTGCTGCATACGCATTTGGAACATCCGCAATACGAAGGAGTAAAAAGAGCATTTGTGAGTGAGTCAGTGCAATTCATTCCGGGGTTGGTTAAAAGGTGCGCAAATCCTTCATACGGAGTACCGTAAAAGTGCGAATGTATGAGCAATTCAAGATCATGAAATTGCTGAGCGATATTCCTCTCCGAGATATTTTGTAGTTAGAGGTTCACCCATTAACTCACATCTGGCACTCACATGCACACAGTTGTCTTTTTTAACATTGGCTCCGCGTCCATGGAATTCATTTTACTTAGCATGGCTGAATTGCGCTTGCGGTAAAAAGCTGTCATCAGAGTGCGTTTGCACGGTCGACATCGCTGTACGAAATTTGCAAAACGTTATGAGTAACTAATTGTATCTAGGATAGACTTTGTGGCAAGCCGAATTCAATTTCCAGATTCCATGATGATATCGATTATAATGCGCCGATACGTCCAGCAGATCTCACTTGGTATGCGCCCACTTGAGAAATCAAAGTTCCCCTATCCTCCTACTTTCCCTGCGCGTTTCTCTTCTTTTTGGGCATCTTCCTCCCATATACAAACCATCTGATCAACAGTTAGTCAAATAACTCCGCGTTCAATCAGTGGAAGTGTAAATCATATGGAATTCCCACCACTTACCCGTAAGTATAGTAATTATTCTTTGCATATGACTTCGCTACCTTTTCGCACAATTCCTCAATATCCTTAACTAACCACCCCTCCCTCGTCAACAAATGTATTGCAAACGGTAACAAACTATCCAGACCCCCCAGCAACGCCCATTTTCCAATCTCCTTCAGTCGTTTGTCCTTTGGCCATGGTCCAATAGGCCAAATCGCTTTCCGTGCAACACAATCAACAAACCCTGCTCGCTCCATCCGTGCTTTGATGGTTGGCGCAACGACAAGTGGCCGTCCGTGCTTCTTCGCGGCAGTGGTAATATGGTAAGTATACGTTGATATTGGATGCTCCTCACTATCTCCTTGAAGAAGGGTCCCATCGGAGAGATAAATTTGGTTGCCGTAGTCTTGGTACTCGAGATATCCACCAGGAGCGGTTTTCCTAGGAAGGAGCGTGGGCATTATTATATAGACGTGGTTGTATATCAACTAAATAGAGTGCCAGTGCCTGACCAGGAACTCACATGTACGCTTGCTCAATTACTTTGTCCCAATCCATGAAGGAACCAGACATAGATCGCATATGGATATAGTCAAAATAATTGTCCGGGTATGTCCATTCTTCCTCCATATCGTCTACCTCAAACTGGACGTTGGGGGGAACCCTATAGATATGTCAGCATTTACCTCCTTGCAATACATTGGGACCATGGAGTATCCAAAGTTGAAACTGCACCTTAATAAGGCCTTATTCGACTTACCAATTAGGTTGGATTGGACTGACGTCTGTGCCGATTACCTCAGCTTGAGGATGCTCACTATTTGACGAGATGAACATAATTAGCATGACCCGGCATTTTGCGCCACGAAGGTTACACTCCGCAGGGTTTCTCACTCAGCAAAATCAATTGCCCAAATTCCAGTTCCCGTTCCTACATCCAATACCCTGTGAGGATTATCCAACGGGGCAGTCCACAACCGGCCCCCCAAGAGCGACAGGAAAAGGTGGTGGAATAAATCGAGGCGATCTTGTTCTTTCTCATCATTGGGCATGAAATAACTTGCTTTATGAAAGCGGTCGGAATGATATCGGCGCCCATTAGCGTAGGTGAAACTGAAGACGCTGGAGGCTACGGATGTAGTGGAACTGCTGAGTCCACTAATGGATGTTTGTAAATCCCCCCAATAATGGGTGTCGTTCGTTAGCCGGCGAATCAAGTACGGCTCGAGCTCGAAATGTTTTCGGCATACCTCCCAATGCTAGAATCAAATTCACTTGCGGAATCCTGCGAATGAATAAGCAAAAACTTTATAAACACAAATTTTGAACAAAAGCAACATCTCGAACGTACATCATCCTCAATGGCCGCGCTAGCCCAGCCCCCTTCATGTAGGGGAATAAACCCGTCCTGGGCAAATGCTGTATCGGGCTGCGCCGCCATGATAATCAATATCTGTTTATGTTTTGTGCGCTTAAAAGTGTAGCTGTCTCAGTAATTATGAAAGTCAAGTGTAAGAAGGATCTTGCGTACGCCGATGTGTATGATTTGGAGGATGTGTACTGTCATGACTATATATAGGTAGATGAACATTTCCATGGTGGAACTTTAACCGGAATTCTGTGCCTCGGGTACACCACTTGTATCTTCGCACTGAGCTGCATTTCAGGGTAAACTTGTGTGAGGCTCAAGTCCGCAAGTTCGACATCTAGTAATACACTCAAACCTTGCTATACCGGACTGCATAAATCCGCTGTAATCTGTCCGGTATAGCTAATATCCGTTATAGCAAATAGCGTGGGGTCCGTTCTAGGCGGGGTAAAAGGATAGATGCAGAGATTGTTTACCTTACCTATACAACCGTTCCATGAGCTTGCTTATCACCACCGGAACCAACTCTCAACAAGTAAATACTCTAGTTGAAAATTAGTTGAAGAGTATCTTGACTATAATGAAGATGAAGTGAATACTACTATATCTCCAGAGGTCATTAACATTGAAGAGATTATTCATGATCTAAAGGGTTTAGATAGTGAGGACAGCGAGGAGGAAGATCTTGAGGACCTTTATGCGCCACCTTTTATACCTCCAATTACAACTGCTCAAGCACGCTCTCACCTTACTGAGCTTATTCGGCATTTGGAAGCTCTTACAGTTTCAGAACTTCCTGGAGGAAAGCCCCATCTTAATATCTTTGATGTTAGCTATCATCTTGAGCAAGCTCTTACTGGCAATATGCATGAGACACGTGTTCAGCGTCTTTATTACTGATTGGTTTTCACCGGTAGCATCTTCATGTCAACGTCTGTAAGTGGATAATGTTCTACTGTTCTATAGCTGTTCCATTTCGTGGTTGCGCTATTTTGTATTCTTTTCTATGCTATTGTGCTGTTTTGATGCCTTACTACTGTTACCATTCCGTTATAGCAATTACATTTACCTGTAATAATCCCTGTAACGCCTTACCAGGCAATCCGGTACGGTATCCGGTATAGCAAGTAGATGCCTCACCTAAATGGTTGAAAATGGAGAATTTTGACCTGAGCCGTTCCGGTATACCAAGGGATCCGCTATAGCGAGGTCCGGTATAACAAGGTTTGAGTGTACCTGTATAAAGGGATCCGTATAAAGTAGGATTACCGGTACGCATGTATGTAACATCTTGGGATTAGTGCCGACTAGGATTCTACAGGTATTGCTTACTGCAAGATACGTAACCCTCATAGACTAGGTTAAGTACTTAATATTGCTTTTTTTGGACTTGCTTGCAATACCTGTACGGAGCACAAGGAGTGATTGGCATTGCTTTTGGATTTTAGGTAACTATGTACTGTACCTTGGGTCTGCCTGGGACGGATCCCCATCATAACCTTAGGTCGATCGTGGGTATAGAACTATTTTCTTAAAAAAAAGGTGAAGACCGATAGAGACCAGATACGGAAAAACCTCAGTCGACTCATCAACTTAGGTGAAGGCAATGAAAACGAAAGCATTCAGCGATCTCCGATGTCATACATATTACTCCACTATGCACGGTTTCCAAATCCTTGTATAGCATACTCTGTACTTGAATATTTAAATATGTATAGTAATCAGGAAAGATAGTCGTATCAAAATCATGTAAGAAGCTAATATTCTGGAAGCTATACTACCTAGTTGCAAGCGCTTAGGATTCCATACTATTAACCTTAAGAAGGGATAGATACCTTGCGAGACCGTCTCTGACGCACTCGTTACGTCCCTTACATCTGTGATCACGGCTCTCCTGCTCCGCCCTTCTCACCTTCCCCACAGCCCATTAACCACTGCCTTGGGAGCAAACGTTTTTCCCTGCCTCTGGCAGCCCCTTGGCCTCAGGGAACAAACGGCTCGCGCTGCTACGGGAATGTACTATCGCCGTGTTTTGTTTCCAAAGGAGGGCCGGTACTGGGCGTGGCAGCGGAGGTTATTTTAGTCGGGGGTGAAGGGCGTGGCGGAGGAGGCAGGGGTCATTTCTGTATAGCTTTTCTTTGGCTCGGGAGGCAGGACGTTTATATAGCCTGTTGTATATCGAGTTTTTTGAACGGGCCCGTCTATGCATAGCCTTCGTGCCACGGTTTCTTTATAAAAATTAAATAAAATAATCCCTGCGGGGAGCATCGCTGCCGCTGGCAACTTTTTACTTTACCGGGACGCCTCACTCTTTTAGAAGGTCTGAAGTGTGATGATCCTATCGATATTCTATAATGTAGAAGAGAGAAGAAGTCGCGGTGGATCCGAAGGATTTAACCATCCGTCCGTGCATCGATCTGGAGGTGATTTGTCTGGGAGCTACCTAATAACTTGTGGTGTTCACTGTTCCTGCTCTCGCATTAGCCATAGACGAGCTTGGTCTTGTTCACAAGATAAAGGAATGAAGGAGCGGGCATGGTGCTATTTAGCTTGATGAAGTTTGTCACATCTACTCCGTTAGAGTTCGGCATTTTTGAAGTAGTGCAAAAAGATCAGGTTTAATGGTACAAGAAGTCAGGTAGAGAAGAGAGAAGCGGTAAACGACGATCAGAGGCAAGCATAACAATAAGATTTAAGCAGAGGGGGTAGCGGAAAAGCATAACCGGGTCATAACCTAGAAGGTCTGAAGTGTGATGATCCTATCGATATATTCATAATATAGAAGAGAAGAAGAAGTCATGGTGGATCCGAAGGTTTTAACCTACGGATCCTGTCATATCTAATGACCAGATCGGGTAAGTTGGTAGTGTTGTCACATGTCCTTTCATCTTTTAATTTGTGCATGAACTTACCTCGTACCGTACCCATGGTGTTTTATGCCGCCCTGTAACTACACCGGTAGCTTCTAGTCATTCTCGCACACATATGTTCCTATACTGGGCATTCATCTATTCGCTGTCAGTGTTGCTATGCCACAGCCTACATATCTCGCCGAACAAGAACTAAGTATGCACGCCAAGTGGTACAGCATTGCATCGGCTCACACGCGGAGGCCTTGGCAGTGCAGCTTAGATAAGCCAGGCGGTGAAAGATCGACCCAACCAATATAAGATAGTCTCATGCCAAGCCTCTAGTCGTTCGCATAGCTTCGCTTTTGCAACTAAGAAATATAAGATACCCACACCAAAGAAGCACTTCACACACAATGTTGCACCTGCAATCACCAACAATGACCTACCCCACGCATCGCCATTCCTGGGACGACAAAACTCCCTCCCCACCTACATCCATCCGTCGACCTTGTCCTTCCCCCGCTCCGACTCCCACTCGCGAACTTGCTCCACAGTCCTCGTGTTCGTTACCGAGCCCCCAAGGTTCTACTCCCCGACTCACAGCAACATCCAGCCACAATCCCTTCACCCCGGCCGAGAAGCCACATACAGAGCCCCGGAATCAGTCCAGTTCGAATATTGACGCCATCATTTCTCCTATCATTGAATTCTTGAATACTCCGCTCTATTACGACCTGGTCATCCCTGACATTTCGGCACAGACTGCCACAAAAGTTGTTCAATATTTCAATTGTGTAGCCAGGGCCCCTAAAGGCTACCCGGACCTCCCAGCCAAGTTACTAGAGAGATTCCGGTAGTTTTCCATTTCTCTAAAAGTTTCTGCGGCGGTCGATAGAGCTAACCATTACCCCGCTTGGACTATATATAGATACACCTACGACTCCGCCAGCGCGACGCTTGCAATCCGGGGTATGCCAACCAAATCCCATGACACCCTCGCTGAATTCTTCAGTTCCACCGACTTTACCATACAACTGCTCCAAAACCCAGGAGCCTTCACCTCCACCGAGCGCCTCTGCATCAAACCTTGGTTGTCCAACGTTGCTCTGCCTGGCTCATCCAAACGTACCTGTGACGGGTCAAATAAATTAGGCCGCAGGGAAAAGGTTGGCGACTATGCTTTGGTATATATTCCAAACGGTGAGCGCGGAAAGCAGCCGGTATTCCCGCATGTTATAATGGAAGTGGGATTTTCCCAGGAGTATGACCAGAAACGAAGTGTGCTTACGGATGTATGGGAGTGGTTGGTTGCGACCAAAGGGGGGTGAAGTTGGCGGTGTTGGTTAAAATTGAGGAGGGGGAAGTCCCGGGGAAGACGATTGAGCAACTGGAAGGGATTGGCGAGTTCGGTGACAACAACAATAGTGGTGGTGGTGGTGATGATAATGATGATGAAGAGGAGGAGGAGGAGGAGGAAGGAAGCCATTCGTGCTCTGACCCAGAGGATTACTATCTCAGGATGGATGACATGGAGAAAGACGCTGACAAGTGGATTGGAAAATACACAGTGTTTATGGAAACATGGGTGTATGAGCCCACAACGGAGGGAATCTCAGTAAAGCAACCACGTCAGGTAATGCATCCTCACTTTGATCCCCATATGCCAACATATCACGAAGTACTTATCACCCTATTTGACTATAGTACTTGATGATTAAGAATGTCCCCACATCTCCTATGCCTACCCTCACCTTTACCCGATCCACATTCGACCTTCCAAATCTACCCGATCAAGATGATAATGAGCAATTCTGTATCGACCTAACCCAGTATGTAAAGAATCTACTTCACAGTAGGGTTCAGGATGCATTTCGGAGGAAGACACAATGGATTTCAAGGCGGAAGGAGAAACGGAGGCATGCAAAAGGGGATGATGCCAGGGATTGTGATTTTGTTGAGTCGGTGGCTGGGAGGACGAGAGCAAGAGCTCAGGAGTGGGTACGGGACAGACAGATCATAGATAGGGAGAATAGTGATGCAGACACCGGTGAAGGAGCTGGAGGGAAAGTGAATGCTAGGATGGTGAAAAGGCCCCAAGAGGGATCTACTTTAGTAGGGTGGTGTGAGAGAGGAGAGCCAGGTATCTATTTCTGTGACCATGAGATGAAGGTTCTGTTGTCGACGTAAGGTCGATCAAATCTATCTATATACATGAAGGTCTAGCTCGCATGACTTCATCGGGTAATTTTGGCTATTCCAGATTCCTGCTCCACAGAGTCACCCCCATAGTCTTTTTTATAATACGCTCCGCGTAGTCAACAACAAGACAATCAAAGAAAACAATCCGTGCAAGAACAACGAATCGTGAAACCACAGATGAATGAAACACCCAGCAACAACACACCATCACAAAACAAATCTCCCATGGACATTGTATATCCCCCCCCAGATTGTGCTCCATACCTCTTTCTTTCTCCGTTCTCAACCACTGTACCTCCCCGATTGGTACCATCTCCCCCTTGTCTCCTGTCTTCACTGTATACAATTTTACTACATCAAAAGAGTATCTCCCCTTTACTTTCTCCATCACCATGTCCTCCAGAACTACCGATACCCCAGAGAACCCAGCCCTTTTGACCTGGTATGGTCCCTCCCATCTTGTCTCCAACTTCCTCTCTTTGTCCTTGTCCATAGCAGAACGTTTCAACAACACCAAGTCACCCTTTCCCGGTTCATTCCACTTTTTCCGTTCACTATCTCTATTCACCTTCCTCTAAAACCTTTTTCCATGCATACTCCCTCATCTCCTCCACCTTTGCCATGTTTACCCACCAATGCCATCCTTGATTTCCCTTCTTCTAGTCTGTTTTCCCGACATCTCTTTGCATCTGGTCCCATAATTCCACATTACCCTCCTTCTCCCAATCTTCTGCATGTTCCTTCAAAACCGTATCCACCAATACTCCCTAGCTGTCAGGTCTTGTATTATTGCTCGAGGGTTAAATCCCATGAACAATTGTGTTAGTGTGTATCCATGTATCCTTAGCACTCACGTATTAATTGAAAATACAACTAGTGGTAGATATCTATCCTACTCACTACTCAGACAATTCTTACTTTTCTTTAGAAAGTATTGTCTGCAGTCTTATAAGGACCCGTTGTACGTATCTCTCAACTAAACCTACTGATGATGAGTTCATTACCGGTGCTAGGAACAAAAGTACTTCTCACTGTTTGAGTTTTTTTGGGATAATTCCTTTGACAAAATAATTTACATTATCACAATAAAAAGCCCTTGGCCATCCCACCATTATTGCCACTTTCACCAGAACTCCAAGGACTGATTCCCCATCAGCTGACTACACTACCTCAGCGAACAAATATCTTGAGAAGTAATCAATCACAATAAGAACGTGTTTACTGCCTGTCGAGCTTCCTGCTAGATTTATTAGACCAATAAAGTCCATCCCAATTATGTCCATTGGCTCTTATTGGTGAGTTTTCCGTATTCAAAGTCACTGGCAAACATGTTACCTACTTGCTGAACACTCGAGCACAGTGGCCTGCAAGCTCTCAAAGTCAGCTGAATACCAATTGCTAGACAGGCACATTTAGTTCTGTTTGGGTACACGGGTGCGGTAGAAACAACTCACCTTGTCCTACATTATAAACACTGTATTTTGCTGTATCCGTCCCATTTGTGAACAATACACGGCGGATGTCCTCCAACACTGAAGCATCCGAAGTTGGAATTTTGGTGCTATTTGTTAGCTTGATGGCCATCATATTAATAGGTGTGACAACTGACTCGGCACTTTCGTTGCTTGTGTTCATGATATGTGGCCTAAGACATTTTTGATGGATTCCACTATGGAATTGAAAGCACCAAAAACACTTTGGAGGATTGTAAGGGCATTTGCCGGAATATCAGGAGAGATTGTATCAAGTTCGGTCTGGACGATGAAGCCGTTGTTATTTGCAAAATAGCACTCGGTTCTAAACATTGTGAAGCTGACTTTAGGCTCCAATGCCTACAAAAGAGTCACTCCATCCTTGAATGGCATTGATACATCGGGGGTGTCGGTACTTGCGGGAGTCTTGTTGTTTGTGTTCACCTTGAAATTGATCCAAGTGCCCTCCTTCACTCCTAATGGCAATTTATGGATGTAGATGTAGATGACTGCAAGGTGGTAGCGGCCGAACGCTGGTGGAACTCCAGCTGCCACGGCAAGTTTCTTAATTGTGTTTATGAACACCTCGTCAAAAAGTGAGTTCTCCGCAATAGCCTCAACACGAATCTTCGTACCCATTCTCGAGATGGTCAACCCTATCTACCAACCCAAAATACCAGTCCTTGCAGGCTCTCCTCTTTTGTTCCTTTTCAATACTGCGCTTTTTCTTCCGTTCCCGTTCCTTCCTCCTACGGTGCTGACCTTCAGTCATTCCTGGAATGAGCGGTGGGGGTAGAGGAGGAGGATCTGGCGGGTAACCATCGCTAGTACTTTCCCCTGTATGTTGGCTACCTCCTATGATGAGAGGGGTTTCATCATCACCAGTATCATCGGTCAAGTCGCCTTCCATTCTTTTTAGCATGTGTTTTACGATACCTATCGATATCATTGTGTTCACAGAGGCCGCCACAACTCACGACCCAATAGAAAGAGCAATGGGAATCAGCGGCACAAAGCAATAAAGTTCTTCACTTTCGCGCTCGTCGGGGTGGATCGCACTGAAGGATTCTTGGAATTCCTGATTGACAGCCCTAAGGTGCTCAAAAAGATGACTTGCTTATCGGCGGGAGAGTGTGGATCCCCACTGTTGTTTGGTATCTGCTTGAGGAGGTAGTTCTAGATCATCGCACTCCATTTTTCTGTATCAAACTTGTTTGTCTTGATATTGTCGGTAAATAGGTCCAAGGGGAACGCTTCCGGCAGACGTCCATTCCCAATGTATTGTTGGTCTTTCTCCTTGTATTGCTTCTCTACCGCATTCTCGTATAGGCTATGCGCATTCCTCGCAAGCTCATTCATATGCTCGCAGATGGCCTCCGCAACAGCGAGCTCCACTTGGTCTTAAGGCACATTGTCTGAGATGAACTGGGCGATGTAGCTGTCATAATCATCCATGATTGCTCTGGCTTTCGAGGTTAGCAAGATATAAGTAAATAGCACTGATGAGCAACCAGGGCGAGCTGAAGATATAGATAGGGGTACTAGTATGGATGCGCATCACTTTACCCCGCTTTTAGCAAGAGAGCGAGCTGTGCAATATCACCGCATCTCGGCCCTGGTTGTGTGGGGGTGCAAGTGAGGCACTCGCGATGCGTTCAAGGCCATTTCTGCAGTGAACATTTCAAGGTGGGGTGTATGATTGACGAAAAAATTCAGCTGAATGCTGCTTGCTGCTTAACTAAAATCGACTTGGAGTTGAGGATTCCTCCTTTGAATAAAATTGTATCCCCTCGTAATGTAGAGTTGGAAACTCAGAAGCTTGTCTACTGTCATGCTGTTCAATATTGATTTTACGTATGAGGGTGTGACTACTTTCTATTACATATTGGTGGGGAAACGACAGAAATGAACTTCAAGTTGGGACTCTCGAGTCTCCCTCATGCCTTGCAATCATTCATACTCGACTATATCGAACCTGCTCTATATCATACACATACTAAAATAAGTGAATAAAAGAGCCTATGGACCGGTATGTATTGGTTAGAGTGATAAAGTACTTGGTACACTCCCCCTTGACATATATCAACCCTGACGAGGGCAAATTGTACGTAGAGTGTGAGGTGGTTTCTTCTAGGTCTAAATATAGTGCCAAAACCAGACTAGTCTAAATACATTCTCCGCCTTTTCATACGTCCACCTAGTCGCTAGCCTACAATTACCTAGTTCGGCATCACCTACGGTAGTCGCTATTACCCCCACAACCCAAAACATGTCCGTCTGGTGGCACCTTCCTTCAACTCCATCTGATTTATTTTTTCTGCAACTTGCACGCACTCAAAACCTCAGCCTCTTCACGAACGTACTCAAAATCTCAGTCTCTTCATGAACGCACTCAAAATCTCAGTCTCTTCATGAATGTAGGTAGCTCTAGATAATTACTGTTTACATTGCAATCCCACAGCCTCGTAACATAGCCACACTCGTGCTTGTTTTTCTATCGTACCCGCATTTTATGCAATTCAAATATTTTATTTATTCTCATGATATAATCTATATAGCTAGCTAATCATACACCGTGGAGCCCCAAAATCTCTATACAAATGCACCTGAACTTGAGCGAGCAAATGAGCCTATAATCAAGCGAGCAAACGAACCTAGAAGGAAGCGAGTAAAGATCCATAGAACTGACCGAGCAAAGAACCCTAGAACTGACCGAGTAACGAACCCTTGAATTGAGCGAGCAAAGTACTCTAGAATTGAGCGAGCAAGTCAACCTGCGAGAAAATGAGCCTGGAATAGAGCGCGCAAATGAACCTGGAATAGAGCGAGCAAACAACCTCCGGAGCATGTGCGAATAAATAAACACTTGAAAATCTCAAAGTCCCAGACTGCAACACCTTGAAAGTAGGGGATCCGCCAGACCCCTAATGTCGGAACGAGCTCCTGCCCGCTTGCGCTGTCTTAGAACCAGCACCTTGCATCACGCAGCCCAAGTACGCTGTCTGAGAATTGTAGAACGCGTGGAATTGAGCTCCTCCAGCTATTGGGGGGGTCTAGATGGAGGGGGGAATGGCCGGATGTAGTGTATATAAATGTCAAACGCAGCTGTTCGGGCCTGATAAATAGGTCTCTGTATTTGCATGATTACCATGGTTTCGCGGTCTCTCTATATGCATGAAAACCATGCTTTCGCGGTATTTCAACGTGTGGCGCGCAAGAAGTGAAGATGGAAGGACGCACGCTGTCGAGCAACTGGAAGCACAGGACGCTGTAGGACGCGACCTGCTAAGGAACAGGACGCACAGGACGTACAGGAAGATGTGCTACGTCCCGACGCAGATTTTTTTTCCTGATGAGGCAGTAATGACTGTTTGCTTGCCTTTCCTTTTGTCTGCCAGTTGATAATAGAACTGTTTTATGTCTCACCGAGGGGGCCCGATCGCAGTCCACATAGGTAAGAGTCTCAAGAGCTGGTGATGCGGAATGGAGGCAGGTTGTTCAGGTATTCCATCATCATCTGAATCCTCACTCGGAAGTGATTGATATGTTGCAAGAATTCTTCTCTAAATCTTCCTCATTTTCGTGTGTCACGTGTTGTGTTTGGCGGCGTTATGTTATAGCATTGTTGGGTATTTATTATCGATAAGCCTTCCTATTCCGGCTAGGCTGTTTATACATTACCCAATGAGATACTCTTGCTATAAGAATACTTTGGTAAACAACCTTCGAGAAAATAAGAAAATTCTTCTATCAAATATATTCTTGTTTTGTATGGGGGGGGTTACGCCCAGCCTCGAAAGCCATCCGCAAAGAAGCAAGAACGAGGACAGGATTCGGAACCCGGAGATGCGAGTGACCCTTTCAGCCTAGTTACCTATACGTGGATGCGAACGGATCGGGGGCCCCAGAAAGGCTGGCTCCACCAAAGCAGACACCACCGAATGTGCCTGCGGTCACCCACTGGAAAACGGCCAGCATATCACTATCGAATGCCCTAGACTGGGCCGGAAGAGAGCTCTCACAAGAGCACCTGGGCGGTTGGACAAACCGGAGTGGAGAAAGAGGGAGAGGAGATAACGAGGCCATGGAGGCCTTTTTTGACCAGGTCTACAGCCTGCTCACATGTATCACGAGATCAACGGGGCATGGAGGCGCATTCATGAAATATTTCACGAGTTTCCTTAGCTGTCCACAATTCTCCTACTCACTCCTACTCATTGTTTTCCTTGTTAAATTCACCAGTTCATATCGGGCTCCTTTTTCAGTCAGTCTTCAGTCAGGCCAGGCCCCTGGGGTTTTCATCCAGCATTGCCAGTTAGTTTATGACAGCATAGGAGCCCGTCCATCTGTGTATCTTAGCCTACGATGGACCTGGCAGATTAACTTGCCTTGTTCTGAATCCACCAGGGTTTCCGGGTGGCTCGTGATGGACCTCGTTGGATCCGCATACGAGTAATGAGTATTTTTTTTTTAAAAAAAAAAAAAAATCTTGAGCTCCTAGGATTCACGATCTTACTAATCTGTAATTTACAGATGGTCCATGGGGCATAATACTCATCAAACCATTGTTTGCATGGTCAGGATGCAGTGAATGGTGAGAGCGAATGTCTCCTTGCTCCTTTTCAGTCCATATCTGACAAGTTTTTTGAGGTCATAGTGAAGGATGACTAGGTATGAGTACAGAGTACAATCCAATTGAATAACAATTTATCTGAGAAGAGGAGCCTTTGGCAAGCAGAATAAGACTTGATTCACTTGATTTCGCCGTAAACTTGCTGAGAAACAATTCGTACAATGCGATAGTAGTTAATTGACCTTCATTGTAATAAATTGTGTATAATACTAAGCGAAGACGTAAGAAACGAAGTGTCCCATACGAGTAGGGACGGGACAGGGGCACCGTTTCTTAATACACGCCGTTTCTTATCTGGATGTTTCTTATAACGCGATCCCACTGTACAGCTTCTAGGTTTACCCCATGGGAGACGAGCAAGGGAATCATTAAAGCATCCCCTATTAGGTACAGTGCGGTTGTGTTTGTACTGTCAGCGGCATTTGGGTTTGCCCCCAATCCAAGGAGGGCCCTGACTGCAGCTACACGATTCCGAGAGCCACTACTCAGCGCAAAGTGGAGCGGGGTGCGGTTTTCGTAGTCTACAGCTTCTATGTTTGCCCCGTGGGAGGCGAGCAAGGAGATTATTTTAACATTCCCCTGCCAGCTTGCTAGGTGCAGTGCGGTGGTGTTTGTGCTATCAGCGGAATTTGGGCTTGCCCCGAACCCAAGGAGGGCCCTAACTGTAGCTGCACATTTCCGAAAGTCGCTACTCAGCGCAAAGTGGAGCGGGGTGAGATTGTTTTCGTCAACAGCTTCTAGGTTTGCCCCGTGGGAGACGAGCAAGGAGATCATTTCAACCTCCCCCCTCAAACTCGCTAGGTGCAGTGCAGTGGTGGTTGAGTCATCAGTGGCATTCACGTTGATCCCTGCCTCGAGGAGGATTCTTGCGGAGGTGATGTCGGAATAGGAGATGGCGATGTGGAGGACTGTTTGATTTTGCCATCCAGTTGTGAGCGTGGTATTGGGATCGATGCCGTATGAGGTGAGGAGGATCTGGAGGCGGGAATGTGCATGGGTGATAACTGCGCGGCGGAGAAGGAAGTAGCCACCGCATCCGGAGGGGGAGAGCGCGCGGCGGTAGAGCACGGAGGAGAGTATAGAAGCGAGGCAGGAATGGGTGCGAATAAGTGAATTGAGATCTTTGTAACGGGTGAGATGGTCGGATATCGTGAGGAGGATTTCTGGAGGAAGCCAGAGGAGTCTTGAGGTGCTCGGGGGCCTATCAGTCATGCCGTGGTCAGCCTGTCGGGCACCGGAAAAATTCACCTCCGCTTTGAGCTCTTGGATGTCCAGGAACAATATCAAGATTGCCAACTGGGGGCTTAACAGACTTTACTGGACTGTCCTGATGATGTGTGCTTGCCTTGCGAAATTTAACGCGGCGGAGCCTTATGAAGGGCATGTCGACATCGGTAATGCACCAGTGGCATGCAGGGGTCACATAAGCTAAGAATGAGGGGATTTGAACGAATCCCCCATTTTTAGCTTATCCGTACCATAGGGGATTCCTCTACGGCAAATTTTCTAGCTAAGCTTGGCATCAACTGTAGTCAATATAGTAAAAAACAATATGTATATTTCTTACATATGTACATATATGTATTCAGACTAGTATATAGAGAATTTCTACTATATATATTATTGAGACTTCATAAAATCTTGTATTTTTATAAAGATAGAAAATAGAATCTAATAAGATTCTGCTTGTAATATAGTTATATATACTATCTTAAACTGGCTAATTTAAAATACTATAAAATCTAATCTTTACAGAATTTTAAGCTAGCTGATTTAAGACACTATCATATCCAGCTTATGTAGTGTTTCAAACTAGCTAATTTAAGATACTATTATATTCAGCCTTTATAGTATTTTAAACTAGCTGATTTAAAATTCTATTTATTTAGTCTCTATAATAAAACTAACCTCTATCTTACTTTAAACCTATATAAGCTTAGAGCTTAATAGTAAAATAAAGTCTAAAAAAAAACTAAAATAAAAAATAAAAAGATAAATTGAACCTCTAACTTTCTAATTATAATGAACTTGAACCTAAAATCTAATTTACTATATTATAAATAAGTAATACTAATAGTACTTAACTACCTAATATTATCTATAAAATATAAACTTAGTATAAGTATTATATATTCAATTATTATCAATTATAGTCTAGTTAGCCTAGTAGTAGGTAGGGATATTTGTCACAATAGCATGCTTAGTTGTCTTTATCATCACTTGTAGCACAAATGATAGGTTATTACTATCCTGCTTGGCTCCTGAGATAGGGATCTCGGGAAGCTTATTCTTTCTGTTGCCTTAGCCTGGAATCATGTATATATAGTCCCTATCCCTCGTACTATCGTTGGATCCCTATCCAATGTCTTGTATACCCAATACAGGACCTTGCCTCTTCTAGCACTCATGCACTTCCCTTGTGCACCCCCTTGTCTTATGAATAGCTTTGCAGCATAGCTGCCTCCCACCGACACATATGGCAACTGCCTCCATATGTCTCGTGCTCCTTGCCCTCTGCCTCTCTTGCCTCTTGCCCTTGCTCCAGCATACCTCTTGGTCACCTTGTCCCTAGAGCTGTCATTATATTATGTTGGATCTTTCAGACCAACCAGTACGATGTCCGCAAACATTCCACTACCCACCAATAGATTCGCAGCCTGAAGGGCAACTTCGATTCTATCAGACCTGACAGAACTATTAGCATACAGAAGAACTGTGATCAAAATATTCACAGAGACTTATACCATTGGCGAACAACAAGGAGCAGACCTTCAGAAAGCCAAAAAGTGAATCTGAGAAGCTAAAGACAAAATAACCCTCTTTCAAGAAGATGCAGCAGAGGATAAGATAACCATCTGGAGACTAACTTGTACCTTGGACCTGGCCGACGGTCCAAAGAACTAGAAAATACAAGACCCACCAACCCCGCCCAAGTTTAATAGGGACTGGGGCTGGTTACGAGTATGGAAGAACTCTGTGCAAATAAAACTCTTTGGGGACTCGACGAAGTTCCCCACTATCCACCACTAGCTCTCATACGTCTATGGCCTCCTGGAGGGTAAAGCCATGGACTAGGTACAGCCCTTCGTCAAAGTAATAGGGATTGATCTGGTAGATATCCTGGCACTAATGGTAATCTTGGACCGAGCCTTTAGGGACCCGGATCCTAAAGGAACTGTCAGCAGGACCCTGTGAGACCTTAAGTAAAAACATAACTAACTGTCAACCTATGTTGCCGAGTTCTTCAGGCTGGCAGCAGAGCTCAATTGGAATGACGAAGCCAAGCTCGACCAGTTCAAAGACGGGCTTATCTTCAAGCTGAAAAAGGCTCTGATCTACTACCCACCAACCAAGACCCTGGAGGAACTTATTGAGCAAGCTAGCTAGGTAGAACAGCAGACAGTAGCACTAAGAGCCCCCCAAAAGACACTTCCGACTTCGACTCCCCGTACCCCCTTCCCGATAGCACGCACCTAACAACAACCCACACTAGTCAACAAGCCTGCATACCCCTCTCTGGTAGTAGGTAGGGCTGCCCCTATAGACCTGTCAGCAGGTAGACCTCATGTTACATAGGAGGAAAGGGACTATTACCACACTTAAGGTTTTGTTATGGACGGAGGTTGGAAGGTAATTCCCGCGTCAACGCGGTAAACAACGACTTATTCTGGTTCGGAGTATCACCTGCGATCGCAGGTGATAGATGCGAGTGTCAAGGTATCGCACACGTAGGGAGCTCTACATGTGTGATCAGGTGCTTAGGGACTTCGGGTGAAACCAAAGTCGAGCGAGGTATCGAGGTCAAGGTTGAGAAGGCGAGGTAGTCTGAGCTACACTCAAGAACAGTGGTGCAGATATATTCGTATAACAACTAGGTACAGGAAGGTAGACAAGTTGTTGCGTGGGGAAGAAAGAAACAGAATACAGACGGCAAGAACAGGCTTCTTTTATAGAGATCCTGTCTCCATCTCGAACAACACCGTTTTGGCTAACACAACGGTCTAGACAAAGCATAACGGAAGATGAATACGTAGGCCAGCTCACGGATACACAGATCCTGTGAGATCGTTGTTAGGGGCGAGCTGGTGATCTAGGCAATGTTGTCGGAATACAGGTATTTGGAGGGTTATTAGCCAGCGAAGGCAAGATCACATAACTCGGGCCTAACTGCACATACGGGTGCGAGGTGAACTTAGAACTTAGAACTTAGAACATTGCTCGGAGAGCCAAAAGCTAGATACAGGAAGTGGGCACATATATAGGAAGCGGGGTTCGTCAGGCCTCCAATCTATCGAATTGCAACATATCACCTGACCCATGACGATTCGCATACCCCCCACCCCTGTCTGCCTTGCGCCGTAACAGTACTTCCCCTTTCCAAGAGGTCGTCCCGACCGACTAACTTCACCACCCTGCTTATCAATGGAATTTTCGAAGAGAGTACATGCATGAGAACGCATTCAGAGGTCACACACTTCCTTACTCCAATACCCGTCCATCCCGGACACATTACCCGCAGCTGTATGGTTGATCAGGCCATAACAGTTAGCAGCCATAATTAGGTATTGGGATATTCCCAGTTGTGGGTAGGCCTCTTACCTGAGCCGTAACATTACTCCCCGTTCCGAGGCAGCTGTCCTCAGCTGAATACAAGTCCTTCCGACCGGAGAAGACAAGTATTAGTAACAACTCAGGTAACCATGGTGGCTAGGCACTGACCGCGCAGGCAGATACCTCTATCCCATTCAAGGGTACCACAAGACCGGTGTGCCTACACATACATGCCATGGCCATTAAAAACCAAACCTCTCGCCAAAAAACCCACAGGGAAAAGGCGACGAGTAGGACGGTAAAAGGTACCATGTCTTCATCCATTGACAAACTTGACATAGGTCTGAACCTCAGACGTATGCTTTCCCAACTGTCCAACCCGACTTGCCTGTGCAAGGGGGGGGTCTTGTTCATTTGTGCGCTCGTGGCACTCGTTCGGGTCTTCAGCGCTCGCAGCGCTGGCTTGGGTCAAGGCGGGGGCCTTTGAGCTTCGAGGTCGAACGGGGTCTTTGACCAAGGCGGGGGTCTTTGACCAAGGCGGGGGTCTTCACCCAACATAGGGTCCTTCAACCAAGGCGGGGGTCTTCACCCAACATAGGGTCCTTCAACCAAAGCGGGGGTCTTCACCCAACATAGGGTCCTTCAACCAAGGCGGGGGTCTTCACCCAACATAGGGTCCTTCAACCAACGCGGGGGTCTTCGCCCAAGGCGGGGGTCTTTGAGCTTTCGGAGCTCGAACGGGGTCTTTGAGAGCTCGATAGCTCAAGAAAAAATTTTGTTGGCATTTGCCGCTCAAGGCGAGGGCTTTGCTTCATAGACATTCTATTAGCTGTATGCGAGCTCAGCCATCTCAGATGTGCGGTCTTCAACTTGTCTGAGTTGTAGTGCTCTATCCAGCCCGTACTAGGCTTCCCATGCCGACATCTGGTGGCTGTCCGGCATAGATATCCACCCTAGTACTACTCCCCGTTTTCAATCAGGCGTCCCGACTGATAACTCCCCCCTCTGCAATCCTTCTGGTGCAGAGAAAAAAAAAAAATAGCCTCGTTTTGGGGGGTTTGCTTGCTCGGGGGCTTTGCTCGCTCGAGGGCTTTGCTCGCTCCGGGGCTTTGCTCGCTCGAGGGCTTTGCTCGCTCGGGGGTATTGAGCTGTGCTCGCTCGGGGGTGTTGAGCTTGCTCGCCGGGGGTCTTGAGCTTGCTTGCTCGGGGGTCGTGAGCTTTGCTCACTTGGGGGTATTGAGCTTGCTCGCCGGGGGTCTTGAGCTTGCTTGCTCGGGGGTCGTGAGCTTTGCTCACTTGGGGGTATTGAGCTTTGCTCGCTCGGGGGCTTTGCTCGCTCGGGGGCTTTGCTCGCTCCGGGGTCTTGAGCTTGCTTGCTCGGGGGCTTTGCTCGCTCGGGGCATTGAGCTTGCTTGCTCGGGGTCTTGAGCTTGCTCGGGGGCTTTGCTCGCTCGTTGGGGGGCTTATATGCTCGCTCGTCGGGGGGGCTTATAAGCTCGCTCGCTCGTCGGGGGGCTTATAAGCTCGCTCGTCGGGGGGCTTATAAGCTCGCTCGCTCGTCGGGGGGCTTATAAGCTCGCTCGCTCGTCGGGGGGGCTTATAAGCTCGCTCGCTCGTCGGGGGGCTTATAAGCTCGTTCGGCTCGTTCGGGGCCTGACAGCCTTAACGCTCGACATCTAAGAGGTTGAGAATCTCAATATAGGATTAGTATGTCGGCTAAAACAAGCTAATAAGCAAATAGGAGGGGGAAATAATTATTTCCGACGTCGCTCATATTAGCCAATAACCAAGCGACATTTCTTTAGCCATTTTCGAGCTGTCCGACAGTGTGTAGGTAAGGAGGGGTGATTAGACTCGGTGCATGCGAAGATTAGACTCGGTGCAAGCGAAGTCTTGAGCGAAGTAACGTTGCTTCTAGGGTGCTCTGGAAGGGGTTCCGACAAATATAGAGATGGGAGAGGCGAATAGAGCAATATCGCCGGTCCCGGGGGTTAGGAGCAATGTAATGTTAGGGGCGAGCTGGTGATCTAGGCAATGTTGTCGGAATACAGGTATTTGGAGGGTTATTAGCCAGCGAAGGCAAGATCACATAACTCGGGCCTAACTGCACATACGGGTGCGAGGTGAACTTAGAACTTAGAACTTAGAACTTAGAACATTGCTCGGAGAGCCAAAAGCTAGATACAGGAAGTGGGCACATATATAGGAAGCGGGGTTCGTCAGGCCTCCAATCTATCGAATTGCAACATATCACCTGACCCATGACGATTCGCATACCCCCCACCCCTGTCTGCCTTGCGCCGTAACAATCGTCGAGAACGAGGCATCTGGCAATAACGGATAACGCTGGTGTGAACAGAAGACCTGAAGAATTGTACATCAGCGAAGGTGAAATTTCTAATAAGCTAAAGAAAGAGTTTTGAGCGAGAGCAGGTTGTTCCCAATCTGAGAGTCGTGCCAGTTTTGGTTCGACTCTCAAATAAGGTCTGGGTCAAAATAGGGTTCAAGGGTTTCCAGGGTATTTCCTAAATCTGAGAGTTGTGCCAGTTTTGGTTCGACTCTCAAATAAGGTTGGGGTCAAAATAGGGTTCGAGGGTTTCCGGGGTATTTCCTAAATCTGAGAGTCGTGCCAGTTTTAGTTCGACTCTCAAATAAGGTTCGGGTCAAAATGAGGTTCGAGGTTTTCCAGGGTATTTCCTAGTTTGAGAGTCGTGCCAGTTTTGGTTCGACTCTCAAGTGTCAAATCCATAAGCGAGCGACTAGGACTTCCGGGATGCGGTCGGATGTCGGCTAGCCAGGAGAGGCAGGGTCGAGAACATAGTCACATGATATACTTTGCCAAGTGCGTGGGTTGCCGGCGATATCGATCGGGGTCAGGATCGTAATTCGAGAGGGTTCGTAACAGTAGCTCCCTCTTCCAAGAATGAGCTCTTGCGAATCCAAGGCAGGATATCAAGTTCAAATTCCACTCATTTAGGTAGAGTGCGAGGACGTGGTTTCGAGGGGTATGCAGTGTAGAATTTTTTCACAATACTAGGCGCATTCGAAAACATATCGGCAGGTTCCCAGGTAAGCTCGTCATAGCCTACCCAACGGGCAAGGTATTCTAGTGTGCGACCGCGGAAACGAGAGTCAACGATTTCGTCCACTTCCCATTCGGGTTCATCTTCAATGATCATAGGTGGTGGGGGAGGCTGGATTTGACCTGGAAGGGGGTCCGTGGGGCAGGTTCGAGGAGTGAGACATGAAAAATGGGATGGATTTTCATAGATGCGGGGAGGTCGAGTTTATAGGCATGGGAGGAGACCTTCTGGATTATCCGGAATTTTCCCAACTTCTTGAAGTCAAGTTTTGTCGATGGGCGAGTTGTTTTAACATGTCGACGAAGTAACCACACTTGATCCTCTATTTCGAACTTAGGGGCCGGAATCCGAGATTTATTAGCTTGTTCGGAGTAGGTAGCTTATGCCCAGATCATTTCTGATCGAAGATGGGCGTCCAGCTCAGCAAGGCGGTCCGCGTATTCTTTAATCCCTTGGGGGGCGGGTAGCTTGGCGGCGGGGTTCGTGGTCATCTGGTATTTGGGATTTTCACCATACATAGCCTGAAAGGGGGTGATACCTAGGGTCGAGGATAAGGTATTGTTGTAGGAAAACTTGGCCATGGTGAGTAATTCGGACCAGTTGTCTTGTTGATAATTACAGTAAGCCCGCAAGTATTGTTCTGCGATGGCATTGATTCGTTCCATTTGTCCATCAGTCTAGGGGTGGAAGGCTGTTAAACCCTCTGTTGAATCCCAACGAGGGAGGTCAAGGAGCGAGTGAATTCAGATACGAATTGAGTGCCACGGTCTGAGACAATCGAATCTGGAATTCCATGTAGGCGAAAGACATTATCAAAGAAGAGCTTAGCAATCTGCTTGGAATTGGCGTCCGTGTTGGTAGGTATATAGTGTGCCATTTTTGACAATCGGTCAACTACAACCAATAAGGCATCGAATCCATTTGAGACGGGAAGGCCAGTAACAAGGTCCAAGGAGACAGATGACCACTTCCGAAATGGAACTTGAAGTGGTTTTAACAATCCATAGGGGGCATGGCGAGCTGGTTTAATCCGGGCGCAGGTATCACAATTTCGAAGGTATCGAGCTATGGTCTGGCGAATCTTTGGCCACCAGTAGTCTCGTGATACCAATTCATAGGTGGCTGCTTGACCGGGGTGTCCCGCAGCTGGGTGGTCCTAGTAGATACGGAGAATGCGGAGGTGTATTTCCGGGGAGTCAGGAACATAAACTAGACCATTAACGAGTATAAGTCCCTCCGAGAGCTGACATTCAGCCAAAGGGATTATCGGGTGTTTTCTGGCGCCGTTCTTGAGGGCGTGCATAATCTCGAGAGCGAGCTTGTCAGTCTTGAGGGCGGCAAGAAAGTCTTCATTATTAACGATTAAGGCTGCAGAAAGCGAAAATTTCTCGGCGGGTATTAGGGCCTGTGTTGGGCGAGCACGACCATCCCCTTCCTCAGGGAGGTCTCCAGATCTCCTGGTGAGTGCATCGGCTTTGGTGTTCTGGGTGCCAGGTCTGATGACAATCTTGAAGTTATATTGGGCTATTTCCTGTGCCTAACGAGCTTGTCGGCGTGAAAGCAAGGCTTTGGAGGTAAAGCTCTGTAGGTTGTGATGGTCGGTGAGGATAGTGAACAGTCGTGGGAGCTGGTGTAAGTAGATGTGCCATTTTTCAAGAGCTAGAATGATTGCTAGCAATTCCTTATCTCCAATGCCATAATTGCATTCAGCGGGTGACATTTTTTCCAAAATAAATGCAACTGGGTGCAGAACACATTTCCCATCTTTTGGGTGTTTCTGTGACAGGATTCTGGAGGTGACATAATCTGAGGCGTCCGTTTCGACCAAGGTCTCGAGCTCAGGGTTGAAATGGCGGAGGATGGGTGAGGAGGTGAAGGTTTCCTTGAGAAGTTTAAAAACCTCTTCACATAAAGAATTCCAAACAAAAGGAACATCTTTTCGAAGCAAGTTAAAAAGAGGTTGGCAAAGAGCAGAATACTTATTTATAAACCTGCGGTAAAAATTGGTGAATCCAAGAAAACACTGGATATCCTTAACAGAACGAGGGGTCTCCTAATTAAGAACTGCATTAACCTTCTTGGGGTCCATTTCCAAGCCATACTTAGAGATGATAAATCCCAAGAATGAGGTTTTCTCAACCGAGAATTCGCATTTCTCAGGTTTTATAAATAACCCAGATTCCTTGAGTTTTTGGAGAACCTTTCGTACCTGTTCCTTATATTCTTTTAGATTCCTTAAGTAAATCAAAATGTCGTCGATGTAGCATACACAGAAGATATTGAGGTATTCACGGAGAGTATCATTCATGAATCATTGAGCGGTAGCAGGGGCATTAGTCAACCCAAAGGGCATAACTAGAAATTCAAAAAGTCCGTACCGAGTGCGGAAGGCAGTTTTCCACTCATCACCTTCTTTAATTCGGATTTGGTTGAAGCATGCACGTAAATCGAGGCGTGTAAAGTATTTGCATCCTCGAATCTGGTTCAGGGTTTCTTCGATGCGAGGTAGCGGGTTTCTATCCTTAATTGTGATATCATTTAGAGCATGGTAGTCGACACATAGACGTAAGGAACCATCTTTTTTTTGACAAATAGGACCGGAGAGGCTGCAGAAGAAGAACTGGCGTGTATGAAGGATTTGGATGAATTCTCGTCGATCCATTTGCGTACTTCCTTGAGTTCTGAGTCAGACATAGAGTACATGCGGCCAAAAGGAGGTTTGGCTCCTTCTTGCAAAGGGATAGCATGGTCAACGTATCGATGTGGGGGTAGTATTCGAGCTTCTTTTTCTGAAAAGAGAGCAAGATAATCATGATATTCAGAAGGAACCAATTTAGCAGCAGGTTCAACGGACTCATCCTTGTCAACGGAGGCATATATTGCTGCAATACAGAGGCGAGCATCTGGGTCCTTGATAGCAACCCGAAAAGCTGCTCTGGAAATAATTGATATCCGAAGTGGGTTAGTTCCGGGAGGTGTTTTCGGAGGGCGGGTTGGTAGGCAATGGGCATGGCAAAATCCGGAGGTGAAGGCGATGGTATTAACTAACCAGTCAATCATTGGGTTGTGTCGCCTAAGCCATGTTTTTCCCACAATCAAGTCCCACCCGGCTAACTTGGTACATGGAATATGAGGGTTTCTTGATGTTGGTCGATAGAGAGTTTCAAGGTGCAAGTGTGTGTGATTTTTCCGATAGGTGAAGGTTTCCCATCAGCAAGTACGAGATCTTCCGGCTTGTTTTTCAGTCCAATGGCAAGTTCATGTTCATGGCATAGTCAATATCGATAAACTGGGAGCTAGCTCCCGAGTCTACCATGCACATGGCAGAAAGCTCTTCATTGACTATACACGGCAAAGCAAGTGGGTCTTCAGACCCCAAATCATGACAATCAGCAGAAAGCACAGCAATTCTAGAAATTCGCAATGCATTCGCAAGGCGCCGTCGATGAGCTAGTCGTTGACGGGACTTACGAGAAACCAAAGGTAATATATAACCAGTACCTTCTAAGTGGACTTCCTTCAAAACAGAAAATGAATTAAACACATGGACAGGGTCATGGACAGGATTGATGGCGCCAGGTTGCATCCTGGCACTCTCTGATCGGCCATCATTGATCAAAGAGTACGTTCGTTTTTTGACAACTCAAAGAGATTGTCGGTGGTGGTATCGGGAGAGGCAGTGGGGGTAGTACCGCTACAGCCAACTTTTTATTTTGGCTGAGACTGGGCAGACTGTCGCCCAATGACCAGATCCTCCACAATACATACACAGGTTATTGTCTCTGCGGTGTTTGCGGATTTTGGGGGTTAAGGGTCCACGTTTTTTCGTTGTGGTCGAAAGGTCCATGGGTCCAGCGGCGGTACCAACCGAAGTAGAAGGGGCTGGTAAAGGTAGGGGTCGTGGATTGGTTGGAGCCGGAGGCTCTAAGAGGGTGTTGGGTGCGTAGGAGTTTAGCGCGGTTGTCCAGCTTAATACAAAGTTGGACAAATTCGTCGAAAGATTCTGGGGGAGAGGCTTGATAGGAAAGGGCTGTTTTGAGCCCGGTATTAGCCCGTTGGTAAAGAAGGATATTTTAGTCCTATCATCGTAGGCTAAAATTATCGCGTGAGTTGCAAACTCAGCATGGTAAGAGGAACAATCGCGGTCTCCTTGGCGGAGATTAAGCAATTTGCGTTCTGCAGTGGCGTGAGCATCGGGATCGTCGTAGGCATTTTTCAATGCCTTAGCGAAGGCTTCATAAGTAGGGAAATCAACGGTCCCACTTGTTTTGTTGAGGTGGGGCTCAAACCAATCGGCAGCAGATCCAGAGAGGTAGGAAGTAGCATAGGCAATTTTGGCTGCTTCACTAGTATATCGAGAGGGATCGGAGGAGAACACCAAAGAAAGCTTGGTGAGAAATCGAGTGAATTTTGATCGAGTGCCATCAAAATTCTCAGGCTCATGGACTTTAGGGGCACGAGTGGAGGTAGGCGCTGAAGCGCGGTCATGGAGGAGGCTTGGGAGGGTTAAGCCATATTGATATCCGCGGTTATAATAGATCCAGAGTGACTCAGTTGAGGTAGAAGTGCCTGTGAGTGGTTGAGCGAAAGTTGATGGTACTCCACGTGCTGACTGTATGCCGCACCATGGGCTGCATGAATGGCGGTGAAAAACGAGGCGGGAGTTCCTGCAGGAATATGTGGTAGAGCAGAAGGAGGGGTATTGTCAGTTCGGAGGGCAGCGACCAAGGTGCGCCACATAGCAATTTCAGAAGGTGGAGCGGAGCCGGAGGCCTCTATACGTGCTTCGGACATATTTATTTGTAGCGGAGACTATATGCGATGCAACAAAATGTTATGGACGGAGGTTGGAAGGTAATTCCCGCGTCGACGCGGTAAACAATGACTTATTCTGGTTCGGGGTATCACCTGCGATCGCAGGTGATGGACGCGAGTGTCGAGGTATCGCACACGTAGGGAGCTCTACGTGTGTGATCAGGTACCTAGGACTTCGGGTGAAACCAAAGTCGAGTGAGGTATCAAGGTCAAGGTTGAGAAGGCGAGGTAGTCTGAGCTACACTCAAGAACAGTGGTGCAGATATATTCGTATAACAACTAGGTACAGGAAGGTAGACAAGTTGTTGCGTGGGGAAGAAAGAAACAGAATACAGACGGCAAGAACAGGCTTCTTTTATAGAGATCCTGTCTCCATCTCGAACAATACCTTTTTGGCTAACACAACGGTCTAGACAAAGCATAATGGAAGATGAACACGCAGCCAGCTCACGGATACACGGATCCTGTGAGATCGTCGAGAACGAGTCGTCTGGCAATAACGGATAACGCTGGTGCGAACAGAAGACCTGAAGAATTGTATATAAGTGAAGGTGAAATTTCTGATAAGCTAAAGAAAGAGTTTTGAGCGAGAGCAGGTTGTTCCCAATCTGAGAGTCGTGCCAGTTTTGGTTCGACTCTCAAATAAGGTCTGGGTCAAAATAGGGTTCGAGGGTTTCCGGGGTATTTCCTAAATCTGAGAGTCGTACCAGTTTTGGTTCGACTCTCAAATAAGGTTGAGGTCAAAATAGGGTTCGAGGGTTTCCGGGGTATTTCCTAAATCTGAGAGTCGTGCCAGTTTTGGTTCGACTCTCAAATAAGGTTCGGGTCAAAATAAGGTTCGAGGTTTTCTAGGGTATTTCCTAGTTTGAGAGTCATGCCAGTTTTGGTTCGACTCTCAAGTGTCAAATCCATAAGCGAGCGACTAGGACTTCCGGGATATGGTCGGATGTCGGCTAGCCAGGAGAGGCAGAGTCGAGAACATAGTCACATGATATACTTTGGCAAGTGCGTGGGTTGCCGGCGATATCGATCGGGGTTAGGATCGTGATTCGAGAGGGTTCGTAACAGGTTTGTGTATTGCATATGGAAAGGGGGACCATTTCATTGCAGTGTATCCCCTCCGAAAAAACTATTCGATGGCCGCCCATACCATCTCTGAATCCAGGATTGAAGAAGTTGGGGAAGAGTTGAGAAAAGGGGGGTCCCTTGTCTAGTTACTGACACTAGCAAGGGACCTGCTCTAGGTTGCTTATCTTTATCTGCCTTTTCTTTGCCTACACCTATGTTTGTTGATGAGTTTCGCCTGTTTGGCGAACACTTCCTTGTATCTATAACTGTCAAGTTCAATAATAAAATAGTAGTTACATCAGCTCTCATAGATTGTGGTACTTCAGGAATAGCATTTATTGACCAGACCTTCCTCAGTAAAAACTCTATACCAACCTCCAAGCTAAAGACCCCCCACCTTCTTGATATCATTGATGGCCATCCTATCTCTTCTGGGGTAATTACTGACTTTGCATGCCTGCCTAGTGCCATTGGTGATTATTTGGAAGATCTCCCAATGTTCGTAACCAAGCTAAAGTATCCAATTGTTCTTGGGATTCCCTGGCTTAGAATGTATGATATATTAGTCAGTTTCAGCTCTTACACTTTGTGATTCAATAGCCCTTATTACAAAAAACACTGTGGGGATCCAAAGACTACTGTTACTGGGCTGTGCACATTGCCATCTCCAATAATCCACCCAACTCAGGTAGTACTTCCGCCTACATACATCAATGCCACTATTCCCCTTGTTTCCCTGGTTCCCCCAGTTGCTCTTGTTGCCCCTATTCCCCCAGTTTTACCACCCCTAAAACCCCTGAATATTAGCTTTATTGGAGCCGGAGCTTTCACTTACCTCATTAGGAGGTACAAGCTGAAGGCACATACCCTCTCCATACATGAGGTGAACTTGGAAATTAACAAGACAAGGTCTAAGGAGGAGTGGAAATCCTTGGTTCCAGATGAGTACTATGAGTTTAATGATTTGTTCTCAGAAAAAGCCATAGAGAAACTCGCACCCCACTGACCATATGATCATATAATTCTGTTGATGGAAGGTAAAACTCTCCCCTATGGGCCCCTCTACAGAATGTTTTGAGTAGAGCTGGAAGCTTTGAAGAAGTACTTAGAGGAAAACCTCAACAAGACCTTCATTTGTCACAGTATCTCTCAGCAGGTGCCCCTATGCTGTTTGTAAAGAAGTCAGACAGCTCTCTTCAGTTGTATGTCGATTACCGTGGCCTGAATGAGATAATAGTTAAGAATAGATACCCCTTACCTCTGATTCAGGAGACTTTAGCTAGGCTCTCCAAGGCCAAATAGTTCACCAAATTGGATCTGAGAGGGACCTACAACTTGGTGCAAATTGCGGAGGAGAAGGAGTGGAAAACTGCCTTCTGGATATGATATGGCCATTTTGAGTACCACGTGATACTCTTCGGCCTAACCAATACCTCCGCCTCTTTTTAGTACTTTATCAATGACACTCTACAGGACTTTCTGGATGTATTCTGCATTGCCTACCTAGGTGATATCCTCATCTACTCAGGTATGCTAGTGGAACATAAGATCCATGTCCTACAAGTACTAGAGAAGCTAGAGGGAGCTGAGTTATATCTGAAGCTAGAAAAGTGTGAGTTCCATGTATGGAAGGTCAAGTATTTGGGGCTGATTATTACCATGGAGGGCATCCAAATAGACCCTGTAAAGGTTGCTGCAATCCAGGAGTAGGAAACTCCAGCCAACCTCAAGGATGTACAGGCCTTCTTGGGATTTGCCAACTTCTACCGCCGGTTTATCTTAGGATACTCAAGGATCATGGCACCCTTGATGGTGTTGATAGGGACAAAGGGTATGGACAAAAGCCAGTGCTTCCAGTAGAGTTTAGAAGCCCAATCTGCTTTCAAGAAGCTCAAGGAAGCCTTCTGCTCAGCCCCAATCCTAGCCCATTTTGACCCCAATAGTAAGTGCATTGTGGAAATGGATACCTCTGACTATGTCTCCACTGGAATCCTGTCCTAGTATGTCAATGGAGTCCTCCACCCAGTGGCCTATTTCTCCAAGAAGCACTCCCCAGCAGAGTGTAATTACGAGATCTATGATAAGGAGTTAATAGCCATTGTGTGAGTATTTGAGGAATGGAGACCACACCTGGAATCAGCAAAGGGGGTTATCGAGATCCTCTCTGATTATAAGAACCTAGAGTACTTCACAACCACTAAATTGCTAAACTGCTGATAGGCTAGGTGGTCAGAATTCCTCTCGTGGTTTAACTTCAAGATAAAGTATCAGCCAGGAAAGGCTGGGGGTAAGCCGGATACACTAACTAGGAGATTAGGAGATCTCCCTAAAGTGGGGGATGAAAGGCTGAAGTACTAGAATCAGGTAGTACTGAAACCTAAAAATCTCGACCTGGCAGCTAATAGCCTTACTGTTGCTGATACTGTTGCTGATGCTAATGCTGATGCTAAAGCTAAAGCGAACTCCAGAGCAGATCTCCTTCTGCAGATATGATGGGCATATGCAGAGGATGACTTGTTTAAGGATATAATTGCCTCAGTAGAGTCTGGACAGTGCCGTCATACCAAGATTTCCCTAGCTAAGTGCACCACTCAGGACGGCCTCCTATACCACCTAAATTAGCTCTATATACCTAAAGGGGAGCTGTGGATGCAGCTGATCAAGGAACACCATGATACCCTGGCTGCAGGTTATCTTGGAGTAGCTAAAACATTAGAGCTACTAGCTAGGCAATATACATGGATTGACTAACAGAAGAAGGTGGAGCGGTACATACAGAACTGCCATGTTTGCAAGCATGCTAAGCTTACCCGTCATGCTCCTTATGGGACCTTGAAGCCCCTGGAGATCCCAGACTAGCCTTGGCAATACCTAACCATAGACTTTGTGACTGGGTTGCCAGAGGATTCGAGGTTTAATGCTATTCTTATGTTAGTAGACTGATTGACCAAAATGAGGCATATTATACCTTGCTATGATACTTGTGCTGCCTGGGACCTCACCAGCCTCTACCTCAACTATGTATTCTGATACCATGATCTCCCCAAGTCAGTCATCTTAGACCGCGGCCCCCAATTCATCTCGAACTTCTGGAAGGTATTCTGCAAGCTTCTGGGAATTAACATATACCTCTCCATAGCGTATCACCTCCACATAGATGGTCAGTTCAAGCAAATGAATGTGATCATGGAGCAGTACTTAAGAGCATATGTCAATTACCAGCAAAACAACTGGGTTTTGCTGCTAGCAACCTGTGAGTTCGCCACTAACAACTATTTCTCGGAGTCTCTAAAAACCTCCCCGTTCCTGGCCAATTATAGCTGGCACCCTCGTTTTGTAGACTCTCTAGCACCTCTGCACTAGGCTAGGGAGAACACTCTAGCTAAGAAGTTCGCCAAGGAGATTGCTAAGTTGCACTCTACTCTAAGAGCCGAACTGGTATATTCTCAAGCTAGGCAAGTAGAGTATGCTAACGGATCATAGTTGCCAGCCTCTAGGTATTAGCCAGGAGATAAGGTATGGCTCTCCAGCAGGCACTTCCAGATGGAACTGCCATCTCGTAAGCTCGACTAGAAGTTCCTGAGTCCATTCGAGGTAGTGGCCACTATAGGCACTCATGCCTATTGATTGAGGTTCTCCAAGAACATCAAATGCTATTCAGTTGTACATATATCAGAAATTAAGCTAGCAGCTGATGATCTCCTCCGAGGGCAGAAACACCCCCCTCCTCCTCCTGTAGTGATCGAGAGTGAAGAAAAGTGTGAGGTCGAATAGATATTGGACTTGAGGAAGAGGTATGGTCATCTGCAATACAAGGTTAAATGGTTAGAAGACAAGGAGGCTACCTGGCAACCCACTGAGGACCTGGAAAATACTCAGGATCTGGTCTCCCTATTCCATCAGCAATACCCGAGGAAGTCCTATCTAGTTGAGTGATCTCTCTATGTCTGAGTTGGGGTTCTTGTCCTTATTCTTGTTGTTATTGTCTCTATTACCACTTATGACGCAGGTGATGGGTCTTTTTTGTTGTTCAGAGTTGGGGTTCTCATTCTTGTACTTGTTATTGTTTCCTGTGTTGATATTGCCGGTGGACATGACCAAAGCCTCCTTGTCACTGGAGCTCTACCCTAAAGGGGGGATAGTATTACAACGGCATGCTTAGTTATCTTTTTCATTACCTATAGTGCAGGTGATAGATTATTGCTATCCTGCTTGGCTCCCAAGATATGGATCTTGGGAAGCTTATTCTTTCCATTGCCTTAGCTTGGAATCATATATATATAGCTCCTGTCTCTTGTACTGTCGTTGGATCCCCATTCAATATCTTATATACCTAATATAGGACCTTGCCTCTTCTAGTGCTCATGCATCTCCCTTATGTACCCACTTATCTCGTGAACAGCTCTGCAGCACAACTGCCTCCCTCTGTCATACACGGCAACTGCCTCTGTGTGTCTCGTACCCCTTGCCCTCTACCTCTCTTGCCTCTTGCCCTTGCCCCGGCATACCTCTTGGTTACCTTGTCCCTAGAGCCATTATCATAATATTGTACCAACTAAACTAGCCTAATAGTAATATAGTTTTACTATTATTATAAGTTAAGTTATATTCTTATTATATATAAGTTTTATTAAATAGACTTAGACTCTACAACTATTATCTTATTTAACTTTTAATCTAAGAACTCTAATATAGAGGAATATAATATAAAATAAATAGCTATTTGTAATTTGTTTATATTTTATATATCATATCATATTAATTATTTACTTTAGTATTATAATTTAAGTAATTTTCCTATTTTCCTAATCTAGTAATTTTATTAGTATATATAGTAATAACTTTAGGGACAAGGTGACTAAGAGGTACACCGAGACAAGGCAAGGCTAAGGCAAAACATATATAGTAGTGGTATATATATGACTAGAAGAAGGCTGAGATAGGGTAAGGGTAAAAGACAAGAGGCAAGGATAAGAGGCATATGGAAGTGGTTGTCATATATGTCAAAGGGAGGCAGCTGTGCTGCAAAGCTGTTTACAAGACAAGAAGATATATAAGGGAGGTATATAAGCACTAGGAGAAGCAAAGTCCTGTATTGGGTATAAAAGATATTAGATAGGGATTCTAATGATAATATGAGAGATAAGAGCTATATATACATAATTTCGGGCTAGGATAATAGAAGGAATAAGCTTTCCGAGATCCCTATCTTGGAAGCTAAGCAAGGTAATAATAACTCAGGTAATAATAAAGATAATAATAGCAATAACCTATTACTTATGTTGTAAGTAATGCTGACAGTAATAATATGAATAACTCATTACTTTTGATTGTAGGTGATAATAATAATAATAATAGCAATAACCTATTACCTGTGATCGCAGGTAATAACAAGAACAATTGAGCACATAGTTGTGATACTATCTCCCCTTTAGGCTAGAGCTCTAGCAATTAGAAGGCTTAGATACAACAACTGCCAGTAAATAATACAGAAAATAATAACAAGTACGATAATAAGGACTCCAACTCTAACTCCAAATAATAATAAAAACAAGAACAAGAATGCAAAGTTATGACCTCAGTCAATGGGATAAGGCTTCCTAAGGTACTACTGATGGAATAGGAGAACTAAATCCTATGCATTCTCTAAGTCTTTTGCAGGTTACTAGGTAGTCTCTTTGTCTTCTACTTACTTAACCTTATACTAAACACACTTATAGTGCTTTCTGGAGTCTAGTACCTCCTCAACCTTCCACTCTTCTCTACCAGCAATCACTATGAGAGGAGGTGAGGGGTGGCTTTGCCTGGGGAGGGGATCATTAGTGGCTAGTTTGAGCTCTGAAATATAAATAACTAGGTAGTACTTGATATCTTTAGGAAACCTCAGCCAGTAAGTATAAGTACCTATGGCTGCTAACACCTCATAAGGACCTAAGAACTTGTAATCTAGCTTACAAAAGGTTCATTCCATCTGGAAGTATCTACTAGAAAGCTATAGCTTATCTCTAGGCTAGTATCTTGGAGCTAGTAACTATAATCTATTGGCATATTTTGCTTGCCTGACTTAGGCATACTCTAGCTCAGCCTTCAGGGTACTGTAATGATAGTTCTGGGGACAAGGCGACTAAAGGGTATGCCGGGGCAGTGGCAAGAGGGAATCGCACACTGAAGAGTGTTATGTATATGATCTAGGGAGAAGCTGAGGTAAGACACATATAGGAATGCTATATATGTGACTAGGGGAAAATTGAGACAGGGGGCAAAGGCAAGAGGTAAGAGAGGTAGAGGGCAAGAAATACGAGATACATAGAGGCAGTAGCTGCATGTGTCAATGGAGACAGCTGTGCTGCAGAGTTGTTCATGGGATAATACAAGATGAGGGGGGTGTACAAGAGAGTACACCTTCATAGAGAGAGGCAAGGTCTATATAGTGTGTGACATGGGGCGAGTACAACTCGGACCTGGTCACAAAGACCCACCTCGGCGAGCGAGTTTTGGAGTTTCAATAACTAGCCGAGTCGGCTTTCTTGTCCTACAACTTGACTCGCGATTAATCGGTGATCTACAGATTACTCACCAAGCCTACCCTGTTTTCTTTTTTTTTTTTATTGTTTTATCCCGACTCTTCTATAATCTTATCACGTTTAACACCCTCATTCCATTCTCCTATATCTTGGTTGTCTTTATATGACCGATTCTTTCTACCTTCATAGGTTGCTTGTACGGTGCCAGATTGCTTGTCTCATATTCCTTGCACTATCATGGATTGTATACACTATGCCCGATTGCCTGTCATGGATTCCTTGTACTGTTACAGATTCCTTGCTTCTTTCACTATACCAGATTGCCTATCATGGATTGCTTGCACTATCACGGATTGCTTGCACTGTCATGGATTGCTTGCACTGTCATGGATTGCTCCTACCAGCTGACAAACAATACTAGCAATCTGTACTACACGGCCAAACAAAATCCTTACCTAAATATCAGTTAAGAAATATATTAATATACCTTAAATAAATCACGAGACCTGTCACCATGACTATAACAAAAATCCTTCCCACTTCCTACAACACTTGCAAAATCCTTCCTAATCTTACTTGAGTTTACCAATAATCCCCTGTAAATCAATTCATACAACTATACAATATAGTAAGAAAAAAAAAAAACTCTTCAAAGCAAAACCAAATGCTCTAAACATTCCCTAAAAAAAGCACTTGGCTGGTGGGATGGTGTACAACTGGTAGGAAGTCGGGTACCAGAACCTAATTTGCTAAAGATTCTAATATTTACCTTGGCTGTCAGGTATTCAGGTATCTATGTTCCTTGGTAATTAATATCTAAACCGGAATCGTATAATATCAGGGCGGTCTCTCTTCGACTATTGATGTAAACCTCCCCACGGGGGACTTTCGAAGGTTGGAAGGGTGCTTATATTCAAGCTGGTGGGAAGCGAATAATGGTCCACAGCCTCTCTAACAGTTATTCCCAACTAAATAACAGCGTTATTTGACTTCCCTAAGCCTATACAAGTAGGTATTTAAACCGGTTGTAGTAACAGCTAACGGAATCTCACTGGTTTAACAAAAAGTCAAATAACGGCGTTATTTGAGTTCTTAGCCAATCATTTACTAAGGGTGGCGCTTTTTTTAGCTTGATTTAGAAAAGCAGCACAGGTTTTTAAGTTTAGCGGTAATCTACGTAGCAACGGCTATACCTATTTAGTTACCACAACTAAAATTTAGACCACGTAATAATGCTGCCGGTACAAATAACTGCCTGTGTAAATAGTAGCTGGTAGAAATAGCAGCTAGCACAAATACCAGCTAGAGCAAATAGCAGCTGATGTAAATACCAGCTATCGTAAATCGGAGCCAGCACAAATAGCAGCCAGTACAAATAGCAGCCAGTGTAAATAGCAGCCAGTGCAAATAGCAGCCAGTGTAAATACCAGCTAGCGTAAATAGCAGCCTGTACAAAAAGTAGCTCCAAATAGCAGCCGGCACAAATACCAGCCCGCGCAAATAGCAGCTGGCACAAATACCAGCTATCGCAAATAGTAGCCAGCACAAATAGCAGCCAGTACAAATAGCAGCCAGTGTAAATAGCAGCCAGTGCAAATAGTAGCCAGTGTAAATACCAGCTAGCGTAAATAGCAGCCAGTACAAATAGTAGCTCCAAATAGCAGCCGGCACAAATAACAGCCTGCACAAATAACCGCTGGTGCAAATATCAGCCAGTACATATAGCAGCTAGAGCAAATAGCAGCTGGCGCAAATAGCAGGTGGCACAAATAGCAGTTGGTGCAAATAGCTGCTAGTACAAATAAAAGCTAGTGCAAAAAGAAGTTATGGCAAATAGCAGCTAGTGCAAATAGCAACTATATCTATACTAGACTAAATATTGCTATTACTTTATTAGTATATATATTTGAAACTATACCCACTAGTAGTGGTATAGTTTGAAAGTAAAGCTATGGAAAAAAAATTATTTAAATAAAACAAAACAAATAGGGGGATTTCGCAACCTTTTCTTGTTAATATTAATGGTAGAGTTTGTAAGTGAGATCAACCAAGAACAAAAAAATAAGAATTATAGGGATTTCGTAAGCTTGTCTTGTTAATGCTAAGTATAGAGTTAGTAAGCGCAATCAACTTCAAACAAAAGATGCAACCCCTTTGTGATCATGACAACAGAAGCAGCAGCAGCAGCCGCGGCAGCACTGGTGGCAGCTCTGGTAGAAGAAAATCATGGCCTTGCTTTGACCCTTATGCAATATCCACGTTACCGAGCCCCATTGTCACCACCAGTGCCAGAAATCACGTTCAACTAGTTCACAGATGACGAGTGTCTTGAGTTCTTTCAATTCACCAAAGGCGAGATAGAGCAAATACTCCCATATCTCAGCCTAGACCAGATTATCTATCGACATCGGCACCAGGCGTCACCAGCAGAAGCATTTTGTGTACTTCTATCCAGGCTGTCTAGTAATAAGCGGTTGAAGGATGACATGCGTTTATTTGGAAAGAGCCGGACATGGCAATCGGTCATTTTCAATGATATGGTCAAACATTTGGTTATTCGCTATGAGGAGAAGCTACATTGGGACAATCAGTGCTTAACATATAAGCAGTTGGATCATTATGCTGACCATGTTGGCCTCCATGGTGAGCGGGTATAGGGTTTTGTTGATGGAACTTTGAAGATAGTATGTCGACCAACCAAGCACCAACGGAGATGGTATTCAGGGTATAAGAAGCGACATGCAGTTAAGTTTCAAGCTATTGTAACACCGGATGGGCTTATTTCATACATTGCTGGACCATATGAAGGCAAATTAGGAGATTGGAGTTCGTGGAAGCAGTCTGGAATTGAAGAATCTCTAAGACAAATACATCAAAGACGACGAAATTGGAGGCTATATGTCTATAGTGATCCTACCTATAGTGCTGGATATGGGGTAATTGGCCCCTATAAAGCACTTCCAAATCCACCACTTCCTCGAGAAACTCAAGCATTTAATGCTTATATGTCCTCATTACGAATAGCAGTAGAGCACAGTTTCAGTAAGATATCGGCTCTATGGCCATTTGTTACACATCCACGAGGTCTAAAAATTAGGCAGTCACTGGTTGGAGCCTATTATATGATTGCTGTATTGCTCACAAATATCCATACATGCCTTAATGGAAGCCAAATCTCAACTCAGTTCGCATGTTCCCCACCATCCCTAAATGAATATCTCTTACTCAGACCAGCGGTTCAGTAATTCTCTTAACAACTGATTTGTCTCCTCTGTATGCTGATTTGTCTCCTCCACACAAGCCTCCAACTTCACTACCTTTGCCTCCAATAATTCAGTGCCTACTCTTGAACTACTACCACTAGCTATTACATCTGCAAGCTTCTCTACAGCAGCAGCCATACGATTCCTATTTTTCTACACAACTTCAAGTACCTCAGAGTTTTGAGTCTTCAATGTCTTTGATTATTTTGCTAGCCTTGGTATCTCTTCAATATCAGTATCTTCATTCTTTTCAGAATTACTACTCGATGGGTCTCTTTCAGACCAGGTATGTAAAAGGTTGGCACGAGCTTTCTTTGCCTTATTTTGTTCCTTTTCAATCTCTGCTTTAACCAGTTGTGTTTGTTTTGCTTGGTCTAGTTGCTCATTCAAATGAGCTACCCATTCAAATAGTGATTGCTTGAGTTCTGAATCTTCTTGTACGGTTCCTATTTGGATATTAGTTAAAGTTACTATATAATATACTTTTGGTATTACATACCTGACTCCTTCTCCTCCTTTTTAATTTGACTTTGGAACTGTGTAACCAAGGCATTTACTACCTGTTGTAGATCTCGTAGCTCTTTGCCAGTCTTCTCCTTTAATAAATCTCACATACGAAGCCAAAAAACTTTCTTATTGCCATGTCGATGATCCCCCTAGTGTAAAATACAAAGGCGTAACAGTTTAACTTTCTCTTCCTCTGTAAGTCTGGCTCTTCCACTACCTAGAGCTGGAGTCGCAGATCCACCACTTCTATCACCTGGAGTTCTGTCGCCTAAAATAGGGTGTTCAGAAATGGCGTTTTGAGCTTGTTCTACCTCAACAGGTAATACGCACTCTGAACCATCTATAATAACTTGATCGCAAGGAGTCATATCTCGAGTTTGGAGTTGTTTTGATAATTACTAAAGGAGGGATAGCGAATGCAAGAGCAGTAGGTATTCGTGGTAAATAGTAAGAATCGTAAGAGAATTTTTATTTACTATCTTGGCATTGCCATAGTAACATCGGAAGTTGTCGAGTTCTAAAACAAAAACTAACAAGAATCCTAGTTGCGAAATCAATCTAATAAACAAAACAAATAAAACAAAAAAAACAAATAAAACAAATATAACAAATAAAACAAATAAATATATAAAATTCAAAAAATAAAGAAAATAAATCAACAAAATAAAATAAATAAAATAAAATAAATAAATAAAACAAATCAAGAAAATAAAACAAATAAAATAAAATAAATAAAATAAATAAAATAAATAAAATAAATAAAATAAATAAAATAAATAAAATAAATAAAATAAATAAAATAAATAAAATAAATAAAATAAATAAAATAAATAAAATAAATAAAATAAATAAAATAAATAAAATAAATAAAATAAATAAAATAAATAAAATAAATAAAATAAATAAAATAAATAAAATAAATAAAATAAATAAAATAAATAAAATAAAAATAAATATAAATAAAATAAAATAGATATATAAAAAAGAAAAAATAGTATATAAATAAATTAAATAAGTTTAAATAGATATAGATAAATAAAAATAATATTATATACGTATAAGTAAAAATATAAAAATAAATATAAATATAATAAGTTTATATATAAAATAAGTTTAAATTAATAATAATAAAGAAAATGAGTTAAAAATAAAAATATATAAAAGTATAAAAATAGATATAAAAGTAAGTATAAAATTAAGTATTAATTAAATATATAAAAATTATAAGTAAATAAATAAATTATTAATATATAATTTTTAAATAAAAAGTTTAAATAGATATAAGGAATTTTAAATAAATAGTAATATATAATAAGTAAAAATATAAATATAAAAATAAATATAATAAGTGTAAATATAAAATAAGTTTAAATTAATAAAAATAAAAAAAATTAGTTAAAAATAAAAATTTATGAGTATATAAATATATATAATAGTGAATATAAAATTAAGTATTAATTAAATATATAAAAATTATTAGTAAATAAATAAATAATTTATATATAAAGTTAAAAAAAAGGTTTAAATAGATATGAATAAAAAAAAGAATTTTAAATAAATAATAATATATAATTGTAATTGTAATTAAATAGCGCTTTCGTAGCCTAGTTCCCAAACTTTGCAGCCTCACAACACAACAACCACATAAGTAATTATAGTCGGGATTTTTACTATAGATTTATTATTATCTAATTTATCACTTACCAACTTGCACGATATTAATTCATAAATAATTGATGTTGTTGTTAGGATCCAAAAGCTGGTACTTTTTCTATAGCCGATGCTTAGCGGTTATATATTTTTTGCGGACACCGCTAAAAATTCAGAGTATGATACTTTATTTGGTAAGGCCTTATGATTTATTGCGGACAGCATGAAGCTAGATTACTTTTAGCAATAGCGTGTTATATATTTTTCGCAGACACCACTAAAAATTCAGGGTACGATACCTTATTTAGTTGGTAAGGCCTTATGATTTATTGTGGACAGCATGAAGCTAGATTACTTCTAGCAATAGCATATTATATATTTTTCGCGGACACCACTAAAAATTCAGGGTATGATACCTTAAATAGTGCTTTCGAAGCACAGTTCCCAAACTTTGCAGCCTCACAACACAACAACCACATAAGTAATTATAGTCCGGATTTTTACTATAGATTTATTATTATCTAATTTATCATTTACCAACTTGCGCGATATTAATTAATAAATAATTGATGTTGTTGTTAGGATCCAAAAGCTGGTACTTTTTCTATAGCCGACGCTTAGCGGTTATATATTTTTTGCAGACACTGCTAAAAATTCAGGGTATGATACTTATTTGGTAAGGCCTTATGATTTATTGCGGACAGCATGAGGCTAGATTATTTCTAGCAATAGCGTATTATATATTTTTTGTAAACACAGCTAAAAATTCAGGGTACGATACCTTATTTGGTAAGGCCTTATGATTTATTGCGGATAGCATGAAGCTAGATTACTTCTAGCAATAGCGTATTATATATTTTTCGTGGACACCACTAAAAATTCATGGTACGATACCTTATTTAGTTGGTAAGGCCTTATGATTTATTGCGGACAGCATGAAGCTAGATTACTTCTAGCAATAGCGTGTTATATATTTTTTGCGGACACCACTAAAAATTCAGGGTACGATACCTTATTTGGTAAGGCCTTATGATTTATTGTGGACAGCATGAAGCTAGATTACTTTTAGCAATAGCGTATTATATATTTTTCGCAGACACCATTAAAAATTCAGGGTACGATACCTTATTTGGTTAAGCCTTATGATTTATTGCGGACAGATGAAGATAGATTAATACTTTTAGTAATATGTCATGGGAAAGCTCCAAAACAGCTCCAAAACAGCTCCAAAACTCTATATTATTTGTAGATCTTATTTTTGCAATGCAGTGCACTAACGCAGTTAGGGTGCGCAATAGGGCAAACGATCGAGCTCTGAATCGGCGATCTACAGAGTACTCGCCAAGATACTATGCTAACCTGCTTTGAGCGGCATGGCAAATCGACCTCGAAGGTATAGTAATACTCTAAATTAAACTTGCTTCATCTATTAACAAACCCTGTAAGATAAATTAGTTATACCTGCACACGTCGCAGGGTGCAATACCTCTGCCAGGCTCCAATGTGTGCGTTCGAAACTTAGGGGTTCACTAGTCCACCTAACTACCCCGCTTGGTAGCCCCATTCTACAGTTACTCGAGTATGCCATCGAAACTTAGAAGTGTGCTAGTTGACAGTTGCTGTGACGTAAGTACGCAATGGCTCCATTCGCTTCGCAACGCTGGAGTCCATACCTTGCATCGTAGGAATTAATCCATTGGGCCCATGTATATATATGTATTCGAGAAACTAATGCTTGCGAAACCTATGTATTTGGAATTCAAGCTTGTGAGGCTTATATATATATATTCGAGAAACTCATGTGCTGGTAGGCCTCAAATGCATGAGTTTCTCGCATATACATCTAGGTCTCAAAAGCATGAGTTTCTCACATATAAATATAAGTCTCAAAAGTACGAGTTTTTCGCATATATATATAAGTCTTAAAAACACCAGTTTCCCGCATATATATATAAGTCTCAAAAACACCAGTTTTCCGCATATATATATAAGTCTCAAAAACACCAGTTTTCCGTATATATATATAAGTCTTAAAAACATGAGGTCAAAAACACGAGTTTCCTATATATATATATAAGTCTCAAAAGCAAGAACGAGTTTCTCGCATATATATATACATGTCTCAAAGGCATATAAGCATGAGTTCCTTGAATAATATATATGGGCCAAAATGCTTGCATGCCTTTGAGATATGTATATATATATAGGCCGAATTCCTACGATGCAAGATATGGACTCTAGCATTAGGAATATATGCAAATGCATTATGAATGGAGCCGTTGTCAGGGCCGCATATGTATAGCTAAATATGACTATTGAAAAATCCCATTTTAAAAACACCTCTATGAAAAAAAAACCACGTTAGAAAAAAAAAATACTAAGTATAAAACCTATAAAAAAAAAAATAAAAAAAAAAAAAACACTTCCAAAAGCCCCCCAAAAAAATACTAAATAAAAAACCTATAAAAAAAACAGACACTTAAAAAAAAAACACTCCCAAAAGCCCCCCAAAAAAAATACTAAGTAAAAAACCTATAAAAAAAACAAACACTTAAAAAAAAAACACTCCCAAAAGCCTAAAACTCTATAAACAAAACCATTCCCACAAAAATCCTACCAAGATAAAGCCCTATCCCATGCTGCATTAGTAGCCCCATCTACTCCAACCAGCTGACCATGGACCCGATCAGAACGTTCATCCATATCCAAGTCAGGGAAGTAGTTTGCCCTAACTCCACCCATTCCCGCATTGGTAAATGGCTTCATTGCGACTTCTGGCTTATCCATTGTTAGATCAGTGGTTGTAGCCAATTCATTATGGAGGCCACTTGTTGCCCACTATTGCCGGTGGTTTTCCAGCACATGAATAAGCATCTTTGGAGCCAGTTTCTTGACTACTATAGTCAAGCCAGCAAACAGTGGGACTGGTGGATTCTCTTCCACATTACCCCGATCCCAGCTCTCCAAAAGATCCTTATACACAAACAGAAGGTTATACCTCTAGACATGCCTCACACATTTCAGCTTTCCGACAAAGGCCAAGAAGAATAGGAGAAACCAATTGTGAACTCTGTCACCAGCATCCATAGGAGTTTCAAATTGGTCTTCTTCATCACGAATCTCGCCTGGACTCCTGAGAAGGAGAGTTGACATGATGCAGATGGGTAGTAGATTTGGAGCCAGGTTGCCAGCTGCAGTAGCCATTCTGACCTGGTCCAGTTGGGACCCCTGTTGGTGTCTATACTGATCCTGGTATTTTATACCAGAAAAAGTACGAAGCCAAAGCTCGATGACCTCCCGGAGGCCAGTCATAAAGCTAGCAAGAGTATTGTCCCTTACTCGCAAGAATACCCACTTGGCCTCTACGGCTTGATATAATAGAATGGCTAGATGGGCCCATTCCTAGTTGTAGTGGTAGATCACCTTCTTAGGGATCCAGTTTTTCTCATCGTACCAGAAGTAAAGGAACCGGCCGATATTATAGTACTCATACATATGTAGCTGAACTATGGCTGGATCATAATCAGCTGGGTTGACATGACCAAATTTGCCAATGACTGGCAACCGGAGGCGTTCAATCTCGGTATAGTTGGCACAGTGGGGCATCTAAGATATGAATGTTAGCAACTTCTGTTATAGAAGAGAATAAGTAAGAGTAACTAACAGGATTTGTGGGATATGGCCTCTGAGTGTTTGGGTATTGTGATGTTATAGTGTTGTGGTATTGTGGTGTTGTGGTGTTGCAGTGTTGCGGTGTTGCGGTATTACGGTGTTGCGGTGTTGTGGTATTGCAGTGTTGCGGTATTGCGGTGTTGCAGTGTTACGGTGTTGCGGTTGCAGTGTTGCGGGGCACTGTTGTATTAAAAGATTGTCTATACAAATTCTAAATACAGTCTGCTGAACAGCTATATATAATATATGGGCCTTTACTGTAGGACCTAACTGTTGGCCATATACGGCCTGCTACCGACGGCCATGTTAGTTTGCAAACTTAGCTTGTCGGTGACTTACTGTTACGAACCCTCTCGAATCACGATCCTGACCCCGATCGATATCGCCGGCAACCCACGCACTTGCCAAAGTATATCATGTGACTATGTTCTCGACCCTGCCTCTCCTGGCTAGCCGACATCCGACCGCATCCCGGAAGTCCTAGTCGCTCGCTTATGGATTCGACACTTGAGAGTCGGACCAAAACTGGCACGACTCTCAAACAAGGAAATACGCTGGAAAACCTCGAACCCTATTTTGACCCAGACCTTATTTGAGAGTCGAACCAAAACTGGCACGACTCTCAGATTTAGGAAATACCCCGGAAACCCTCGAACCCTATTTTGACCCAAACCTTATTTGAGAGTCGGACCAAAACTGGCACGACTCTCAGATTTAGGAAATTCCCTGGAAACCCTCGAACCCTATTTTGACCCAGACCTTATTTGAGAGTCGAACCAAAACTGGCACGACTCTCAAATTGGGAACAACCTGCTCTCGCTCAAAACTCTTTCTTTAGCTTATCAGAAATTTCACCTTCGCTTATGTACAATTCTTCAGGTCTTCTGTTCGCACCAGCGTTATCCGTTATTGCCAGACGCCTCGTTCTCGACGATCTCACAGGATCCGTGTATCCGTGAGCTGGCTTGCGTATTCATCTTCCGTTATGCTTTGTCTAGACCGTTGTGTTAGCCAAAAGGTGTTGTTCGAGATGGAGACAGGATCTCTATAAAAGAAGCCTGTTCTTGCCATCTGTATTCTGTTTCTTTCTTCCCCACGCAACAACTTGTCTACCTTCCTGTACCTAGTTGTTATACGAATATATCTGCACCACTGTTCTTGAGAGTAGCTCAGACTACCTCGCCTTCTCGACCTTGACCTCGATACCTCGCTCGACTTTGGTTTCGCCCGAAGTTCCTAGACACCTGATCACACACGTAGAGCTCCCTACGTGTGCGATACCTCGACACTCGCGTCCATCACCTGCGATCGCAGGTGATACCCCGAACCAGAATAAGTCGTTGTTTACCGCGTCGACGCGGGAATTAGCTTCCAACCTCCGTCCATAACATTTTGTTGCGTCGTATATAGTCTCCGCTACAAATAAATATGTCCGAAGCACGTATGGAGGCCTCCGGCTCCGCTCCACCTTCTGAAATTGCTATGTGGCGCACCTTGGTCGCTGCCCTCCGAACTGACAATACCCCTCCTTCTGCTCTACCACATATTCCTGCAGGAACTCCCGCCTCGTTTTTCACTGCCATTCATGCAGCCCATGGTGCCGGCATACAGTCAGCACGCGGAGTACCATCAACTTTCGCTCAACCACTCACAGGCACTTCTACCTCAACTGAGTCACTTTGGATCTATTATAACCGCGGATATTAATATGGCTTAACCCTCCCAAGCCTCCTCCATGACCGCGCTTCAGCGCCTACCTCCACTCGTGCCCCTAAAGTCCATGAGCCTGAGAATTTTGATGGCACTCGATCAAAATTCACTCGATTTCTCACCAAGCTTTCTTTGGTGTTCTCCTCCGATCCCTCTCGATATACTAGTGAAGCAGCCAAAATTGCCTATGCTGCTTCCTACCTCTCTGGATCTGCTGCCGATTGGTTTGAGCCCCACCTCAACAAAATAAGTGGGACCGTTGATTTCCCTACTTATGAAGCCTTCGCTAAGGCATTGAAAAATGCTTACGACGATCCCGATGCTCGCGCCACTGCAGAACGCAAATTGCTTAATCTCCGCCAAGGAGACCGCGATTGTTCCTCTTACCATGCTGAGTTTGCAACTCACGCGACAATTTTAGCCTACGATGATAGGACTAAAATATCCTTCTTTTCCAACGAGGCTAATACCGGGCTCAAAACAGCCCTTTCCTATCAAGCCTCTCCCCCAGAATCTTTCGACGAATTTGTCCAGCTTTGTATTAAGCTGGACAACCGCGCTAAACTCCTACGCACCCAACACCCTCTTAGAGCCTCCAGCTCCAACCAATCCACGACCCCTACCCGTTCACCAGCCCCTTCTACTTCGGTTAGTACCGCCGCTGGACCCATGGACCTTTCGACCACAACGAAAAAGCGTGGACCCTTAACCCCCGAAATCCGCAAACACCGCAGAGACAATAACCTGTGTATGTATTGTGGAGGATCTGGTCATTGGGCGACAGTCTGCCCGGTCTCAGCCAAAAATAAAAAGTTGGCTGTAGCCGGTACTACTCCCACTGCCTCTCCCGATACCACCACCGACAATCTCTTTGAGTTGTCAAAAAACGAATGTACTCTTTGATCAATGATGGCTGATCAGAGAGTGCCAGGATGCAACCTGGCGCCATCAATCCTGTCTATGACCCTGTCCATGTGTTTAATTCATTTTCTGTTTTGAAGGAAGTCCACTTAGAAGGTACTGGTTATGTATTACCTTTGGTTTCTCGTAAGTCCCGTCAACGACTAGCTCGTCGACGGCGCCTTGCGAATGCGTTGCGAATTTCTAGAATTGCTGTGCTTTCTGCTGATTGTCATGATTTGGGGTCTGAAGACCCACTTGCTTTGCCGTGTATAGTCAATGAAGAGCTTTCTGCCACGTGCATGGTAGACTCGGGAGCTAGCTCCCAGTTTATCGATATTGACTATGCCATGAACATGAACTTGCCATTAGACGTGAAAAACAAGCCGGAAGATCTCGTACTTGCTGATGGGAAACCTTCACCTATCGGAAAAATCACACACACTTGCACCTTGAAACTCTCTATCGACCAACATCAAGAAACCCTCACATTCCATGTTACCAAGTTAGCCGGGTGGGACTTGATTGTGGGAAAAACATGGCTTAGGCGACACAACCCAACGATTGACTGGTCAGTTAATACCATCGCCTTCGCCTCCGGATTTTGCCATGCCCATTGCCTACCAACCCGCCCTCCGAAAACACCTCCCGCGACTAACCCACTTCGGATATCAATTATTTCCAGAGCAGCTTTTCGGGTTGCTATCAAGGACCCGGATGCTCGCCTCTGTATTGCAGCAATATATGCCTCCGTTGACAAGGATGAGTCCGTTGAACCTGCTGCTAAATTGGTTCCTTCTGAATATCATGATTATCTTGCTCTCTTTTCAGAAAAAGAAGCTCGAATACTACCCCCACATCGATACGTTGACCATGCTATCCCTTTGCAAGAAGGAGCCAAACCTCCTTTTGGCCGCATGTACTCTATGTCTGACTCAGAACTCAAGGAAGTACGCAAATGGATCGACGAGAATTTATCCAAATCCTTCATACGAGCCAGTTCTTCTTCTGCAGCCTCTCCGGTCCTATTTGTCAAAAAAAAGATGGTTCCTTGCGTCATGTGTCGACTACCGTGCTCTAAATGATATCACGATTAAGGATAGAAACCCGCTACCTCGCATCGAAGAAACCCTGAACCAGATTCGAGGATGCAAATACTTTACACGCCTCGATTTACGTGCATACTTCAACCAAATCCGAATTAAAGAAGGTGATGAGTGGAAAACTGCCTTCCGCACTCGGTACGGACTTTTTGAATTTCTAGTTATGCCCTTTGGTTGACTAATGCCCCTGCTACCGCTCAACGATTCATGAATGATACCCTCCGTGAATACCTCGATAGATTCTGTGTATGCTACATCGACGACATTTTGATTTACTCAAGGAATCTAAAAGAACATAAGGAACAGGTGCGAAAGGTTCTCCAAAAACTCAAGGAATCTGGGTTATTTATAAAACCAGAGAAATGCGAATTCTCGGTTGAGAAAACCTCATTCTTGGGATTTATCATCTCTGAGTATGGCTTGGAAATGGACCCCGAGAAGGTTAATGCAGTTCTTAATTGGGAGACCCCTCGTTCTGTTAAGGATATCCAGTGTTTTCTTGGATTTGCCAATTTTTACCGCAGGTTTATCAATAAGTATTCTGCTCTTTGCCAACCTCTTTTTAACTTGCTTCGAAAAGATGTTCCTTTTGTTTGGAATTCTTCATGTGAAGAGGTTTTTAAACTTCTCAAGGAAACCTTCACCTCCGCACCCATCCTCCGCCATTTCGACCCTGAGCTCGAGACCTTGGTCGAAACGGACGCCTCAGATTATGTCACCTCCGGAATCCTGTCACAGAAACACCCAAAAGATGGGAAATTTGTTCTGCACCCAGTCGCATTTATTTCGGAAAAAATGTCACCCGCTGAATGCAATTATGGCATTGGAGATAAGGAATTGCTAGCAATCATTCTGGCTCTTGAAAAATGGCACATCTACTTACACCAGCTCCCACGACCGTTCACTATCCTCACCGACCATCACAACCTACAGAGCTTTACCTCCAAAGCCTTGCTTTCACGCCGACAAGCTCGTTGGGCGCAGGAAATAGCCCAATATAACTTCAAGATTGTCTTCAGACCCGGCACCCAGAACACCAAAGCCGATGCACTCACCAGGAGATCTGGAGACCTCCCTGAGGAAGGGGATGGTCGTGCTCGCCCAACACAGGCCCTAATACCCGCCGAGAAATTTTCGCTTTCTGCAGCCTCAATCGTTAACAATGAAGACATTCTTGCCGCCCTCAAGACTGACAAGCTCGCTCTCGAGATTATGCACGCCCTCAAGAACGGCGCCAGAAAACACCCGATAATCCCTTTGGCTGAATGTCAGCTCTCGGAGGGACTTATACTCGTTAATGGTCTAGTTTATGTTCCTGACTCCCCGGAAATACACCTCCGCATTCTCCGTACCTACCACGACCACCCAGCTGCGGGACACCCCGGTCAAGCAGCCACCTATGAATTGGTATCACGAGACTACTGGTGGCCAAAGATGCGCCAGACCATAGCTCGATACCTTCGAAATTGTGATACCTGCGCCCGGATTAAACCAGCTCGCCATGCCCCCTATGGATTGTTAAAACCACTTCAAGTTCCATTTCGGAAGTGGTCATCTGTCTCCTTGGACCTTGTTACTGGCCTTCCCGTCTCAAATGGATTCGATGCCTTATTGGTTGTAGTTGACCGATTGTCAAAAATGGCACACTATATACCTACCAACACGGACGCCAATTCCAAGCAGATTGCTAAGCTCTTCTTTGATAATGTCTTTCGCCTACACGGAATTCCCGATTCGATCGTCTCAGACCGTGGCACTCAATTCGTATCCGAATTCACTCGCTCCTTGACCTCCCTCGTTGGGATTCAACAGAAGGTTTCAACAGCCTTCCACCCCCAGACTGATGGACAAACGGAACGAATCAATGCCATCGCAGAACAATACTTGCGGGCTTACTGTAATTATCAACAAGACAACTGGTCCGAACTACTCACCATGGCCGAGTTTTCCTACAACAATACCTTATCCTCGACCCTAGGTATCACCCCCTTTCAGGCTATGTACGGTGAAAATCCCAAATACCAGATCACCACGAACCCCGCCGCCAAGCTACCCGCCCCCCAAGTGATCAAAGAATACGCGGACCGCCTTGCTGAGCTGGACGCCCATCTTCGATCAGAAATGATCTGGGCACAAGCTACCTACTCCGAACAAGCTAATAAATCTCGGATTCCGGCCCCTAAGTTCGAAATAGGGGATCAAGTGTGGTTACTTCGTCGACATGTTAAAACAACTCGCCCATCGACAAAACTTGACTTCAAGAAGTTGGGAAAATTCCGGATAATCCAGAAGGTCTCCTCCCATGCCTATAAACTCGACCTCCCCGCATCTATGAAAATCCATCCCGTTTTTCATGTCTCACTCCTCGAACCTGCCTCCACGGACCCCCTTCCGGGTCAAATCCAGCCTCCCCCACCACCTGTGATCATTGAGGATGAACCCGAATGGGAAGTGGACGAAATCGTCGACTCTCGTTTCCGCGGTCGCACACTAGAATACCTTGCCCGTTGGGTAGGCTATGACGAGCTTACCTGGGAACCTGCCGATATGTTTTCGAATGCGCCTAGTGTTGTGAAAAAATTCCACACTGCATACCCCTCGAAACCACGTCCTCGCACTCTACCTAAATGAGTGGAATTTGAACTTGGTATCCTGCCTTGGATTCGCAGGAGCTCATCCTTGGAAGAGGGAGCTACTGTTACGAACCCTCTCGAATCACGATCCTGACCCCGATCGATATCGCCGGCAACCCACGCACTTGCCAAAGTATATCATGTGACTATGTTCTCGACCCTGCCTCTCCTGGCTAGCCGACATCCGACCGCATCCCGGAAGTCCTAGTCGCTCGCTTATGGATTCGACACTTGAGAGTCGAACCAAAACTGGCACGACTCTCAAACTAGGAAATACCCTGGAAAACCTCGAACCCTATTTTGACCCAGACCTTATTTGAGAGTCGAACCAAAACTGGCACGACTCTCAGATTTAGGAAATACCCCGGAAACCCTCGAACCCTATTTTGACCCAAACCTTATTTGAGAGTCGGACCAAAACTGGCACGACTCTCAGATTTAGGAAATACCCCGGAAACCCTCGAACCCTATTTTGACCCAGACCTTATTTGAGAGTCGAACCAAAACTGGCACGACTCTCAGATTGGGAACAACCTGCTCTCGCTCAAAACTCTTTCTTTAGCTTATCAGAAATTTCACCTTCGCTTATGTACAATTCTTCAGGTCTTCTGTTCGCACCAGCGTTATCCGTTATTGCCAGACGCCTCGTTCTCGACGATCTCACAGGATCCGTGTATCCGTGAGCTGGCTTGCGTGTTCATCTTCCGTTATGCTTTGTCTAGACCGTTGTGTTAGCCAAAAGGTGTTGTTCGAGATGGAGACAGGATCTCTATAAAAGAAGCCTGTTCTTGCCGTCTGTATTCTGTTTCTTTCTTCCCCACGCAACAACTTGTCTACCTTCCTGTACCTAGTTATTATACGAATATATCTGCACCACTGTTCTTGAGAGTAGCTCAGACTACCTCGCCTTCTCGACCTTGACCTCGATACCTCGCTCGACTTTGGTTTCGCTCGAAGTCCCTAGACACCTGATCACACACGTAGAGCCCCCTACGTGTGCCATACCTCGACACTCGCGTCCATCACCTGCGATCGCAGGTGATACCCCGAACCAGAATAAGTCGTTGTTTACCGTGTCGACGCGGGAATTACCTTCCAACCTCCGTCCATAACAGAAGCATTGCCTAAACCAGCAAGCTTCGAATCTGCATATACTACTAGAAAATTGATTGCGGTCACTAACGAAATTTGCACCACCTGAACTAGCATACAAATCAAACCTGTTTCAGAAGAAACATAATAAAGAAATCCATCAGCAAACAAAGCATATCAGCAAACAAAGCATAGCTAAGAAATAGGAAATACATGAGGGAAAAATAAAAAAAAATATACCAAACAACTAGGTATAGCGAGATTTGCATTTCCCACCTTGAGCTTTTTCCATATGTCGGCGTTTCTTATCCAAGTCTAAGATTGCTTGATGGCAATACAAATCAAGAGTATTGCGTACTCCACTCGTATGTAATGGGGAAACATTATGGGTAAGAGTACGAGACTGGAAAAAAATAACTTCCCCCTCAGAGATTTGTAATCACTGCTGAATCTCCCAGAACAATAAATCAGTATCCTGCCAGTCACCCCAGGGAATTATACAGTTCATGCTATGCTTGACATTATTCCCATTCTGGTGGGGTACCCCCGCGAACTCTTGGTCACAATTTACGGCGAGGCCATACCAAATCCTCACCACTTTGTGTAAAGGAACCTCCGACATGGCAGATGTCCCACCCGCTCTAACCTTTTGTCCCAAATTCTTTACTTGATTTACTAGGAGCTTATCCAACCACAGGTGAGTAGTCATCCACTCATAACTTTCGAAATCCATGAGCTTGAGTACTTCCGACAGATACTTGAACAAGGGTGCCTATACCAACAACTACTCCTTTGCACCCTTCCCATCCTCCAATAAGTTTGCACTCATATATGGGTAATTCACATACTTAGTTCACAAACAATAGTTGCACATTTTGTACTTACCACAATGACCCGATACCTCTGCATGTGTGGGAAGTAAATGTTTGGTCTTTTTGAGTGTGGTGAGGAACGTTGTAGGAATGCGTATTCTGAAGACAAGAATTTTTTTGTACTTGCAATCGGCAAGTATAAGGGGGTAGACGCTGGAGGGATCACACGTAAAGTCTTTCAGGTCTTCATCGGTAATAGGATGTCGCTGTTTAAACTTAGTGAGGATATCCATAGGCATGCATTTCACAATGGTTTTGCTCGGCATAGTCTGTAGCTCCTTCAGGCTCATAGAGCACTTGACTCTTTTGGCCTTTCGCAAGTGATACTGGAATTTCATGTACTTCTTGGCAACTGCATCCTTGAACCCATACTGACTAGAGGGTATACTTCTGAAATCCTCATGAGCCCAGGTGTTCTGACCTATTTGATAGATCAAAACCCCTTGGACGCATTTAGAGCAATTCGCGAACCCCCCACTCCAGACTCCTTCGGCAGACATGAACTCTAACATTCGCTAACAGTGTACTTGCTGTTGCGCACTTGTTTCACTTGGTGAGCTTTGTGATGGATCGGTTGTAGCCATTATATTAACCTGCAATTCGTTTATAATTAACCCTGGAAAACGTCAGTGTTAGCTAAGTCAATTATTAATTCTCTCTGTCAATTGTTAATTTTCTCCTTTCTACTTTACCCCCAAAACTAGCACAACAACCTTGCCTCGCTTTGCAATGACTTGAGTCAGTAGCGATTATCGCATTGCTACACATATTGAAGAACGTATACGGGGATGTTCTAACCCCGTGGAACTTTAGAGGTGCCAATTGTCCTTTTGGTGAGTGACTTCTTTTTATCCCATGTATGTTATGTATAGGTGGCATCTCCAATGAGAACCTAGCCTTGATCTCCCACATGGGCTGTGCATCTCCTAGAGGAACACAAGTTAGCTAGTATCTTATGTCTTGAGGAGGGGGAATTCGTAATAAAAAGTGCAACGCATAATATGAGGAAGCTACACTGACCTTGATGTGATTTCAAGTGGTTGGTGGGCATTGTCAGTTGCAGGCTTTGCGTACAACGTTGCTGGGAAGCAGAGAGTGAGAGCAGTACATACCTTAAAAATTATTTCATTACTCTTACCAACCGGTACATATCTTAAAAATTATTTCGTCACTTTTGCTAATGTGTATGAACCTTAGTACAAGCGTCAATTTTAATACTACCTTGGCCCAACAAATAAATGATTGACTATCATTCCCTGTTGGGTCCTGGCGGTGTGGTGGCTAGGAAGTTATTTATGATGAGGGTAACAGCAAAAGTTATTTTTTTAGTTTATTAGCTTCGCTGGAAAGGGGGTTTATTATGCGGGGGAATTCTTATCCTTTGATATACTCATTAAGAAATATATGCATCGTTTTTACATGCACAAGGAAAGTGCTAGAATCTTCGCTCTGTTATCTTAAGATGATTGATAGCCAGCTTCGCATGCTGCTGTCGATTGTCTTTTACTTTTTGAGGCTTTACTCTATCACTTGCGTGTGTCGATACACATAAGTCTTAAGAATCGCTTATCTCTCGTTGAGATCGATCCTCGCTTATAGGATTTTCGCTTATCGTAAGAATACTCCGCGACGATTCTGTGAGATACCAGTGGATTCCGCCAGCTTATTCTACTCTCTAGACATCTAAGACAGTAATAGTCACTCTGACTGTTTGCGATCTTCTTCATATTGGTCCCTTCGACTGGAGAGCTGAGGCAGTAGGATAATTGGACTTCTGCAGAATTGTCAGAATATACGTATCGATATCACTCAAAAAAAAAAAATTGGTACGGAAGGAGGAGAATCGAAAAAAGCCCTTTCAGCCATGATTTTGAGTGCAACCCTTACATTAAAGCCTCTGGAGGCTTTCCTGACTTTTGCAGCTTTTGTGGCTTTTGTCTCTGTATATTTGTCCCTATTCTTTGTTCTTTGCTTATAGCACCCCCAACTCAAAAATAAGGAAACAGAGGGAGGTGTCAAAATAATTGGCTTCGTACTCGAAATTTTGTACAGAATAGCTGCCTAAAAAAGTATAAGAATGGGGGAAAATCGAGCAGAAAGAAGAGGAGAAGAATCAAGAGAAGATACACCTAAGCTTGAACGTATGCATATCATACATTTTTGTGGGTTGAATTCCTACAGTCAGAATTCTCGAGAGCAAGCATTTTACCCTCCATTTTATCATACACGTAGGGAGCCCTACGTGTGCGATACCCTATCTTTACCTACCAAAATCAAGAAAGCCATGGAATCAAAGTCGCAGGCTCAGAATGTTCCACATCAATCTATGTTAGCTACTGCTTTTTCGCTATTTCCCCTTCCATTTCAGTTAGGATCTCCATATTTTAATGGCACTGATATTACTAATTTTTTGGTACAATGGAAGGGATTAACAATGGATTGGACTGACTCACAGTGTATCAAAAAAGTTCCTCTCTATGGTGAGAAGATGATTAGTAAGTATATTAAGACGCTAGATTCATATGTGGCTGGGGAAAGTTGGAACGATTTCGTAGTGGCACTTAAAGTGGAGTTTAAGGACGATGACAATGAGCAAATCAGGAATACGGAAACGTTCCTGTAGAATCTCGTCCAGAATATGAGAAAAGAAAAGGAACCTTCGATGTCAGCTTATAGGACATTCATTTTGGAATTCACGGAGAGATCGAATCTTCTAGTGAATAAGCTAGTAATTAATGAACATACGCGAGTATTTATGTTTTTGCAGGCTTTTTCTGACAAAATAGGAGATAAGTTTTGCAAACGATGCAAGATTGACATTGACGATACCGATTCAACTGTGACTATCTGGCCAGAGCTAAAAAAGGAGGCGTTGAACGTATGTACAAAGGATGATTCACAGATGAGCAAGCTATGAAAGGCCAAGAAGCAAACAGAGATGAACTCTTCGGTAAAGAATCTCCCAAAGCTAAGAGAGAAATTGAAACCAAAAATGGAGAGTAAGAGTCGTACAAAGGCCGAGCCACTGGATGAGGTAACAAAAATGATAAAGGATCTCCAACTGAGTAATATAGAATCTCAAAAGAAGTTGGAAACTGACATTTCATTTATGAAAAATGTCTTTATGAAGACTATACTACAGGCAGCTCCCTATTACCTACCTCAACAATATGGAAATAGGGATTACCCTCTAAACCAGGCAGCATTATTAGCGAATCGAATTCGAGGATGTTATTAGGACAGTCAAATGCATAGGAAGGAGGAGTGTCAAGACTTAAAGAAAGCTATTGAGAGTAGAGAAGTCTACCAAAGAGATCGATTCACGTATCTTAGACAGCAGGGTGTAGGAGATGAAGTTCTTACCCCTGTTCTGCATGAAGTTGAGGGAAGAATGAAGTGGCAAAAAGATTGGGTCCGAGACTACCTGAGAAAGAACGAAAGTGAGGTTTCAAAAGCACAGTGTATTTTCGTTGAAGATTAGGAAGATGTTGATTATAATGTCATTGAGGAAAGAATCAATGGTGAACCAGTGGTCTTCAAAGCATCAAAAGAAGCATTGATTGAGGAGAAAAGAATAAGAGATATTGAGGATGTTGGTGAAAGCAATCGAAAATCGATACAACCTTTCAACCCTTCCGTACCTCTAAAAATCCTGAAGCACGGACAGAAGGATCAAAGCAAGGTTGATTCGAAGCACCCTAGACAATCTCATGATAAGCTATGGGCTACCTTGAGAGAAGAAGTGGATATTAAAGATCTTAGTAAAAGAACTCTGGATACACCTGTACCAGGAGTAACCGTTCAAGAGCTTCTATTGATTTCGCCAGAACTAATTCAACAATGGTTTGGTGTTAAGAGAGTTCTACTGATCAAAGAAAAAGCGGACGAACCTGATGCCATGGCATTCACTGTTGGTTGAAAAGAGGCACTCAGGAAGCTATATGCATGTGCTTCCCCTAAGTGCAAGGGTAGAGTTGAAGAGATGGAGTATGAGATGCTGATAGATTTAGGAGCGGAGTTGTGTTTGATGAGTAAAGATGTCTTCGAGGAGTTAGAATTACCCATTAATTTGGCTATGGATTGGTCTGTTGGAGCAGCAAACAATCAAAGGACAAAGGCATATGGAACTTGTCATGATATTGAGGTAAGGATCAGAGGGATATCAACCAGATGTCGATTTTTTGTTATGGAAAACTTATCCCAGGATGTAATCTTGGGAAGGCCTTGGGAGAGGATGGTCAGAGCGAAGCATGACAATAGAGACGATGGGAGTTGTTATACTACGATACATGATGAAAAAGGAAATGCAGTGACATTCTGCTCAGTTCCATCTCATCATGAATGAAATTGAAGTAAAGCCAGATAGATGAAGGCTTGCCTGAAGGTCAATAGACAAGTTGACAATACTCCTGAGGATTCGGATGTTGAGTCCAGTAACCTAGGATGTGAGGTATAGGAGGAAGTTCAAGTTGATGAAAACGGAGATGTTTTTACCTTAAAGATAGAAAAAGGGAAGCTGCCGAAAATTATGGAAGGAAAAGATGACATTTGCGTAAGGAGCTTTATGCGAGTGTCAGATTTGCTTAAAAAGGTGGAAGGACGGACCCTATATAAGAGAAAGCAAGAAAAAATTCATCTTGCTAATATTCCGCATAAAGGGAGATTGAAACCTGAAGGATTAGAGAATTGGAAGGAACATCTTATAGGACATCCGTCACTTGAAAACAAATACTCATGGACTATCCCTAAGTTTTCTTCTTTGAAAAGAGGGGAAATGCTTAATCTGGAAAGAATTACCAAGTTGAAGATTGGAGAAACAATCACCGCTGAAGAACGGGATGATCTTATGGAAGTTTTGTTTAGCAGGGAAGCAGGAATTGCTTTTGATTTTACGGAGAAAGGGGTTTTCAAGTCTGAAGTCAAACCACCTCATAGGATTCCTACTATCGAACATGTACTAAGGCAAGCTACCAATTTTCGAGTCCCAAAAGCACTAGAAGGAGAGGTTATTGATATCGTGAAGAGGAAGCTTGAATGTGTGGCTTTGGAAAGAAGTTGTGGTCCATGCCGTAATCCCTAGTTCCTGGTTAAAAAAAAAGATAAGGAATATCGACTCATCAACATAGCTCAAAGATTGAATATAGTAACCATTAAGGATGCGAGCTTGCCTCCATCTGCAGAAGAATATAGCGAGGACTTCGCTGGATTTCCATTGCTATCCTTGCTTGACTTGTTTTCCAGGTACGATCAATGTGAGCTAGCGGAGGTTAGCCGAGATATAACTGCATTTCAAACTCCACTAGGACTTCTTAGAATGACTACCCTACCACAAGGATAAACGAATGGAGTGCAGGTATTCGACAGGATAATGAAGAAGATTTAGAAGGACCAGATAATTGCTAAGAGAAGCAAGCCATTTATTGATGACGTTAGGGTTAAGCCGCAGACTAGAAGCTTGTTTTTGGATGAGAATGGAAAGCTGATTGAAATAGCGCCAGGTATCAGAAAATTTGTTCTAGATGCCATTATATCTATTGATAAGGTGCTAGCAGATATAGAACGAGCTGGAGGAATAATTTCTGAGTTTAAGAGTGAGTTTCTAATGGAACAGTTAAAGGTCATGGCTTATGTGTGTGGGATGAATGGAAGAATGCCGGAAGAGATAAAGACACAAAAATTACTAGTTGGCCCTCATGTGTGGATCTTACCAATGTGCGAGAATTCTTGGGACTATGCATCTATTACAAAATTTGGATTAAAGATTTCTTGACGATTACAGAATCGCTTTGTCACCTGGGGAAAAAGAATGTGGAATTTGAGTGGACGGGTAAACAACAACAAGCAATGGATAAGTTGAAGAAGGTTTTGGTCAGTGTGCCTGCTCTCAAGCCAATTGATTTTGACTCAAAAGAAAGAATTGTGCTGTCGGTTGATTCATCCTTAACCGGATGGGGAGCGATTTTGCAGCAGGAAGAACTGGAAACCAGAAAAAGACATCTGACTCGATATGAATCAGGAATATGGACTGCTGCTGAGAAGAAGTATAATTCTGGAAAGTTTGAATATCGGGGTCTCCTTAAGGCATTGAAAAAGTTCCGTATGTACTTATATGGAGTCAGGTTTTTGGTTGAAATTAATGCAAGAACGCTTGTTCATCAGCTAAACCAACCAGCTTCTAACCTACCAGGATCCGTAGTGAATCGATGGTTGGCATGTATCAAGTTATTTGCTTTTGAAATCTAACACGTACCCAGTAGCAGGTACAAAGGACCAGATGCATTGTCCTGAAGAAGGCAATAAGAAGAAGACTCTGAGGTGTCGGATGTGGAAGAGTTAGAGGACGAGATGGATGTGAAATTAGCAGCAAATGAATTTGAGGAAATTGAAGTTATTGAGGATGGAGAAGAAGAAAAAGAAATGCCAGAGGAAATAAGGAAAATTTGGAAATTTTTGCAGGATCTTGAAAGGCCAGAAGCGATGACCGATAAGCAGTTTGATTCTTTCAGATTGAATGCCTTGAAGTTTTTGATTCAAGGAGGTTTATTATTTCGAAGGGTACGGCAAAACTTGCCTACAAGAAGGGTTGTATGGAAAGAGAATGAGCAGAAAGAGATTTTGCAAGAGCTTCATAAAGAATGTAGGCACAGAGGATGGAAGGGGACATATGAGAAGGTAGCCTTACGATACTAGTGGAAAAGATTGTACAGAGACGTTGAGAAGTGGGTTAGAAGCTGTTAGCAATGCAAAAAAAGATCCGGAATAAGGGTCACAGAAGAATTGCATGCTACCCTAGAAAACTCCTTGTGGTTGAAGGTTGGATTTGATGTGATACATATGCCAGCAAAGGAAGGAATGACGAGAATTGTGGCGATGAAAGACTACCTATCTGGATGGGTTGAAGGAAAGGCATTGAAAAAAGTGGATTTGAAGAGTATAGTAGCTTTTGTCCATGAATGGATAGTTAGATTCGGCGTTCCCGGACAAATAATCCATGATAATAGACTCGAAAACCAGAAGATAACTAAGCAGCTAATCGACAGATATAGAATTAAAAACGACTGTATTGCTTCATACCATCCTCAGTCGAATAGTATCGTTGAGAGGGGCCACCAACAAATTGTAGACGAGTTGGCAAAACTAGGATCAAGATGGGTGGCGAATCTACCATTTGATCTGTAAGTGGATAGAGTTACGACTAGGGCTTCAACTGGGTATACGCTGTTTAAACTTGTATTTGGACAAGATTGTGTACTCCCAGTAGAACTTTCTGCGAAAAGCTGGGCTACTGTCAATTGGGATAAGGTGAAAAGTAGGGAAGACCTTTTGGCTGCAAGAGCGAGGCAACTGGAAAGACAAGAAGAAGATATAGAGGAAGCAAGGAAGAAAATTAGAGAAAGTCGAGAGAGAAACAAAGCCCACTTTGACAAGAATTATTGAGAAAGACAACAGAACTTAGATATCGGGGATATGGTGCTTCTATACAACAGCGCTCTTGATAAGCAATGGTCTCAAAAGCTCAAGAATAAGTGGAATGGCCCGTATAAGATTAGAGATGTTAGAGAAGATCGGGGAACTTATCTGCTCGAAGAACTTAATGGCATGGAGGTGAAAGGGATTTATGCAGGATATCGAGTTAAGAGGTTTTTTGTCCGCCATAGAGTTGAAGTGGAAGATGAACAGATAGTTGAAGAAGGGGATAACGATGAAGGGGGAAACGAGGAAGAGTATGAAATGGTAGAGCCTGAAGATTAGGAAAATGTTATGTTCACACACTGGGAGAGCGGGTGTAAGGAACTTCTATCATATTATTTTAATCACTTATGTGGGATGTGAACACGTAAGTGACGCTTTATGCTCATTTTTTGTTCTTTTTTCATAATTGTATCGTGTTGTCTTTAATGCTTTTATCGTATTGTTTTGATCACTTACGTGGAATGTGAACATGTAAGTGATGCTTCACGCTAGTTTTGTTCATTTTATCATCTTATTTTGTTCACTTACGTGGAATGTTAACATGTAAGTGATGCTTTACGCTAGTTTTGTTCATTTTATCATCTTGTTTTGATCCCTTACGTGGAATGTGAACATGTAAGTGATGCTTTACACTTGTTTTGTTCATTTTATCGTCTTGTTTTAATTACTTACATAGAATGTAAATACGTAAGTGATGCTTTACGCTAGTTTTGTTTGTTTTACCATCTTGTTTTGATCACTTACGTGGAATGTGAATACATAAGTGATGCTTTATGCTAGTTTTGTTCGTTTTATCATCTCGTTTTAGATAAATTAGGCTTTGTATATGGGTTTTGATTTTAATATAATGCTAGTGATCTCATGAAATTACTGTTTTGGAAAAGGAAAGATGGTGGGAGAAGGAAGTAGAATTAACACTCATGTAAAAAGAAGGACAAAGAATATTACTCGAGTATTAAGGGATTTTTTTTTTTTTTTTGAGGAGGGCCAAAAAAATTTTTTAAGTGGGGGGAGGGATAGAGATTATAAGGAAAAGAAGTTCAGGAAGTTCAGAGCAACGAATGGAAAGAAAAATTTAAATGTTCGGGTAACTATAGAATCTTCTATAGAAGGGTCTGGAATGGAATGGAATGGAACAAACGAAAAAGGCATTGGATATGAACAGAGCGCTGAAAATTTAGTGTTTTGTTTAGTATAAATACCTCCGATCCCCCCATCATTCATACAAACTCCAATCTTCAAGCTTCCTCTTCAAACAAAGGCTCCCTTACGATAACTCTCATCAAGTCGTAACATCCTACTCATCCTTCCTAAACGATACCTTTTTCTACTTCACATATCACATATTATTACCCTGCCTCATACCCCGATTTACTATGTCAGAAAATGACAACCGAATTATCAGCATCGCTGATAGGGTAGTGAGCAGGAGTCAAGATTTGAGGAAGAGATGTCAGAATAAGATAGCAAAGCTGGAGGGAATAGACAAATGGGAGTTTGTCAAAGAAATAGCTCGCCTGACCCAAACTCAAGCGGAAAAGGTAGCTTTAGCCGCCCAAGTCCTCAAAGAAATGGTGGAAGGGTGGACCAATGAAGACTTTATGAGCATGAAAGCATCCCGAGAAGACGTTGAGACGGATCTCAGCTTCACAAGAACAATCCTACTATTGTCTGAGATTCATACGGAATCTCAAAGAAGAAAAGCGAATGCACGAGAAAGGCTGGAGAACGCATGGGGAGATGAATGGGAAGAGAAGATAGGGGAATTGATGCCTTCCTAGCCTGCTGAAGAATTCCTCAGAGAACTCGCGCAGTCTGCGGAGAAGAATCCAGCATGGAATGATGTGAAGGTGAAAATGACGATTGGGGTAGCAGAAAGGTTAGCTGCTAAACGAACCAAGAAATATAAGTGGGTTATGACAAGGGATATTGCCAAAAAGACATACATGGAAAAGAAGCAATTGCGGGGAAATAAAATTCAGGTGGAGGTTGCTTCGTCTGTATCTTCCTTGGCACCTCTTACATCCCCTTCGACAATAACTCTCACTCCTTTTCACAACAACCCTCCTCATGAAATCGACATCTCAAACACACAACTAGCTATTGAAATGGTTGCATCTCTCGAGGTGGTATCTCAAGCCACCTCGCCAAGTGAAAAAGCCGAAGTACAGTCTAAGGCGGAAGTTGAAGTTGTTGAGGGAGGGAATTCAGATAAGGGTGAAGATAAGAATGATGAGGTTGAGGAAGTTAGTGTGGCCAAAGACAAGGGAAAGAAAGTTGTTGGAAAGATTGTTGAAGCAAGGCCTGAAGTAGAAAGGCCGATGACGAGGAAGAGGAGGAGAGAAGAGGAGAAGGAGGAAAAGAAGAGAAAGTTTAAGCTAGACATACCAGTTATCAATCTAGATGTTGATAAGGGGGTAGATGAGCTTAAATAAAAGGCTGAGGATGAGGAGGATAAGGACGATGCTTTGGCAGTAGAAGGGGCAATACGATCATTGATGGCCGGGGAAGGGAGGCTAAATAAGAAGACGTTAGTGCGGAGGTTAGGGAAGTTGTTGGAAGCTAGTAAGGCAGAAATGGTGGAAGATATGAATTAGGGAGGTTTCTTTTGTTATTACACAAGTGCTGGATTGTTTTGGATATTTTATTTATTTCTTTTGTAGATGTATTTTTTTTGCTTTTGCTACAGGGAAAAAGGGTGAAGAATTTGTTGTTTCGAGAGTTGGATGGATATTTAGGTGGCAATGGGGCTGCCTAAGTTTTAAGAGGGGGGAGGCTAGGAAGTTATTTGTAATGAGGATAACAGCAAAAGTTATTTTTTTAGTTTGTTAGCCTCACTGGAAAGGGGGTATATTATGCAGGGGAATTCTTGTACTTTAACACACTCATTAAGAAATATATGTATCATTTTTACGTACATAAGAAAAGTGTTAGAATCTTTGCTCTATTACCTTAAGACAATTGATAGCCAGTTTCGCATGCCGCTATTGATTGTCTTTTACTTTTTGAGGCTTTACTTTATCACTTGTGTGTATCGAGACACATAAGTCTTAAGAATCGCTTATCTCTTGTTGAGATCGATCCTCGCTTATAGGATTTTCGCTTATTATAAGAATACTTCGCGACGATTCTGCGAGATACCAGTGAATTCCGCCAGCTCATTCGACTCTCCGGACATCTAAGATAGTAATAGTCACTCTGACTATTTGCGATCTTCTTCATAGCGGGTCCGTATTGGTAGAGGCAGGTCTATATTAGTGGAGGCAGGTCCGTATTGGTGGAGACACTTTTAGTAGTTGGGGACGGAAGTGTTGGTGGGCATGCTAGAAAGGAATCTGTGTTGGTGGAGACTCTCTGAGCAGTTGGGGGGGCGAATGAAAACAGAGTATTAAGGGAATTAGATACTCCTTTTAATACTATAATAAGTCCGCTACCAGTCCCTCCCACTGCCAGCCCTCACTACTAGCTCTTCCTACCAGCTCTCCCCTTCTACTGCCAGCTCTTCTCTCCTGCCGCCAGTCCCTCTCGCCACCACGCTGCCAGTCTCTCCCACTACCAGTCCCTCCTACCGCCAGGTTTTACACAATAACCCTCCCCTAAGCTCTCCCACCACCAAAAAAGAAAAAAAGAGAAAAAGAGAAAAAGTCCCTCCTGCCGTAAGCTCTTATATAATAACCCCCCCTCCCCAAGCTCTTCTGCCACCAGCTCTCCTACAATAACCCTCCCCCCCTCCCAATAAACCAGAAAAAGAGAAAAGGAGAAAAAAAACCAACTCCCCCTTTTTTTTTTTTTTTTTTTTAATAAAAAATTCAACCTCCAACCATCCTATTGATCAGCATCCGTTGTTGACCCATCAGGGTCAACCCAACCGTCAGCCTACCTAACCTTTTTGTTTTTCAATAAAGAAAATAGGTGACGAGGACGATAGGCTAGTATGAGTAGTATTTGTATATTTTCCTCTTAAAGACATGTCAACTACTCATGGCAATATTCCTCGACACGTAGACACTTCAATTAGTCAGTGCAATACTACAAAACGCATTCCTCCTTAAGCTCTGCCAGAACTTGTAGATCTATACATCTTTGTAGCTTTGCATCAAGATCTATCTGACTAGATATAGTTGTCAGTTCAATAGTAGCTGTAGTTAAGGTAGCGGCCAAAGTTGCCAACATGGTAAAGAAGATAATAATAAGATAAAGCATTTTGATAGAGGTATTGTGTTTATGGGTAGATGTTATGGATATTATTCTGTAAATGTATATTATTCTAGCTATAGAATGTTATACTATAGAAGATGTTGTACAAGAGAGGATGTTTTACTATAGGGGTATCCATAGAGAGGTCAGTGCCTGCCAACTGTTGGTGTTGTTATTACTTCTGGCTTAGTTGCTGCTGCTGCTGCAATGCGCATTGTTGCTGTAATGCATATTGCTGCTACAATGCATATTGTAACTTGCTTGGTCACTCCCAGTAATCTCGGTCACCCCCAGTAACCTTGTACCTTATTATATACATAAACTCTATATCCTTGTGCCTTATTACAAACATAAAACTCAGTATCCTTGTACCTCATTATAAACTTAAAATAAAGTAAAGTCCTGTATTAGGTATACAAGATATTGGATGAGAATCTAATAATAAGAGCATTGGATAAGAATCTAATAATAAGTGCATAAACAAAAGCATAGAGAAAGCAATAAAAATAAGAATCTAATAATAAGAGAATCTAATATCAAGAACATAGAAAAAGTGATGAGAATCTAATAACAAGAGTGTAGAGAGAATGAGAGGGAGAGTGAAAATCTAATAACAAAAGTATAGAGAAAACGAGAGGGAGAGGTAGACAGAGCAAGAGGGTAGACAAAGATTAGGTAAGATCAATTGTCACTTTTCTCTTCTTTCCTTTATAAAATTACAATGAAAACAAGAGGGAGAGGTAGAGAGAGCAAGAGGGTAGAGAAAGATTAGGTAAGATCAATTATCACTTTCCTCTTCTTTCCTTTATATAATTGCATTGCAATTTTATAAATATCTTGAAAATGAGACCTGCTCAAATTCTGTTCCATCCACTTAGCCGCAAACTCATCATTTACTATAAGCTCTGCAAATCGTAAATTTTGTTCACTTTGTGTCTCACCTCCCAAAAAGTATCCTTTTGTCCTGCAATATGCATGATAGATATCTTTCAGCAATTTTCCACGTACTTCTGAATTGGCAAGGTCGTTATTATAGAGGATATTCTCTGAATGGGTTCTTTGGACTGACATGCGTGTTATAGCTATACCAGAAAAAGTATCAATGGAATTCCGAAAACTTTGTCTCTGTTGTATTGCTAATGGCCACTTCGACTATAACTGGTGTGTCAAATTATATCCTATGCATTAAACACTTCCAGCAGTCGATATAATATTCTCAATCAGTTGCAGTGCATTCATAAGAATAATTCGTATTGCAATCCGATCAGAAACTCCAAGCTTTGCCGGTCCATATCCAACTAAAAACCAACGAGCTGGATTATTAAACCATAAGGAGGTAGCTTTTAATCCTTGCCATTGTCGTTGCTTTGATCCTTTTGACTTGGACCACCACTTGTCAGTACTTGCATTTGGCCATATCAAACATTTCCAAACAAATTGTTTTAGAAACTTAGTATCATCCCATATCCAAGATACTTTTTCTCCTAAATGCACATTCCAATTTTCTACTAAAGTCTTATAAAGTACCCAATACTTTTTGTCTTCCTAACCTTGTCTCTTAACCCCATCATTAAATGCCCACAAATATAGTAAATGCTCAAGTGCCGATTTCCCTTTATTAGTACCAAACTCAATTCGGTATTCTAATAACTCTTGCATATCCTCTTTACAGAATCGAATATCATTGGGGTCAACAGAACCATCTGCCTTACAATCAAGCTCCAATAACCCATCTTTCTCCAATGTAGTTAGAACTTTTAGTTCAAATCCCCAAATCAATGTTTCAGCCATCCAATACCAAACTAATGCTATAGCATCAAACTTGCGATCGAATGTCCACCACTAACTTTCACTAGTCCATATTTCTCTTAACCATTGTAACTACTCGACACTAGTATTTTGAACTTGTGTAGAATAGTCAATCTCAGCTAGATAACATATGTGCTTTGAACATAAAGCATTATGGTTAAAAAGAATATATTTAGAGATAGCTGGTTTAAACTGCCAGGTATTCCAATTAATCTTTCCAGCTTGTATAAACCCATATTGCATGGTTTCTAGAGTCTTTGATAAACCAATTCCTTGTTGTGGCTTTTCATTTAATTGATCCCGTCCTATTATATATATATATTAGCTTCAAAATATTATTTATTTTGATTTTCTAAGATAATAACCTACCAATATCAATCCATAATGCAGAATTCCATTAAAGTGGTGCACCACCTAAGGAGACCTGAAGTAGTTGTAAAAACATTATTGCCATCTTTGTAGATTCACTTGAAATATATTCACTACCACTTCTAACAAGTGAATATTCAAATCCGTAGCTAAACTTGATAATATTGCTATAAAGAAATTGCATTATATCACTGGTTGGAATTATCTGAAATAGTAGATTGATGCAATCAATACTATTTTCACTTTCGAAATTATCCAATTGTATTATGAGCTTTTCCAACAAAGTCTATGAAATATGATGCCCTTCTCATATACCATAACACTTATCTTTTGATGCTGATAAAACAATATTAACTCATTCCTTGCTAGCAATATATGCTTTTAATAGCCGCTTTCGATCCCAATTTCCTTTGGTATGCCTACTTTCTGAACTCCATAGCTTATATAAATTAGAATCCACTGCTAAAGCTTCTAAGTTGATATTATTGTATGGGTGAGTTTTGCTAGCATCAAATGGTTCCTTTATACTACCATAAAATTGGAAGTATACTAAACCATAATGCATAAGAGGATAACGTTTTCCAACTGAAAATGTCATGTTGGAGGAACTAGCTATTAATCCCCAAGGATAAAATTGAGTTTGGAAGCCAGGTTTTGCCATTCCAAGTTGAAAGTGGTAAAGAGTTTTTCATAGACAATAGTCTTTCCAAAGATAGTTATAAGCACGCTCGTATTCAGTCTTTAGAGGAACTACCTCTTTACCAATATCAATCCATGTCTTTTTTGGAATGAAAAAGTCCTTATTCACACTGAAATTCTATGTTTCCTGAAAGTTACTAATAACTTGGGAAGAACTTTCTGAATGAAACAAGGTTTTTGTATTCTTTGCATCTAAGAGCAAGATTGGCTGACCAAGGTCTTGAAATCCTAGTAATGATAGCTTTTGAAGAACTATATTCCATATTTCATAAAGATCTTTTGGGAGAATAGTATAATGGAACATTTGGATCCGTGGTTCAGCTTTTTTCGGTTTGACACCTTGCTTAACTGCTCTAGCTTTTCCTTTCAGTTTAGCTTCCTCCCAATTTCATGGAAAATATTGACTAACACTAGATGAGTATACATCGTGGATAGCTTGAAGTAAAATATTAATGAAACGGCTATATTCATTGTCAGTTAGGAATATGCATTCTGCATCTCAATAATAAACATCTGGAAAAAAGATAAAAAGTCGGCAATCTTCAAAGTAATATAAGTTGCCTAAATAGCAATAAGGAACTTTATAATATGAGACTGGCTTGAGCTCATTTTTATCAGATACTAAAGTCATTAGGTAGATATTTGTATTGATATTTAATATCTGCGTTGCATAGAAATATAACTATATATAAATTTTTAATTAGTTGTTTAAGTATATATATTTGGAATATTTTTAGGATACCTTTAATACCTTTTTTGCTACACCTAATGATATTAGTAATGCAATAAAGCTATCAATATCATGTGATATATCTGAGGAATTAACAATTTGTTGTTTATATAATAACAACGTATGTGACTGATGCATAAGGAAGGTTTTTTGATGAATACTTGTTTCATTATCATTATTCTCAATTAAACAAGTTCCTTCAAAAACTTGCCGACATTTATCACTAGATAGTGGAAAAAACTATAGATCTTTACCTTTAGGTTCCAATACGCAATGAACTGGTTCTGTTCTTTTGATTGTAGTATCCGTACTTAGGCAATTATATGCCATGGAAATGTCAGCAATTGTATTTCGTGCAAGTGATCTTAGACTCGTACTCATATATTCTAAATGAATACCATTTTCTGCTTGATTCTCCACTTCTCTAGCCCGATCAGCTTCAAGTCTCTCTTGCCATTCTGTATGTTCTTCAGTTGTGCATCCATGTCCAAATACCAAATGTTGAGCTAGGAATTAAATTGGATTCAATGTTTATTGCTATATATAATTAGTAATAAATTTAATATAATACAATACTTCATTCTCACCTCTAATACTGCGTATATATTATCCTCTTCAGTAAACCTATTAAGGTTCTCATTTTGACCGGTATTATTATCCATCCCATCCATATCATCTGAATTATTATCAATAATACCAATTAAATTAACCATTGGAAAATTTCTATTTTTCTATTGTAATAGAGTAATTAGCTATAAGATTGAGTAAAAAATAAAATATTTCTTACCAATTGTTGTTGATTGAGTTTATTTAATTCCATCTGCCTTTCATTTGGTGCCGACCTATTCCTTAAGTTTGTTTGTTGACTATTGCTATAATTGTTGGAATCCAAACTAGCCATTGGACTATTATCATAATCTTCCATAGAAGGTACAATGGTAGAAGGACCTGGTATTAGTACAATCATAGAAGGACCTTGTATAGGTACAATCGTAGAAGAATCTGAAGGACTTTCAAGACCTGTTAGTCCTTCAGGACCTAGTAGTCCTTCAGGACCTGATAGTCCTTTAGGACCTAATAGTCCTTCAGTACCTAGTACAGGTACAATCATAGAAGGACCTGGTACTGGTAATGGATCGAGTATTGGTAATAGATCAAGTACTGGGAAGGGATCGAGTACTAATATATTTTCATAATAATTATATATATTAGTAAACTAAAATAAAAATAATATATAAGAAATATTATAATACCTTCAGCCAAAACAGTATGTCGTACACTTAAGTTAGGTACTAAAGTACACTGATTTGGTATTGCAACTACGTTATTCTGTAATGTTGCTGGTAATAATAATGGTGCTGTATTAGATGAACTCAATAATAAGTGTAATAGTACTATTGGATCTAAATGATAATTATATTTATTAGTAAACTTATATAGAAGGAGTAGATAAGAAATATTATGATACCTTCAGCTAGACATTGTGAATTTGAAAATCCACCAATAAATAATTAATTGCCAATTGGGTCTACTGGAACTATAGAATTGGGTACTATATTCTGCCGTCCTTGTTCTTGCTGCCGTCCTTGTTCTTGCTGCCATCCTTGTTCTTGCTGCCGTCCTTGTTCTTGCTTTTGCAAACTCTGCTGTTATCGATGTGCTTCTGTATTTTTTAATTGATAGATTGCTTTTGCCTGAAAAATTTGTTTAGCTATATTATACTTCTTAGTATAACCTCATTGTCTCTTTTCTGGAGTCATAATAGTTGCTACTAAGTTTAATGGGATTTGGTTGCCAGTAATGTCCATTTTGAGGTTGCCAGTAAAGTCAATTTCGAGGTTGCCAATGAAGTCCATTTCGAGTGATATATACTATATAATATACGTGTATAAAATACCATAAAACTAAGCTGAGAAATGATGCTTAATGGTAGAAAGATAGTTGAATTCAATTGCTATCGTGAACCTAGAATTATTCACTTCACAGGTCAGTTAATAGTAGAAAAATAGTAGGAGCAATACTTGCTTACCATCTATACAAATAATACTCCTGACTTACAGCACAGACCCATAAGGCTTATTATACTCAAGTAAACTAATCTACTTTCATAAAAAAAAAAAAAAAAATATACAAGATAAACAAACAAGAACATAAGAAAATAAAATAAAAGTAAAAAGATATAAAACCAGCACCATAATATAACACATAAAAAGATCCATAAACTATAAATCCATAAAAACATAAGAGCATAAAAAGATCCATAAACTATAAATCCATAAAAACAAACAAGTCATAGGAAAAAAAAAAATATACAAGACAAATAAATAAAAAATAAAGGAATAAAAAAAACTGTAATAAATTAAGTACTATTGCCTTAATTATTATCAGAACCTTTAGCCTCATCATCATTACTGGAACCATTATCATTACTGGAACTATTATCCTCATTCTCAGAACCTTCATCCTTATCATCAGTTCTGTCACCCCATTATCTGTACCTTCAGCCTCATGATTGGAACCTTGAGCCTTCTTATCTGAATCTGTATTATTAGAATTAGCATGACAAGAGTCTTCACTATCCTTCTGAAGTACTGGACTAATTTCTAGAAGATCGAACATTAGCTGAAGTCTTTCCACAATTTCCTCCCTTACAATAGGAAGATCATCCTTGTCTTGACCACCTATGACAACAGCAACTTCTTCTGATGCTAATTGAATATTTTTTGTTTGTTAGCATCAAAAGATTCCTCAGCTTCCTTCTTTAGCTTGTCCATTTTCTCTTCCACAAGCACTAGATGAATAGCTTCAATAGTTAAATCTACCATGAAAAAACGCAGATTAGGATTGGCTAAAGGTATGGTAGAAGGCTTGCGAGGGCATTTATTCCCCACTTGTTGACGCTTGGGATTTTGGGACCATAAGAATGCAGGTGACAGGATGTTTTTCCACTTCTTGGAAACTACAATTGCAAATTCTCTCTCTTTAGGCAAATTGTTGTTAGCCTAACCTGCCAGTTGATTAGCTAAATAGATAAAAGTATTATTATTAGCCATTGACTTTATTTTAGTTCTCAAAATAATAGAATATACCTGAAGTGGAGCTAGAACTAGCAATGTTATTAGGAACTAAGGTGACTGAAGTAACAACTTCTTCAGTGACAACTTCTTCCCTTGTATCGGCTATTATCACATCAGGGTTAGACATAACATCACTAGGTAGTTCCGTAGGGTTCATATTATTTTCTGCTGAACAAGATACTTTATCAGCTGACTTATATGTTGACATGAACCTAGTCAAGTCAATTGTCTGTAGATTGGGAACTTTGGAAGCTTTTGGCTATCTTATACATGTATCAATGATGCTATTAAGGCCTTGGCGAATCTCTTGCCAATCGGAGGGATTCCCAATTAAATTAGCAAAGCAGGCAAGTCGGCACAAAAACCCTTCTGTAAGGTCAGCAAGCAAAAGTTCTGAAAGTGTAATTTCCCAACTAGGTCCCTATATCTCATTCAGCCGCTTATGATAGTTCCGCCTCTGGGACTCCAATGCTATACTTTTGACGTTTATGTCATTTATAAGATCATACCTAACTTTCTCATGAAGCACAGGTATGGACAACCCTATCTCCTTATAAGTAGTCGCAGATAGTGAGTCCAGATATGCTTTATGAATCGTAGCACTCTGGTCGATTTTATTATCTATTAGGATGATACAATAAGAGAATTCCTCTAGGAAGCCAGTGAGCTTAACCCTCTGCAATTCTAATACTGCTTGTTGATATAAGGCCATACCGACAGCACGTTTTATTGACAGAATCTGGCCTAGGATCTCTGACCCTGTTGGTTGACTTTCATTAATACCTTTACCGACAGCAGTTAGCATGGTAAATATTTATCGATGGGATCGGAACTATTTACTCAGAATAGTATCCACGAGATATGGAACTTGGATTTAAGTGGAGGAGGATAGCATAGGATCGTGCTCTGTATATAATATATCTGGACTGGCCAATACATAGTTGTTGGTAGCTGTACCCATAGGATGTCAGTTAACATTGCATTGACTATGCGACAAAGAAACTTACACAAAGGAGCATCCCTATCACCAGAGCTGGACATAAATGGATCATTGGTGGAAGCTGAACACGTAGAATATCAGTTAGCATATCAGATAATTGACTATACGATGGAGGAACTTATGTAAAGGTGTATTATGACTGCATACACTCTAGTTGATAGGGATGTTATCTTCACCTGAACTATACAGAGAGGTTGAACGAGGCTGGACTATAGGCCGGGTCTTGTTTCTAGGGGTCGTTGGATGTGATGAGATTAAGCATGGTATAATGATGGTATGTGACTTGGAGGCTGGTATGTAGGAATCGAATTTGATAATTCGTAAATTACTAGTGAGTTTTGTTTGCCTTGATATAGAATACGTGAAGGTGGATGAACATGGTTTGGGGAGATTGGCAATTAATAACAGTTCGGATCACAGCTATAAGTAATGACTAAGTATAGACGAATTAACAGTTCGGTTACAGCCATGAGTAATCACTAAGTGTAGACAATGTATGGCGTGCCAATTGTGAGAAAGGCCTACCAAGACCTGACAGGACCTACCAGGACCTGACAGGACCCGCTTTGAAGAAGATCCCAAATAGTCAGAGTGACTATTACTGTCTTAGATGTTCAGAGAGTCGAATGAGCTAGCGAAATCCATTAGTATCTCACAGAATCATCGCGGAGTATTCTTATGATAAGCAAAAATCCTAAAAGTGAGGATCGATCTCAATGAGAGATAAGTGATTCTTAAGACTTATGTGTCTCGACACATGCAAGTGATAGAGTAAAGCCTCAAAAAGTAAAAGACAATTGACAGTGGTATGCGAAGCTGGCTATCAATCGTCTTAAGGTAATAGAGCAAAGATTCTAGCACTTTCCTTGTGCGCATAAAAATGATGCGTATATTTCTTAATGAGTATGTCAAAGTACAAGAATTCCTCCGCATAATATACCCCCTTTCCAGCAAGGCTAACAAACTAAAAAAATAACTTTTGCTGTTACCCTCATCACAAATAACTTCCTAGCCACCACATTCCTCCCCCTCTTAAAACTTTGGCAGCTCCATTACCATCTAAATATCCATCCAACTCTCGAAACAACAAATTCTTCACCATTTTTCCTTGTAGCAAAAGCAAAAAAAATACATCTACAAAAGAAATAAATAAAATTTCCAAAACAATCCAGCACTTGTGTAATAATAAAAGAAACCTCTCTAATCCATATCTTCCACCATTTCTGCCTTACTAGCTTCCAACAACTTCTCTAACCTCCACACTAACGTCTCCTTATTCAGCCTCCCTTCCCCTGCCGTCAATGATCTGATTGCCCCTTCTACCGCCAAAGTATCGTCTTTATCCTCCTTATCCTTAGCCTTCCGTTTAAGCTCATCTACCCCCTCATCAACATCCAGATTGATAACTGGTATGTCCAGCTTAAACTTCCTCTTCTTTTCCTCCTTCTTCTCTTCTCTCCTCCTCTTCCTCATCATCGGCCTTCCCGCTTTAGGCCTTGCTTCAACAATCTTTCCAATAACTTTCTTCCCCTTGTCTTTAGCCACACTAACTTCCTCAACCTCATCATTCTTATCTTCACCCTTATCCAAATTCCCTCCATCAACAACCTCAACTTCCGCCTCAGCCTGTGCTTCGGCTTTTTCGCTTAGTGAAGTGGCTTGAGATACTACTTCGAGAGATGCAACCATTTCAATAGCTGCCTGTGTGTTTGGGGTGTCGATTTCATGAGGAGGGTTGTTGTAAAAAGGAGTGAGAGTTATTGTCAGAGGGGATATAAGAGGTGGCGAGGAAGATGCAAGTGAAGCAACCTCCATCTGAATTTTATTTCCCTGCAATTGCTTCTTTTCTATGTACGTCTTTTGGCAATATCCCTTATCATAACCCACTTATATTTCTTAGTTCGCTTAGCAGCCAACCTTTCTGCTACCCCTATCATTATTTTCGCCTCCGCTTCATTCCATGCTGGATTCCTCTCCACAAACTGCGCAAGTTCTCTGAGGAATTCTTCAGTAGCCAGGGAGGCATTAATTCCCCCATCTTCTCTTCCCATTCATCTCCCCACACATTCTCCAGCCTTTCTTGTGTATTCGCTTTTCTTCTTTGAGATTCCATATGAGTCTCAGACAATGGTAGAATTGTTCTTGAGAAGCTGAGATACATCTCAACGTCTTCTTGGGATGCTTTCATGCTCGTCAAGTCTTCGTTGGTCTACCCTTCCACCATTTCTTTGAGGACTTGGGTAGCAAAAGCTACCTTTTCCACTTGAGTTGAGATCAGGCAAGCTATTTCTTTGGCAAACTCCCATTTGTCCCTTCCCTCCAGCTTTGCTATCTCATCTTGATACCTCTTCCTCAAATCTTGACTCCTGCTCACTACTCTATTAGCGATACTAATAATTCGGTTGTCATTTTCTAACATGGTAGATCATGGTATGAGGGAGAGTAATAATATATAATATGTGAAGTAGAGGAAGGTATCGTTTAGGAAGGATGAGTAGGATGTTACAACTTGATGAGGGTTATCGTAAGGAAGCTTTTGTTCGAGGAGGAAGAATGAAGATTGGAGTTTGTACGAATGATGGGGGGATCGGAGGTATTTATACTAAACAGAACACTAAATTCTCAGTGCTCTGTTCGTATCCGATGCCTTCTTCATTTGTTCCATTCCATTCCAGACCCTTCTATAGAAGATTCTGTAGTTACTTAAACATTCAAATTTTCTTTCCATTCATTACCCTGAACTCTCTGAACTTCTTTTCCTTATAATCTCTATTCCTCCCCCTTCATAAAAAATTTTTTGACCTCCTCAAAAAAAAAAAAAAATCCCTTGATACTCGAGTAATATTCTTTGTCCTTCTTTTTACATGAGTGTCAATTATACTTCCTTCTCCCACCATCTTTCCTTTTCCAAAACAGTAATTTCACAAGATCACTAGCATTATATTAAAATCAAAACCCACATACAAAGCCTAGTTTATCTAAAACGAGATGATAAAACAAACAAAACTAGTGTAAAGCATCACTTACATGTTCACATTCCCTGTAAGTGATCAAAACAAGACGATAAAATGAACAAAACTAGCGTAAAGCATTACTTGCGTATTCACATTCCACATAAGTGATCAAAACAAGATGATAAAATGAACAAAACTAGCATAAAGTATCACTTACGTATTCACATTCCACGTAAATGATCAAAGCAAGATGATAAAACGAACAAAACTAGCGTAAAGTATCACTTATGTGTTCACATTCCACGTAAGTGATCAAAACAACACGATAAAAGCATTAAAGACAACATAATACAACAATCAAAAAAAAACAAAAAATAATCATAAAGCGTTACTTATGTATTCACATCCCATGTAAGTGATCAAGACAACACGATAGAAGTTCCTTACACCTGCTCTCCCAGCATGTGAACATAACATTTTCCTAATCTTCAGACTCCACTATTTTATACTCTTCCTCGTTTCCCCCTTTATCATTATCTCCTTCTTCAACTATCTTTTCATCTTCCACTTCAACTCCATGGCGGACAAAAAGCCTCTTAACTCGATCTCCTGCATAAATCCCTTTCATCTCTGTGCCATTAAATTCTTCGAGCAGATAAGTTCCCTGATCTTCTTTAACATCCCTAATCTTATATGGGCCATTCCACTTATTATTGAGCTTTTGAGACCATTGCTTATCAAGAGCGCTATTGTACAGAAGCACTATATCCCCGATCTCCAAGTTCTGTTGTCTTTCCCGACGATTCTTGTCAAAGTGGGCTTTGTTTCTCCCTTGACTTTCTCTAATTTTTTTCCTTACTTCCTCTATATCTTTTTCTCTTCTTTCCAGTTGCCACGCTCTTACAGCCAAAAGGTCTTCCCTACTTTTCACCTTATCCCAATTGACAGTAGCCCAGCTTTTCGCAAAAAGTTCTACTGGAAGTATACAATCTTGTGCGAATATAAGTTGAAACGGAGTATACCCAGTTGAAGCTCTAGTCATAACTCTATCCGCCCACAGAACAAATGGTAGATTCGCCACCCATCTTGATCCCAGTTTTGCCAACCCGTCCACAATTTGTTAGTAGCCCCTTTCAATGATACCATTCGACTGAGGATGGTATGAAGCGATACAGATGTTTTTAATTCTATATCTGTCAATTAGCTGCTTAGTTATTTTCTAGTTTTCGGGTCCATTATCATGGATTATTTGTCCGTGAATGCCGAATCTAACTATCCATTCGTGAACAAAAGCTGCAATACTCTTCGAATCCGCTTTCTTTAATGCCTTTCCTTCAACCCATCCAGATAGGTAGTCTCTCATCACCACAATTCTCATCATTCCTTCGTTTGCAGGCATATATATTACATCCAATCCAACCTTCATCTACAATGAGTTTTCTAGAGTAGGATGCAATTCTTCTGTGACCCTTATTCTGGATCTTTTTTGGCATTGCTGACAGCTACGAACCCACTTCTCAACATCTCTGTACAGTCTTTTCCACCAGTATCGTAAGGCTACCTTCTCATACGTCCCCTTCCGTCCTCTGTGCCTACATTCTTCATGAAGCTCTTGCAAAATCTCTTTCTGCTTGTCACAACCGTCCTTTCCTAGCCGGGTTTGAGAGTCAGACGGGATTCCGTCAGACTCTCGTTATTGTTGATTGATATCATTGTTATCTCTGTTCCCAAGATAAGGGGTCTCGGGAACCTTATTCCTTCCGGTGGCCTTGGCCAGCCAGGAAGGAATCCTGTATATATAGGTTGCTCTCTCCGCCCTCTCGTTGGATCCCCATCCAACATCTTGTATACCAAATACAGGACCTTGTCTCTCCACGAAGGTGTACCTCCCTTGTACACCCCCTCGTCTTGCCTTGTCCCGTGAATAGCTCTGCAGCATAGCTGCCCCCCTCCGACACATGCGGCAACTGCCTCCGCGTGTCTCGTGCCCCTTGCCCTCTGCCCCTCTTGCCTCTTGCCTTTGCCCCCATCCCAGCCTTCCCCTAGTCACACACGTAGCATTCCTACGTATGTCTCGCCCTAGCCTCTGCCTTCTTCCCGGCGTACCCCTTGGTCGCCTTGTCCCTAGAGCCGTTATTACACGACGTTGGATCGTCTCGACCAACTGGTATGCTGTCATGTCCGAACCAACCCTGTTACCCACCGACAGGTTCCAAGCATGGAGGGAAACCCCAATACCCTCAGACCCTGCCCAGCTGTTGGAATACCGCCGAATAGCCATCGATATCTTCACTGCTACCTATAAGATTGGCGAAAAACAAGGAGCAGAGCTCCAGAACATTGAACGAAGGCTAAAAGAAGCCGAAGATGAAATCCTTCTTCTCCGAGAGGACCTTGCAGACGACCGAGTAACCATTCGCAATCTCAACCGTGCCCTTGCCGCCCCAACCGCAAAGGCACCGGTGACTGTCACGCCCGCCAAAACCCAAGACCTCCCCACTCCACCCAAATTTAATGGTGAATGGGCCCGCCTCAAGGCCTGGAAAAACTCGATCAATATTAAGCTCAATGGAGATGCTGCTAAATTTCCAACCACCCATCACAAACTCGCCTACGTTTACGGCCTGCTGCAGGGGAAGGCTCTGGACCAAGTCCAGCCCTATGTTTTGGGAACAGGGATCAATCTAGCGGACATTTCCGCCTTATTCATTATCCTTGACCGAGCGTTTGGGGATTCGGATCCAGAAGGAACGGCCACAAGAGCCCTTCGAGCCCTTCGACAAAAGAACACTGACCTCGCCACCTATGTGGCTGAATTCTCTAGGCTAGCTGCAGAGGTCGAATGGAGCGACAAGATCAAACTGGATCAATTCCAGAAGGCTTAAGTGTGGAACTGAGACAGGTACTTATCAACTTCCCAGACGTCCACACCCTTGAAGAATTCATTGATCAGGCCAGCCGATTGGAGCAAAAGATGGCCAGGTTTAGAAACAGCCTCAAGGCCTCCCCTACAACAGCACCCCCACGATCGACCTTTTCAGCACCTCGCCCACAGCCACAGGCCCCTGTAACCCCCCGAACAAGCCAGCCCACCCTTCTCTCGTGGCGGGTGGACCGGCCCCTATGGACTTATCCGCGGGCAGACTCCACCTGACTCAAGAAGAGAGGGAACGCCGCCAGAATAATGGGCTATGCATAGCCTGTGGGAAGGCCGACCACTTTATCGCGGCTTGCCCCCTTCGAAAGAATCGCTCCCTCGCCATCCACACTATCTCCGATACCCCAGTGCCCAGGATTGAGGAGCTTGATGAGTCGGGAAAAGCCCTGTCCCTTGCCTAGTTACTGACACTAGCAAGGGACCTGCTCCAGGTCATTTATCTTTGTCTGCGTTTTCTTTGCCTACACCTATATCTGTTGATGAGTCTCGCCTGTTTGGTGAGCACTTCGTTGTACCTATAACTATCAAGTTCAATGATAAAACAGTGGTTACATCAGCTCTCATAGATTGTAGTGCTTCAGGAATAGTATTCATTGACCAGACCTTTGTCAGTAAAAACTCTATACCAACCTCCAAGCTAAAAACCCCCCACCTCCTTGATGTTATTGACGGCCGCCCTATCTCTTCTGGAGCGATTACCGACCTCGCATGCCTGCCCAGCGCCATGGGTGATCACTCGGAAGATCTCCCAATGTTCGTAACCAAGCTAAAGTATCCAATTGTCCTTGTGATCCCCTGGCTTAGTATGCACGATGTATCAGTCAGCTTCGGCTCTTACACCTTGCGATTCAACAGCCTTATTGCAAAAAACACTGTGGAGATCTAAAAACCACTATCACTGGGCTGTGCGTATTGCCACCCCCAATAATCCACCCGACTCAGGTGGTAATCCCCCTGCACACATCAATGCCACCATTCCCCCAGTTTCCCCGATATCCCCGCCCTCGCAAAACCCCTGAATATTAACTTTATTGGAGCAGGGGCCTTCGCTCATCTCACAGGAGGCATAAGCTCAAGGCGCATACCCTCTCAATTTATGAAATCAATCTGGAAATTAACAAGACTCGGTCCAAGGAGGAGTGGAAATCCTTGGTTCCAGATAAGTACCACGAGTTCATTGACCTGTTCTCGGAAAAAGCCGTAGAGAAGTTGGCACCTCACCGACCATATGACTACACGATTCCACTGATAGAAGGTAAAACCCCTCCCTATGGGCCTCTCTATGGAATGTCCCGGGTAGAGCTGGAAGCCCTAAAAAAGTACTTGGAGGAAAACCTCAACAAGAGCTTCATTCGCCATAGCTCCTCCCCAGCGGGTGCCCCTATGCTGTTCGTGAAGAAGTCAGACGGCTCTCTTCATTTGTGCATTAATTATCGTGGCCTGAACGAGATAACGGTCAAGAACAGGTATCCCTTACCTCTGATCCAGGAAACATTAGCCAGGCTCTCCAAGGCAAAATGGTTCACTAAACTGGATTTGAGGGGAGCCTATAACCTGGTCCGAATAGCTGAAGGTGAAGAGTGGAAAACGGCCTTCCACACCCGGTACGGGCACTTCGAGTACAATGTCATGCCTTTGGCTTAACCAACGCCCCGGCCTCTTTCTAGCACTTTATTAATGATACCCTACGAGACTTTTGGATGGTTCTGTACAGCCTACCTGGACGATATCCTGATCTATTCAGACACCCTGGCAGAGCATAAAATCCATGTCCGACAAGTGCTAGAAAAGCTGAAGCAAGCCGTATTATACCTCAAGCCCGAGAAATGCGAGTTTCATGTACAGGAGGTCAAGTATCTGGGGTTGATTATCACTACCGAAGGTATCAGGATGGATCCCACCAAGGTTACCCTGTCTCAGGAATGGCAAATCCCAGCAAATCTTAAGGATGTCCAAGCCTTCCTGGGGTTCGCTAACTTTTACCGGCGTTCATTCTAGGTATTCGAAGATCGTAGCCCCCCTCACCGCCCTGACCAAGGAAGACCGCGCTTCGATGGAATCCAGAAGCCCAATCTACCTTCCAGAACCTCAAGGAAGCTTTCTGCTCACACCGATCTTGGCCCATTTCGATCCAGACAGTGAATGTATCGTGGAGACTGACGCCTCCGACTATGTCTCCGCGGGAATCTTGTCTCAGTATGTCAATGGGATCCTCCACCCAGTGGCATACTTCTCAAAAAAGCACTCTCCGGCTGAGTGTAATTATGAAATCTATGATAAAGAGTTAATGGCTATTGTGCGAGCATTCGAGGAGTGGAGGCCACACCTGGAGTCAGCCAAGGGGATCATCGAGGTGCTATTCGATCATAAGAATCTTGAGTACTCACCACCACTAAGCTGCTGAACTGATGGCAGGCTAGGTGGTCGGAGTTCTTATCTCGATTCAACTTCAAGATCAAGTATCGGCCTGGAAAAGCTGGGGGTAAGCCGGATGCACTGACCAGGAGATCAGGAGACCTCCCTAAAGGGGGGGATGAAAGGCTGAAGTACCAAAATCAGGTGGTACTGAAACCTGAAAATCTCGACCTGGCGGCCACTAGCCATGCTGATGCTGATGCTGATGCTGATGCTGATGCTGATGCTGATGCTGATGCTGATGCTGATGCTGATGCTGATGCTGATGCTAGAGCTGAAGCGAACCCAGGAGCAGATCTCCTTCTGCGGATACAATGGGCATATGGGAGGACGACCTGTTAAGGATATAATCGCTGCAGTGGAGTCTGGACAGCGCCGTCACACCAAGATTTCCCTAGCCAAGTGCACCACTCAGGACGGCCTCCTATACCACCTAGATCGGCTCTATATACCTGAAGGAGAGCTGCGGATGCAGCTGATCAAGGAACACCATGATACCTGGCTGCGGTCATCCTGGGGTAGCTAAAACATTAGAGCTGCTAGCTAGGCAATATACGTGGATTGACCAACGGAAGGAGGTGGAGCGGTACATACGGAATTGCCATGTCTGCAAGCGGCCAAACCCACCCGCCACGCTCCGTATGGTACCCTGAAGCCCCTGGAAGTCCCAGAACAACCCTGGCAACACCTGACTATGGACTTCGTCACCGGATTGCCGGAAGACTCGGGATTCAACGCCATCTTGATGGTAGTGGATCGGTTAATGAAAATGAGGCATGTGATACCCTGTCGAGACACCTGCTCGGCCCCCGAATTGGCATCCCTCTACCTGGATAATGTCTTCCTTACCATGGCCTCCCAGCGTCGATTGTCTCAGACCGTGGCCCTCAGTTCGTCGCCGACTTCTGGAAAACATTCTGTGAGCTGTTGGGTATTGAAGTACACCTGTCTACGGCATACCACCCTCAGACTGATGGCCAGTCAGAACGTATGAACGCCATCATGGAGCAATATCTGAGGGCATACATCAATTACCAGCAGAATAACTGGGTTTCATTGCTGGCACCTGCGAATTCTCCGCCAACAACCACTTCTCTGAGACCCTGAAGACTTCCCCATTCCTGGCCAATTATGGCTGGCACCCTCGGTTCGTAGACTCCCTGGCACCTCTGCGCAAGGCCAGGGAGAACGCCCCAGCTAAGGAGTTCGCCACGCAGATTTCTGAACTTCACTCTACCCTGAAAGCCGAGCTGGGATATGGCAAGCCAGGCAAGCTGAATATGCCAATGGATCACGGTTGCCAGCCCCCAAGTATCAGCCAGGAGATAAGGTGTGGCTCTCCAGCCGGCACTTCCGGACGGAACGGCCATCTCGCAAGCTCGACCACAAGTTCCTGGGTCCATTCGAGGTGTTGGCTGCTGTGGGCACTCATGCCTATCGATTGAGGTTCCCCAAGGACATCAAACGCCACCCGGTTGTACACGTATCGGAAATTGAGCCAGCGCTGACGATCCCCTCCCAGGGCAGAAACACCCCCCTCCCCCTCCTGTGGTGATCGAAGGTGAAGAGAAGTGGGAGGTCGAAGAGGTATTGGACTCAAGGAAGAGGTACGGTCATCTGCAATACAAGGTCAAGTGGTTAGGGGATGAGGAGACTACCTGGCAACCTGGGGAAGACTTGGAAAACGCATAGGACTTGGTTACCCTGTTCCACCAACGTTACTCCGGAAACTCCGCCCTGCCCAATGATGTTCTTGTCATCCTGGAATTGGTTGTTAGGGTTGTTATTGTTGTTGTTGTCATGGTTATTGTTGGTACGTACTTCCGGCATTGGGGTTGTGTTATGGGTTATTAGTTATTCGCCTGTTTTGTTTGTTTGTTTGTTTTTTCGCCTTGCCTTGCATCGCTGGGGCTCCGAGCCTAAAGGGGGGATAGTGTCACAACCGTCCTTTCCTAGCCAGGTTTGAGAGTCAGACGGGATTCCGTCGACTCTGTTATTGTTGATTGATATCGTTGTTATCTCTGTTCCGAGATAAGGGGTCTCGGGAACCTTATTCCTTCCGGTGGCTTGGCCAGCCAGGAAGGAATCCTGTATATATAGCTTGCTCTCTCCGCCCTCTCGTTGGATCCCCATCCAACGTCTTGTATACCAAATACAGGACCTTGTCTCTCCGCGAAGGTGTACCTCCCTTGTACACCCCCTCGTCTTGCCTTGTCCCGTGAATAGCTCTGCAGCACAGCTGCCCCCCTCCGACACATGCGGCAACTGCCTCCGGTGTCTCGTGCCCTTGCCCTCTGCCCCTCTTGCCTCTTGCCCTTGCCCCCCATCCCAGCCTTCTTCCTAATCACATACGTAGCGTTCTTACGTGTGTCTCGCCCTAGCCTCTACCTTCTTCCTGGCGTACCCCTTGGTCGCCTTGTCCCTAGAGCCATTGTTACACTGCTCATTCCCTTTCCACATGACCCTTCTTGGAGGCAAGTTTTGCCATGCCCTTTGAAATAACAAACCTCCTTGAATCAAAAACTTCAAGGCATTCTATCTGAAAGAATCAAACTGCTTATCCGTCATCGCTTCTAGCCTTTCAAGATCCTACAAAAATTTCTGAATCTTCCTTATTTCCTCCGGCATTTCTCTTTCTTCTTCTCCATCCTCAATAACTTCAATTTCCTCAAATTCATTCGCTACTAATTTCCCATCCATCTTGTCCTCTAACTCTTCCTCATCTGATACGTCAGAGTCTTCTTCTGATTGCCTTCTTCGGGATAATAAATCTGGTCCTTTGTGCCTGCTACCAAGTACGTGTTTGATTTCAAAGGCAAATAACTTGATCCATGCTGACCATCGATTCACTACGGATCCTGGCAGGTCCAAAGCTGGTTGGTTTAGCTGATGAACAAGCGTTCTTACATTAATTTCAACTAAAAACCTAACTCTATATAAGTACATATGGAACTTTTTCAATGCCTTAAGGAGACCCCGACATTCCAACTTTCCGGAATCATACTTCTTCTCAGCAGCAGTCCACATTCCTGATTCATATTGAGCTGGATGTCTTTTTCTGGATTCCAGTTCTTCCTACTGCAAAATTGCCCTCCATCCGGCTAAGGACGAATCGACATACAGTACAATTCTTTCTTTTGAGTCATAATCAATTGGCTTGAGAGTAGGCACACTGATCAAAACCTTCTTCAACTTATCCATTACTTGTTGTTGTTCACCCGTCCACTCAAATTCTACATTCTTTTTCCCCAGGTGAAAAAGTGGTTTCGCAATCGTCGAGAAATCTTTAATCCAAATTCTGTAATAGACGCATAGTCCCAAGAATGCTCGCACATCGGTAAGATCCACACATGAGGGCCAACTAGTAATTTTTCGGGTCTTTATCTCTTCTGGCATTCTTCCATTCATCCCACACACATAAGCCACAATCTTCAACTGTTCCATTAGAAACTCACTCTTAAACCCAGAAATTGTTCCTCCAGCTCGTTCTATATCTGCTAGCACCTTATCAATAGATATAATGGCATCTAGAACAAATTTTCTAATACTTGGTGCTATTTCAATCAGCTTTCTATTCTCATACAAAAACAAGCTTCTAGTCTGCGGCTTAACTCCAACGTCATTAATAAATAGCTTGCTTTTCTTAGTAGTTATCTGGTCCTTCAAAATCTTCTTCATTATCCTGTTGAATACCTGCACTCCATTTGTATATCCTTGTGGTAGGGTAGTCATTCTAAGAAGTCCTAGTAGAGTTTGAAATGCAGTCATATCTCTGCTAACCTCCGCTAGCTCATATTGATCATACCTGAAAAACAAGTCGAGCAAGGATAGCAATGGAAATCCAATGAAGTTCTCGCTATATTCTTCTGCAGATGGAGGCAAGCTCGCATCCTTAATGGTTACTGCATTCAATCTTTGAGCTGCGTTGATGTGTCGATATCCCTTATCTTTTTTTTTAACCAGGAACCAGGGATTACGGTATAGACAACAACATCTTTCCAAAGCCCCACATTCAAGCTTCCTCTTCACGATATCAATAACCTCTTCTTCTAGTACTTTCGGGACTTGAAAATTGGCAGCTTGCTATGGTACATGTTCGATAGTAGGAATCCCATGAGATGGTTCAACTTCAGACTTGAAAACCCCTTTCTCCGTAAAATCAAAAGCAATTCCTACTTTCCTGCTAAACAAAACTTCCATAAGAACATCCCGTTCTTTAGCAGTGATTGTTTCTCCAATCTTCAACTTGGTAATTCTTTCCAGAGTGAGCCTTTCCCCTCTTTTCAAAGAAGAAAACTTAGGGATAGTCCATGGGTATTTGTTTTCAAGTGACGGATGTCCTATAAGATGTTCCTTCCAATTCTCTAACCGTTCAGGTTTGAATCTCCCTTTATGTGGAATATTAGCAGGACGAATTTTTTCTTGCTTTCTCTTATATAGGGTCCGTCCTTCTATCTTTTTAAGCGAATCTGACACTCGTGTAAAGCTCCTTACACAAATGTTATCTTTTCCTTCTATAATTCTCGGCAGCTTCCTTTTTTCTATCTTTAACGTAAAAACATCCCCATTTTCATCAACTTGAACTTCCTCCCATACCTCACATCCTAGGTTATTGGACTCAACATCCGAATCCTCAGGAGTATCATCAACTTGTCCATTGACCTTCAAGCAAGCCTTTATCCATCTAGCTTCATTTCAATTTCATTCATAATGAGATGGAACTGAGCAGAATGTGACCGTGTTTCCTTTTTCGTCAGGTATCGTAGTATAACAACTCCCATCGTCTCTATTGTCATGCTTCGCTCTGACCATTCTCTCCCAAGGCTTTCCCAAGATTACGTCCTGGGATAAGTTTTCCATAACAAAAAATCGATATTTAGTTGATATCCCTCCAATCCTTACCTCAACATCATGACAAATTCCATATGCCTTCGTCCTTTGATTTTTTGCTGCTCTAACAGACCAATCCACAGCTAAATCAATACTGTACCAAAAAGCGGGATGTTATCGCTCGGGTGGTGATTCTGCTTCTCTATAAGTACTAAGAGCACTGTCCGGGTGGCTGAACTTTATCGGCCTAGCGAATAAAGTTATATTATACCACATATTTCCGAAAATGCCACAGCAATCCCGGATCGCATTAAATCTGTACTTGGGTGGGACCTGAAGTTGGTTAAATAAAATAGCGGTACAATCTTAATACAGTATTGCAAAGAGTATTTAGTTTGAATCAGTAATAATTGCAAAGACACCAAGTAGATTAGAATACATTACAGATATGGGATGGCTATCAATGCCTCACCAATCTCATGCGAAGAACGAGCAAGTACTAAGTTCTTCTTCTCCTTAGTACTTCTTACTTAAAGTACTTCTTAACCCTCTTAATACTATGAGGTAGATCACTTTGAAATCAGATTGTATAAGGTAGAATAAGATTTGCATTAAGTACTTAAAATAGATCGAAATTCGCCAAAAAATAACGATCACATTGCCATCACACACGTTATACTATGTATAATTCCTACATGTGTGATCAATCATTCGCCACCTCTACAACTTCAGCCTTCATCACCTTCATCATTTTCCTTAACATCCTCTATGCCATTTCCTTATCCGGCCATGCCATCCCCTGAAATAACACTCTAACAGCTTGCTCCACCGCTAAAGCTTCATCCTTCTCTTCTTCACCAAGCGCCTCACACTTTAGTTCTTCCACCCCCTCCTCCATGTCCAAGTTAATAACAGGGATGTCTACCTAGTATTTCCTCCTCTTTTCAATCTCATTTGTAGCCCTCTTACGCTTGCGATGGTTAGGGGCAGCCTCTACATCCTTCGCTTCTCCTGCATCAACCTCCCTACCCTTACCTTTATCCATTCTCACCTCTTTGCTCAGTCTAGGCTCAGCTCCAGATTCAGCTTCGGCTTCCTTCGGGGGTGATGCAGAAGATTCATGGGGGATCGACCCCTGCAGTTCCACTACCACCTCAGAGCCAGGAAGTTCCTTGTCAATGTTCTCAAGATCCAAGTTTGGAGGTTGAGTAGCAGCTTCAGTAATAGAAGAAAAAGAATTTTGGGAAGAAGAAAGTAAGGTTCATCACGAAAGATTTTTCCTCGCCTCAACGCCCCTCTAGGCCTCCTGACGGACTATACCAACCCCTTGGACGCCTGGTCGCCCCATGCGCCGTAACGGCCACCTGTTGATGCGATCCACGCCCTGACGTTGTACTCAGAAGGTTGGCGCCCTAGGGTTCAGTATTGTGCAACAGCGCCCTGGCACCCTATCTTGTGCATCCGCGCCCTCAAGCCGTATACTGTGTTTCTGCCCCTAGGCGCCAATCCATAGTCATCCAACGTCCAGGTGCTATAAGACCGCAGCATGCCTCTGTAACGCAGGTGTGCGCCCTGGCACAACAACCTGACAGGCAACATGTCCACTCTACTTGGCGCACACGGAGAATAATGGTAATAGCGGCCAGGCAAACGCAGCCAGGCAGAGAGGGGCAGTCAGGCAAAGGCAGCCAGGTATAAGCAATACATTGCATGCACTAGGTGAACTTGAGCTTCTATATACACTGATGAGCCATATTTGTACCTCCACCGAACCATTCCATCATAGATCCCAATAGGACTCTGTCCTGCACATATGCCTCCCACAATCCAGCCCTTCCCAGACCTCAGCAGTCTCCAAAGTAGTAACCGCCCTCGCTGATGTAGTTATCCACTGCCACGAGCAACCCCTAGTAGTAGAGCAATTAGCTAGGCAGTCCCACGAAGTCCGCGAATTTGCTGGCGAGTCCACGTACCTAGCTATGTCTGTGCATATTGATAGGGGATACCTCGGGAGTGTCCTAAGAGCAATTAGCTAGGCAGTCCTACAGCGGATTTGCTAGCGAGTCCACGTACCTAGCTATGTCTGTGCATATTAATAGGGAATATCTCGGGAGTGCACTTGCGGAGTCCTAAGAGCAATTAGCAATGCCTTCACATAGAGTCCTCTGGCTTTCTAGCGAGTTCACATACCTAGCTATGTCTGTGAATATTGATAGGGGATATCTCAGCGGAGTCCTAAGAGAAATTAGCATTGCCTTCACATAGAGTCCGCTGGTTTCTGGCGAGTTCACGTACCTAGCTATGCCTGTGTCTCCGCACATAGATTGGGTTACCTCGCAACTGCACTTTGGGCGTCCTAAGAGCAATTAGCAATGCCTTCACATAGAGTTCGCTGGCTTCTGGCGAGTTCCGTACCTAGCTATGCCTGTGTCTGCGCACATAGATTGGGGATATCTCGCAACTGCAGTTTGGGCGTCCTAAGAGCAATTAGCAATGCCTTCACATAGAGTCCGCTGGTTTCTGGCGAGTTCAGTACCTAGCTATGCCTGTGTCTGCGCACATAGATTGGGGATATCTCGCAACTGCAGTTTGGGCGTCCTAAGAGCAATTAGCTAGGCCTTCACATAGAGTCCGCGGGTTGTCTGGCGAGTTCACGCACCTGGCTATGTCTGCGCATATAGATGGGGGATATCTCGAGAGTGCACTGGGGGAGTCCTAACCTCAGCGCTGGCTGCTTGACCTTCCGCCGACTACTGGCTGGCTGCGTTATGTGTCATACCTGTGAAAAGAGGGGGTGCACGTGCTCTCGTGTTCTGTTGGTTCGTGCAGCCCGGGAAATATGTGTCGGTTGACGCGGCCGGGAAATATGTGTTGATTGGTCGGAAGGCAGATTTGCGCTCGCTGTGTGACAGATCAGCACATGCATGTTTCAGGCTACATATGCCCGCCAGCCGTGGGTTTACCGAAGTGGGTAATAGGAGCACTGATGGCGGGCTTGTTCATATGGACTTGTGCATGCCAGAAACTCGTGCTTTTGGAGACTTATATATATATATGCGAGAAACTCGTGCTTTGGAGATATATATATATATATGCGAGAAACTCGTGCTTTTGAGGCTTATTAGTATATATGCTAGAATCTCGTGCTTTTGGAGGCTGATATATATATATGCGAGAAACTCATGCTTTTGAGCCTTATTAGTATATATGCGAGAATCTCGTGCTTTTGAGGGCGAGAATCTCGTGCTTTTGGAGACATATAGAGAAATGCATGCATTCGCGGGCATATATATATATATATGTGCGAGAAACTCGTGCTTTTGGAGACATAGAGAAATGCATGCATTCGCGGGCATATATATATATATATGTGCGAGAAACTCATGCTTTTGGAGATATATATATATATATATGCGAGAAACTCGTGCTTTTGGAGATATATGTATATATATGCGAGAATCTCGTGCTTTTGAGGCTTATAGATTGATAGATCTAGAGGCTGCCAATGCATAAGTTTCTCGTCTGTGCACATATATTCGTCTTGCCCGCGAATGCATGCATTTCTCTATGTCTCCAAAAGCACGAGATTCTCGCCCTCAAAAGCACGAGATTCTCGCATATATACTAATAAGGCTCAAAAGCATGAGTTTCTCGCATATATATATATCAGCCTCCAAAAGCACGAGATTCTAGCATATATACTAATAAGCCTCAAAAGCACGAGTTTCTCGCATATATATATATATATCTCCAAAGCACGAGTTTCTCGCATATATATATATAAGTCTCCAAAAGCACGAGTTTCTGGCATGCACAAGTCCATATGAACAAGCCCGCCATCAGTGCTCCTATTACCCACTTCGGTAAACCCACGGCTGGCGGGCATATGTAGCCTGAAACATGCATGTGCTGATCTGTCACACAGCGAGCGCAAATCTGCCTTCCGACCAATCAACACATATTTCCCGGCCGCGTCAACCGACACATATTTCCCGGGCTGCACGAACCAACAGAACACGAGAGCACGTGCACCCCCTCTTTTCACAGGTATGACACATAACGCAGCCAGCCAGTAGTCGGCGGAAGGTCAAGCAGCCAGCGCTGAGGTTAGGACTCCCCCAGTGCACTCTCGAGATATCCCCCATCTATATGCGCAGACATAGCCAGGTGCGTGAACTCGCCAGACAACCCGCGGACTCTATGTGAAGGCCTAGCTAATTGCTCTTAGGACGCCCAAACTGCAGTTGCGAGATATCCCCAATCTATGTGCGCAGACACAGGCATAGCTAGGTACGTGAACTCGCCAGAAACCAGCGGACTCTATGTGAAGGCAATGCTAATTGCTCTTAGGACGCCCAAAGTGCAGTTGCGAGATATCCCCAATCTATGTGCGCAGACACAGGCATAGCTAGGTACGTGAACTCGCCAGAAACCAGCGGACTCTATGTGAAGGCAATGCTAATTGCTCTTAGGACGCCCAAAGTGCAGTTGCGAGATATCCCCAATCTATGTGCGCAGACACAGGCATAGCTAGGTACGTGAACTCGCCAGAAAACCAGCGGACTCTATGTGAAGGCATTGCTAATTGCTCTTAGGACGCCCAAAGTGCAGTTGCGAGATATCCCCAATCTATGTGCGCAGACACAGGCATAGCTAGGTACGTGAACTCCCAGAAAACCAGCAGACTCCATGTGAGGGCATTGCTAATTTCTCTTAGGACTCCGCCGAGATATCCCCTATCAATATTCACAGACATAGCTAGGTATGTGAACTCGCTAGAAAACCAGCGGACTCTATGTGGAGGCATTGCTAATTGCTCTTAGGACACCGCAAGTGCCCTCCCGAGGTATCCCCTATCAATTACAGACATAGCTAGGTAAGTGAACTCGCCAAAAAACCAGCGGACTCCATGTGAGGGCATTGCTAATTGCTCTTAGGACTCCGCAAGTGCACTCCCGAGATATCCCCTATCAATATGCACAGACATAGCTAGGTACGTGGACTCGCTAGCAAATCCGCTGTAGGACTGCTAGCTAATTGCTCTTAGGACACTCCCGAGATATCCCCTATCAATATGCACAGACATAGCTAGGTACGTGGACTCTGTGGGACTGCCTAGCTAATTGCTCTACTGCTAGGGGTTGCTCGTGGCAGTGGATAACTACATCAGCGAGGGCGGTTACTACTTTGGAGACTGCTTAGGTCTGGGAATGGCTGGATTGTGGGAGGCATATGCGCAGGACAGAGTCCTAGTGGGATCTATGATGGAATAGTTCGGTGGAAGTACAAATATGGCTCATCAGTGTATATAGAAGCTCAAGTTCACCTAGTGCATGCAATGTATTGCTTATACCTGGCTGCCTTTGCCTGACTGCCCCTCTCTGCCTGGCTGCGTTTGCCTGGCTGCTATTACCGTTATTCTCCGCGTGCGCCAAGTAGAGTGGAAATATTGTCTGTCAGGTAGTTGTGCCAGGGCGCACACCTGCGTTACCGAGGCATACTGTGCTCTTGTAGCACCTGGACGTTGCATGACTATGGATTGGCGCCTGGGGGCAGAAACAGTATTACGGCTTGAGGGCGCGGATGCACAAGATAGGGCGCCAGGGCGCTGTTCCACAACGCTGAACCCCAGGGTGCAAAGCCCCAGGGTACAGCGTCACGGCATGGATTGCGTTAACAACTGGCCGTGGGGCGCGCGCTGCGAGGGAGCGGCGCCCGGGCGACAACAGTCTTCCGCGCTGCGCCGTTAACTGTCAGTTTGTCTTTAGAACATCGCGGGCGTCGGGGGCCGCAAAGGCAAACTGCAATCGTTTCTGATGTTGGGGGGTCTAAAGGTGCCCGGCCAGTGGGGTTTTGTGTCCGGCCAGCAGAACTTTCCCCAACCTAGGTTTCCAGCTCTGAACCAGCCAAAGCCTTCTTCCCTCTCGCTTTGCGTCTGTCTGATATAGCTTTATCAACTATATCACGTGAAGTCAACCAAGCAACCTTCTTTGTCTTCTTAGCGGCCAGCTGCTCTTGGACACTTGTCTCCAAAATAAGTTTTGCTGCTGCCCAATCCACGTGTTTCTCTGAGAACATTGCAAGCTCCCTTAGAAACTCCTCGGCCGGCCATGGTGGCATGAGGTCCCCCACCTGGTCTTCCCACTGCGCGCCCCAGGTTGCTTCCAGCCTTTCTTTTGCTTTGCCCTTCCTTCGCTCAGACTCGGTATGAATATCTGCTAAGGGCAGGATTGTTGAGGTGAAGCCGAGCTCAACGTCAGCAGTCACCCTATCCACTTGCATTTCTCTGTAGTCCTCATCCGTCTAGGCATCGATCACCTCCTTCTGGACCTGGGCTGCAAATGAGATCTATTCTGCCTGTTCTTGAGTTAGCTTGGCAACTTCCAATGCTAACTCCCACCTTTCTGGTCCATCGAGCTTAGCAAGCTTGTTTCTATATCTTTAACGGAGCCCTTGTCTCCTCTTCACTAACTTCCCTGTGATGTTGATAATTTCGGTCGACATTGTTGTGTGGAGAAATGGTGTTTGAATGTTGTAAGGAAGATGAAGGGGATCGGGAGTATTTATATTGAAGAGTGTGGCAAATTTGGGTGTGTTAGCATCGTCCACTTCATTCTTTCTAGCTCCCATTTAGTTCTAGAGGGCCTAGGTGACTCTGCCTTTTATGTTCCATGTTATTCTCGACGTTCTGGTTGCTTGTAGGAACATTCTACAAACAATAGAGTTCCATTCCATTACTTACCCTGAACTTCTTTCTGTACTTGGCCTAGTAATTCCAACACCTTCCTTTTATAGTCTTTTCTATTCGATGTGTCCCCTTAGACTGCTTTTCAGTTCTGGATCGTTTGCGAAGTTCCGTATGTTTCTAGGAAGGTTCCACAAGAAATTACCTAAAGTATTTTGATTTAAATGCCTTAGCCATCTACTATAGCCAACATACTTCCAGAACTTTTTGGCCTCCTCAGCAACAAATAACACACCATATAACACACCAACATGTGTGATAGAACAAAAACAGGCTGTATCACACATGTTACCGGTCCTATGTGTGCAATAGAAGAAAGACAGGCTGTATCACACACGTTACTTGTCCTACGTATGTGATAGAAGAAAGACAGGCTGTATCACACACGTTACCAGTCCTATGTATATGATAGAAAAAGACAGGCTGTATCATACACGTTACCAGTCCTACGTGTGCAATAGAAGAAAGACAGGCCATAAAAAAAAGAGGAGGGTAGGGCTTAGCCAATTTGAACCAAGAGGTTATTCTAATACCATGATTCGCCATCAATCTTACTCACAAAATGATACCTGCCATGGAGTACATCAACGATGTTCAAGATTGTTGGTGGAATAGGGCCACTTTTACTCATTAGTGTATATACTTCATAAGGTATAGCCCAGAATTCCTCTTGCATATTTCGTCGCAGGATGACAACCTAGAATAACACTCGCGTCAGCTGACCAACTTCCACGGTGAATATCCTTTATACGTGTGTAAAGCCTTCCTTGGAAATAGTATTTGGATCCAATAGCAAATAAACTCGAACAATAGTGGTGCTTGCATAGATCTTCTGACGTTCACCGTTCTTTTTATAATCTTCCCCATTGACAATGGCTGTAAATGAGCCCCAAAATCGGAGATTGTACTTAGGCAAAAGCCAAAGATCTGTGTCATATATTCGTTCATATACTAATGCTATTTGAGTTATATCCTGTAAGTCTTGGGAGTCACGGGCTGTCTTTCTTTTTCCGACTTTTGCATAATTTTAAGGGCTGTCAGTGTAATCCACAAAGCATTTATGTCCATTTGCAGAAAATACTGGAGCTACAGGTTGCAGAGTGATGGTATGTTTGATTCGTAGACAAGCTTCCATAATTTGATTCATGGTATCAGTGATAGTGCTATAAACAGGGTGATCCTTGTACAAGCCATCAATTGTATAACGAAGCATTTGTGAGAGGTTAACAGCCTGGAGGAGCTGGAAGTCGTTCTCCTTAGAGTTGTTATGTGGTGCATGCTATTTAAAGTACTTGTGTTTCTGCTCCCCCATGAAGCAAGCCGAGTTCCGAGTAGTCCCATATGTCCGTATGTTTTCATGATAGTGTAATGGAATGTGCACATTTGGGACTTTCCATTTATTTTTGAGTTTGGCTGAGGATTGAAGGCCTTTCACAACCTATTGGAATGCAGTACGTGCCTGTAAAACAGTTTGAGTGACCATGGCTCTCTCTTCTGCTGTAATCTTTGGCTTAAATATTAAAGAAACAGCAAGTGCAAGTTTATAGGCTACAAAAATAAAGTTATCATAAACTCGCTGGCGAGGAGTTTTATTAGGTGAGGGCGTTCCTGTCAGAAGTGAAGCTAAATCTCTTTCGACACTTGGTCGGAAGTGATCTCCTGGGAGTTTGAATAATCACATCAGTATGAAAGGGTTGAGACATGCAATACAGGCATTTTCACTAAAGTTCATAGAGCCTTTATGAGATATCGGATTTTGGGGGCGCCCCCATTGGTATGGAAGCTCAATTTTCTCCCAGGCCAGTCGATATGCGATTTCCCCAGTGGTTCCAAAAGCCTCAACAAGGCACCCTTGGAAGTATTTGCAAATGCGGCATTCCACATGCAATGAGTCATAGGGGGTTAACCTGAGTGGGTCCAGACATGGATGACACAAATCTATAAAGGGACCATCGGAATTAAGTCCAACCTTCTGCAAGAATTGGTCTCGACCAACCTTGGTTTTGATTTGAGTGACATCCTTCCTCAGTTGATACATAGGGAAGAGGTAGTACTCTTGAGCCTGTGTGTCAATCCCGAGGTTACTAAATTCGTCTTTTGATATGAGGTAGCCTCGGCAGCTATGGTCAGCTTTATGAGATTTGATTCCGGCGAGTTTGTTTTGTTGTGGCATATCTCCATGATGTGCGATACAAAACATCCGTACAAATTTGGTGCCAGAACCATCCAACAGTCTAATAGTGATGCCTTTGTCTATTCTTATACAGTCAAGCTGGAGAGCAGCTGATATGTCAGTTTCATTACTTCCAAAGGGACCTAATATTAGAACAAAGATGTTTTGAATCTTCTCCCGCAAATGTAAAGGCAGATTAGATGGAGTAATATAGACTCCAGCTAGAGAATGATATGAGTTGTAGTATAGACCAAAGCCATCCAAAAAGGTGGTATATGGTAAAGAATAAAAGGACTGGTTAGCGGTTAGAAGTTCATTGCGTCCATAATGCAGTAATTCGAGTTCTGCTACTAATCGGTATCTTTTCTCCACGGACCGAAGTCTATTCTGTGTGCTTGTGGCGGTTTCCATTATATACATAATGCATGCAACAAAGAATTTGGGAGAGATAATGCGTCGTATTAATGGGTCGGAGGGTTCTTCTTGTAATGGTGAAGAATCTTGGGGAAGTATTTGGTTGCAGGCCGAGAGACTATCATAATCTAGAAAGATTACAGATTCATGACGAATGACATTATCCAGTAGGATAATCTCTTTCAAATGCTCCATAAGGGACACCTCTCGCTTATCCTGCTAGAATGTAGTCTTTGTATAGTGCTCGCATGTTGTGTTTTAAAGAATCTTTGCTCGCTGCTTTCGGAATATTTCTTTCCACTGTGGTGAGAGCTGTTTATACAAGAGTAGGGGATTAATGGCCAATGAGAGTTGGCCGGTTCCCTTTGATCATCTGTCATAGCCAACACCACAGACACGTCCCAGCATCTCATCATATTGGGGATATTCGGGGTTGGTATACTACACACAGTCTGAAGGTATGAAATGTATGCCATTTTGAAGTCATGCAAAATTACCGGAGGAGGTTTGTATGCTCTCTAACCATGCATCTGCATGCCAGTACTCTTGAAACTCATCAACAAATTCGCCCAGGCCAGTATAGAGGTTTTTAGAAATTGTTGTATCTGAGAGCCAAATAGATACAATCTCTTTAATATCAAAGTAGTATGCATTGGCTGGGGTCTGCATTTGCGGAGGGAGCTGGTCAGTTTCCGGACGGAAGGTGTAAGCCTTTATGGTCTGTAACAGAAGAACCGACCTCATATACTTCTTGAGAGTTGACAGAGATCTCGGGAACTGCTTGATGACAGAAGGTTCTAACATAACATAATTGAAGAGATCTACTAGGGCGGAATATTGGCTTGTGCTTATGTCCAGCGAAGTCACGAATATGCCTAAAGTAACGATAAACGAGTTGACTTGTCCTGATCCCTTGGCCTCTTCTGCGATCTTTGATGTGTCGATGAATTTTGGATCCAAGTCCGTGTCCTCAGTAGTCACACCAAGCTTGGCGGTATAAGTAGGAGATGGGACTATGCTATCATTTGACGCTGGAGAATCGGGATTTGCTGTCGTTGAAGTTCCTGTCGTATCTGGGCCTGTCAATGGAGGGGTGTCATCTTCCTTCTCTTCTTCTTCTAGTGAATTACTAAAGATGTTTATTCGTGGAGTCCGAGAGTCTGAAGTGCTTAGATTGCTGACTGCCTCTTCCAACATCTCCTCAAACTCTTCTTCTATAGCTGAGGCAAGGTCTGTTCGAGGACAGAAGTCCACAAGATGACTGTTAATAACCCCGAAAGAAGACGTATTCATATTCAATTCATCGTAGGAAGCCTCCTGTAGGGTATGTTTATAAATGTTAGGTCCTGTAGCCCAACGTCTGGGTCCTGTATGAAACTGGTGTTAGCTGAGATCAACTAAGAAGTAGTAATGAAGGATGTTCTCTCGGTGAGTTACCTACAAAGTGCTTCGCAGGAGGGATTGGTTGCAAAGTTCCTCTTTGTCGCATATTAGCCCACGATTATAGAAGTTGCAAGTTGTTCAAGTTTTGTATTAACTGTCAGAGTTATTGACTGTCAGAGTGGAAAATTGCTACTTACAATTGCTGTGCTCGAGAACTTATAGAACTTATAAACTTATAAGCTTAGCTTGGTCTGGTTCAGTCTGGCTAGCACTAGCCTCTCGTAAGTTCACTTAAGTGGTGAGCCTGTCTACACTTGCATTAGTGTTTTATAGGCAATCTAGCTAGATATGGATAGGCTAGACAAATAAAAAGATTCTTAGGAGGGTGTTGTGCCAACTAGACTATAAAAAAATAAGAAATAAAAAAAAGTGTCGGGAATCGAACACACATCATTTTGTGAATTAAATGTGCACATAGCTGACATACTAACCACTAAGCTATGGAATAGGGATAACAAGTATTATTTACTATTAAAGCAATGTAACCTACATACAGCCTACATATTAATTCAATAGATTTATACGGCGCTAAGAATCTGATATCAAAAAGTAATTGACAATAATACTGACCAAGTAAGAAGTAATCCACGAGTAGGAAAAAAGAACACTCTATCACATACGTAACTCTTACTACATATGTGATACTTTGATACATGCAAGTGCGTAACACATGTACTTAATATATACTAAGTACCCGAGTGTTATATCTTATTCTACAGAGGCAAATGAGGTCATTCAGATAGTAAGCAGGATCTTCTGTGTGATCACTTATGCTAACAAGTACTTAGTAAGTACTTCAAACAATGGAGGATATTCATTCTATTATTAAAAAGAAGTAAGTATAGAGGCTCAAAAGACATTTGCCTATTCGAGTAATTTTTTAACCGCCAAGCCTGATCTCCCAAACAAAACCACAAGCCAAGAAAAAAATTGCAGATACATTAAACCCAACAGTATGAAAACACATTATAAAAGCCCAGCATAATAGCCAGTATCAAAACGTATAAATCCAGTATGAAAGCCAGTATAAAAATGCATAAACCCAGTATGAAAACACACCAGAGACGGTCCCGTCATTAAATTCAAGAACCCTCCATTCCACTTTCCCTAGACAAGAGAGCGGGGTGGATATTTTGGTACATCTGTTGATTGGATTCTGACTCAGGAACCCCGAAATCCTGATTAGGTTCTACTATAGGATTTGATAAAATTGCCCCGCTTGCCACCACAGCAAATCCTTCCAAAACATTATTCCCCTTCACCTTCTTCTTGAGTGCATTTCTCAGTTTAGAAACTAGCTTATCAGGGAGGAAAACAATGTTGGTAAGTCAGATGTGTTCAAACTCTTTTTGGTGGCCAATGAGACAGATGCGTCGAAGATATTCCCCTCTAGAAATACCCTCCTCTCCAGCCAGAAATTTAGACATATAGGCATATGTCAATGACCACGAGAACAACGTCTCATAGAACCACTTGATATTTTCAATACCCATACAAGCCCTCAGGTCGACGATACATTGGATCTGTCTAAGCATCGCATACATAGTCTTGTATTTGTAGAAGCGGACATATGCCAAAGGAAGATCTAGCTTTGGTACATCCTTTAGCTCTGGATGTTTTTCGACGAGCGCTAAAAGACATTCATCGACTACCTTTGCAAACTTCGCATGCCAGTTTTTCCGCCATTCGGTAACTTTTGAATATGCCTCATGAAACCCATCGCTATTTTGGTCCACTCCCCCTGTCACATTAGTAGAACGGTCGATAAGCTCTACGATGTCCTAGTCCTTAATAAAGAAGTATCTGGCAAAGTGTTTTCAAGAGTTTCACATAAGGGAGTTAAAAACCTCACTTCCATTCTGGAAGACTCTTTCCAGTTTTGTATTGTCATACCGCCAGCGTTTCGGGCAATTGGATGGTTTACAACCCTTGTTCCTAACAGGGTAAAAGTGACAATCGACTATTTGCTGGAGTTGTTGTTCACTAATACCACAAGGGACCTGTATACAGATGATGAGTATCCTATGAAATTGTTTATAGAGATGCAGACATCCTGCCAGGCAAGGATAAGAATTAAGTAAGTACTCACATTGAGACGAAAATAATTTAGCTCTTCTCCTGTTACGAACCCTCTTGAATCACGATCCTGACCCCGATCGATATCGCCGGCAACCCACACACTTGCCAAAGTATATCATGTGACTATGTTCTCGACCCTGCCTCTCCTGGCTAGCCGACATCCGACCGCATACCGGAAGTCCTAGTCGCTCGCTTATGGATTCGACACTTGAGAGTCGGACCAAAACTGGCACGACTCTCAAACTAGGAAATACCCTAGAAAACCTCGAACCCTATTTTGACCCAGACCTTATTTGAGAGTCGAACCAAAACTGGCACGACTCTCAGATTTAGGAAATACCCCGGAAACCCTCGAACCCTATTTTGACCCAAACCTTATTTGAGAGTCGGACCAAAACTGGCACGACTCTCAGATTTAGGAAATTCCCCGGAAACCCTCGAACCCTATTTTGACCCAGACCTTATTTGAGAGTCGAACCAAAACTGGCATTACTCTCAAATTGGGAACAACCTGCTCTCGCTCAAAACTCTTTCTTTAGCTTATCAGAAATTTCACCTTCGCTTATGTACAATTCTTCAGGTCTTCTGTTCGCACCAGCGTTATCCGTTATTGCCAGACGCCTCGTTCCCGACGATCTCACAGGATCCGTGTATCCGTGAGCTGGCTTTCGTGTTCATCTTCCGTTATGCTTTGTCTAGACCGTTGTGTTAGCCAAAAGGTGTTGTTCGAGATGGAGACAGGATCTCTATAAAAGAAGCCTGTTCTTGCCGTATGTATTCTGTTTCTTTCTTCCCCACGCAACAACTTGTCTACCTTCCTGTACCTAGTTGTTATACGAATATATCTGCACCACTGTTCTTGAGAGTAGCTCAGACTACCTCGCCTTCTCGACCTTGACCTCGATACCTCGCTCGACTTTGGTTTCGCCCGAAGTCCCTAGACACCTGATCACACATGTAGAGCTCCCTATGTGTGCGATACCTCGACACTCGCGTCCATCACCTGCGATCGCAGGTGATACCCCGAACCAGAATAAGTCGTTGTTTACCGCGTCGACGCGGGAATTACCTTCCAACCTCCGTCTATAATATTTTGTTGTGTCGTATATAGTCTCTGCTACAAATAAATATGTCCGAAGCACGTATGGAGGCCTCCGACTCCGCTCCACCTTCTGAAATTGCTATGTGGCGCACCTTGGTCGCTGCCCTCCGAACTGACAATACCCCTCCTTCTGCTCTACTATATATTCCTGCAGGAACTCCCGCCTCGTTTTTCACCGCCATTCATACAGCCCATGGTGCCAGCATACAGTCAGCACGCGGAGTACCATCAACTTTCGCTCAACCACTCACAGGCACTTCTACCTCAACTGAGTCACTCTGGATCTATTATAACCGCGGATATCAATATGGCTTAACCCTCCCAAGCCTCCTCCATGACCGCGCTTCAGCGCCTACCTCCACTCGTGCCCCTAAAGTCCATGAGCCTGAGAATTTTGATGGCACTCGATCAAAATTCACTCGATTTCTCACCAAGCTTTCTTTGGTGTTCTCCTCCGATCCCTCTCGATATACTAGTGAAGCAGCCAAAATTGCCTATGCTGCTTCCTACCTCTTTGGATCTGCTGCCGATTGGTTTGAGCCCCACCTCAACAAAACAAGTGGGACCATTGATTTCCCTACTTATGAAGCCTTCGCTAAGGCATTGAAAAATGCCTACGATGATCCCGATGCTCGTGCCACTGCAGAACGCAAATTACTTAATCTCCGCCAAGGAGACCGCAATTGTTCCTCTTACCATGCTGAGTTTGCAACTCACGCGACAATTTTAGCCTACGATGATAGGACTAAAATATCCTTCTTTTCCAACGGGGCTAATACCGGGCTCAAAACAGCCCTTTCTTATCAAGCCTCTCCCCCAGAATCTTTCGACGAATTTGTCCAGCTTTGTATTAAGCTGGACAACCGCGCTAAACTCCTACGCACCCAACACCCTCTTAGAGCCTCCAGCTCCAACCAATCCACGACCCCTACCCGTTCACCAGCCCCTTCTACTTCGGTTGGTACCGCCGCTGGACTCATGGACCTTTCGACCACAACGAAAAAGCGTGGACCCTTAACCCCCGAAATCCGCAAACACCGCAGAGACAATAACCTGTGTATGTATTGTGGAGGATCTGGTCATTGGGCGACAGTCTGCCCGGTCTCAGCCAAAAATAAAAAGTTGGCTGTAGCCGGTACTACCCCCACTACCTCTCCCGATACCACCACCGATAATCTCTTTGAGTTGTCAAAAAAGGAACGTACTCTTTGATCAATGATGGCCGATCAGAGAGTGCCAGGATGCAACCTGGCGCCATCAATCCTGTCCATGACCCTGTCCATGTGTTTAATTCATTTTCTGTTTTGAAGGAAGTCCACTTAGAAGGTACTGGTTATATATTACCTTTGGTTTCTCGTAAGTCCCGTCAACGACTAGCTCGTCGACGGCGCCTTGCGAATGCATTGCGAATTTCTAGAATTGCGGTGCTTTCTGCTGATTGTCATGATTTGGGGTCTGAAGACCCACTTGCTTTGCCGTGTATAGTCAATGAAGAGCTTTCTGCCACGTGCATGGTAGACTCGGGAGCTAGCTCCCAGTTTATCGATATTGACTATGCCATGAACATGAACTTGCCATTGGACGTGAAAAACAAGCCGGAAGATCTCGTACTTGCTGATGGCAAACCTTCACCTATCGGAAAAATCACACACACTTGCACCTTGAAACTCTCTATCGACCAACATCAAGAAACCCTCACATTCCATGTTACCAAGTTAGCTGGGTGGGACTTGATTGTGGGAAAAACATGGCTTAGGCGACACAACCCAACGATTGACTGGTCAGTTAATACCATCGCCTTCGCCTCCGGATTTTGCCATGCCCATTGCCAACTAACCCGCCCTCCGAAAACACCTCCCGCGACTAACCCACTTCGGATATCAATTATTTCCAGAGCAGCTTTTCGGGTTGCTATCAAGGACCTGGATGCTCGCCTCTGTATTGCAGCAATATATGCCTCCGTTGACAAGGATGAGTCCGTTGAACCTGCTGCTAAATTGGTTCCTTCTGAATATCATGATTATCTTGCTCTCTTTTCAGAAAAAGAAGCTCGAATACTACCCCCACATCGATACGTTGACCATGCTATCCCTTTGCAAGAAGGAGCCAAACCTCCTTTTGGCCGCATGTACTCTATGTCTGACTCAGAACTCAAGGAAGTACGCAAATGGATCGACGAGAATTTATCCAAATCCTTCATACGAGCCAGTTCTTCTTCTGCAGCCTCTCCGGTCCTATTTGTCAAAAAAAAAGATGGTTCCTTACGTCTATGTGTCGACTACCATGCTCTAAATGATATCACAATTAAGGATAGAAACCCGCTACCTCGCATCGAAGAAACCCTGAACCAGATTCGAGGATGCAAATACTTTACACGCCTCGATTTACGTGCATGCTTCCACCAAATCCGAATTAAAGAAGGTGATGAGTGGAAAACTGCCTTCCGCACTCGGTACGGACTTTTTGAATTTCTAGTTATGCCCTTTGGGTTGACTAATGCCCCTGCTACCGCTCAACGATTCATGAATGATACCCTCCGTGAATACCTCGATATCTTCTGTGTATGCTACATCGATGACATTTTGATTTACTCAAGGAATCTAAAAGAACATAAGGAACAGGTGCGAAAGGTTCTCCAAAAACTCAAGGAATCTGGGTTATTTATAAAACCAGAGAAATGCGAATTCTCGGTTGAGAAAACCTCATTCTTGGGATTTATAATCTCTGAGTATGGCTTGGAAATGGACCCCGAGAAGGTTAATGCAGTTCTTAATTGGAGACCCCTCGTTCTGTTAAGGATATCTAGTGTTTTCTTGGATTTGCCAATTTTTACCGCAGGTTTATCAATAAGTATTCTGCTTTTTGCTAACCTCTTTTTAACTTGCTTCGAAAAGATGTTCCTTTTGTTTGGAATTCTTCATGTGAAGAGGTTTTTAAACTTCTCAAGGAAACCTTCACCTCCGCACCCATCCTCTGCCATTTCGACCCTGAGCTCGAGACCTTGGTCGAAACGGACGCCTTAGATTATGTCACCTCTGGAATCCTGTCACAGAAACACCTAAAAGATGGGAAATTTGTTCTGCACCCAGTTGCATTTATTTCGGAAAAAATGTCACCCGCTGAATGCAATTATGGCATTGGAGATAAGGAATTGCTAGCAATCATTCTGGCTCTTGAAAAATGGCACATCTACTTACACCAGCTCCCACGACCATTCACTATCCTCACCGACCATCACAACCTACAGAGCTTTACCTCCAAAGCCTTGCTTTCACGCCGACAAGCTCGTTGGGCGCAGGAAATAGCCCAATATAACTTCAAGATTGTCTTCAGACCCGGCACCCAGAACACCAAAGCCGATGCACTCACCAGGAGATCTGGAGACCTCCCTGAGGAAGGGGATGGTCGTGCTCGCCCAACACAGGCCCTAATACCCGCAGAGAAATTTTCGCTTTCTGCAGCCTCAATCGTTAACAATGAAGACATTCTTGCCGCCCTCAAGACTGACAAGCTCGCTCTCGAGATTATGCACGCCCTCAAGAACGGCACCAGAAAACACCCGATAATCCCTTTGGCTGAATGTCAGCTCTCGGAGGGACTTATACTCGTTAATGGTCTAGTTTATGTTCCTGACTCCCCGGAAAGACACCTCCGCATTCTCCGTACCTACCACGACCACCCAGCTGCGGGACACCCCGGTCAAGCAGCCACCTATGAATTGGTATCACGAGACTACTGGTGGCCAAAGATGTGCCAGACCATAGCTCGATACCTTCGAAATTGTGATACCTGCACCCGGATTAAACCAGCTCGCCATGCCCCCTATGGATTGTTAAAACCACTTCAAGTTCCATTTCGGAAGTGGTCATCTGTCTCCTTGAACCTTGTTACTGGCCTTCCCGTCTCAAATGGATTCGATGCCTTATTGGTTGTAGTTGACCGATTGTTAAAAATGGCACACTATATACCTACCAACATGGACGCCAATTCCAAGCAGATTGCTAAGCTCTTCTTTGATAATGTCTTTCGCCTACACGGAATTCCCGATTCGATCGTCTCAGACCGTGGCACTCAATTCATATCCGAATTCACTCGCTCCTTGACCTCCCTCGTTGGGATTCAACAGAAGGTTTCAACAGCCTTCCACCCCCAGACTGATGGACAAACGGAACGAATCAATGCCATCGTAGAACAATACTTGCGGGCTTACTGTAATTATCAACAAGACAACTGGTCCGAACTACTCACCATGGCCGAGTTTTCCTACAACAATACCTTATCCTCGACCCTAGGTATCACCCCCTTTCAGGCTATGTACGGTGAAAATCCCAAATACCAGATCACTACGAACCCCGCCGCCAAGCTACCCGCCCTCCAAGTGATCAAAGAATACGCGGACCACCTTGCTGAGCTGGACGCCCATCTTCGATCAGAAATGATCTGGGCACAAGCTACCTACTCCGAACAAGCTAATAAATCTCGGATTCCGGCCTCTAAGTTCGAAATAGGGGATCAAGTGTGGTTACTTCGTCGACATGTTAAAACAACTCGCCCATCGACAAAACTTGACTTCAAGAAGTTGGGAAAATTCCGGATAATCCAGAAGGTCTCCTCCATGCCTATAAACTCGACCTCCCCGCATCTATGAAAATCCATCCCGTTTTTCATGTCTCACTCCTCGAACCTGCCTCCACGGACCCCCTTCCGGGTCAAATCCAGCCTCCCCCACCACCTGTAATCATTGAGGATGAACCCGAATGGGAAGTGGACGAAATCGTCGACTCTCGTTTCCGCGGTCACACACTAGAATACCTTGCCCGTTGGGTAGGCTATGACGAGCTTACCTGGGAACCTGCCGATATGTTTTCGAATGCGCCTAGTGTTGTGAAAAAATTCCACACTGCATACCCCTCGAAACTACGTCCTCGCACTCTACCTAAATGAGTGGAATTTGAACTTGGTATCCTGCCTTGGATTCGCAGGAGCTCATCCTTGGAAGAAGGAGCTACTGTTACGAACTCTCTCGAATCACGATCCTGACCCCGATCGATATTGCTGGCAACCCACGCACTTGCCAAAGTATATCATGTGACTATGTTCTCGACCCTGCCTCTCCTGGCTAGCCGACATCCGACCACATCCCGGAAGTCCTAGTCGCTCGCTTATGGATTCGACACTTGAGAGTCGGACCAAAACTGGCACGACTCTCAGATTTAGGAAATTCCCCGGAAACTCTCGAACCCTATTTTGACCCAGACCTTATTTGAGAGTCGAACCAAAACTGGCACGACTCTCAAATTGGGGAAAACCTGCTCTCGCTCAAAACTCTTTCTTTAGCTAGTCAGAAATTTCACCTTCGCTTATGTACAATTCTTCAGGTCTTCTGTTAGCACCAGCGTTATCCGTTATTGCCAGACGCCTCGTTCTCGACGATCTCACAGGATCCGTGTATCCATGAGCTGGCTTGCGTGTTCATCTTCCGTTATACTTTGTCTAGACCGTTGTGTTAGCCAAAAGGTATTGTTCGAGATGGAGACAGGATCTCTATAAAAGAAGCCTGTTCTTGCCGTCTGTATTCTGTTTCTTTCTTCCCCACGCAACAACTTGTCTACCTTCCTGTACCTAGTTGTTATATGAATATATCTGCACCACTGTTCTTGAGAGTAGCTCAGACTACCTCGCCTTCTCGACCTTGACCTCGATACCTCGCTCGACTTTGGTTTCGCCCGAAGTCCCTAGACACCTGATCACACACGTAGAGCTCCCTACGTGTGCGATACCTCGACACTCGCGTCCATCACCTGTGATCGCAGGTGATACCCCGAACTAGAATAAGTCGTTGTTTACCGCGTCGACGCGGGAATTACCTTCCAACCTCCGTCCATAACATCTCCTTTGATTGTAAAGCCATCCCCTCCATCATCGTCCTCATCCTCATTCCCATCCATATCATCCTCATCGTTGTAACCTAGCTCATCCTCTTGACAAGGTGGTGAACTCCTTCCAATATTGAAAGAACTCATTAAGTTATTTTGTCATCCTCCCAAGTGATTCATATGTTTTGAACCAATTGGAGATGACCCCATACCTCCCCTCATATTGATGCCTTGCTGCATGGCCAGCATGGCTTATTGTTGTTGTGAAATTGCTGCAACTTGCTTCGTTGGACTCCTGTCCGCCACCCCCATATCCCCCCTTGACTTCTGCTTTGGTACATGAGAGTTAGACATCGCCCAAAGTTTTCCTTTGAGCAATAGTATTCCTTTCGGATTGTAGTGTTGGTTGAGGAATGCCAACAAACAGTGTTCTACTAGTGATGGATGTTTTTTGTGATACTGGAGCAGTAGAAGTTTGTTCTTAGTAGGGGTCTTAGGTATGACTAAACTGTCAATAATTCAAACTAGCTCTGATACCGATTTCTCAGAATCCAAGACTACAGGTAGAACTTAGCGCTCTTTATAAAACCTTCCAGTGCCTTCTCCTTCGAACTTCAACACTACCTATCCTCAGTCCCTCGAGATTGCCATATCTTTAACACTACACACCTCAATACAATGCAATCTAAATACCATGTGGGGATACTCAGATATATGCCTCATAACTTGTATAAGTGCTTCGGGTACTGGCTTCGAATAGACTCTCGCCAGGATACTGGCCCCTACTAATCGTCTCATTAGCATGAGCCCCTCGTACCAGATTACGCCACTTAATCAACTTATAGGCAAACACTGATTGACATACAGGGAATCTTCATAGTGAATATGGTCTTGCCTGAGGACTAAGGCCATGCCTACTCGGCCTTCTCTAGAAATCCTCTGACATAATTTTTATATCTCTGCAGTCTCTTTAGCCTGGTTGGCACAATCTTAACAGAACCACCTTCAGTACGTATGAAGGTCTAAGAAGCAGGAACCAAGAGGTAAGAAGAAGAACTAAGTAAAAAGTAAGTACTGTATATTCTGGGACTCTCCAATGAAATCAGACAGACTTTATGGATATCGTTGACTGACTTCATGACTATCATAGGTTGGCGTAACGGGATCACACACGTATGGCCCACTACGTGTGTGATCTCACTTACCCTCAACTTGACTCATGCCCGCACGAGTCTTGTGGGTTTGTTTGCACATCCCTACTCTCCAGTCCCATGACAGCTGCATGTTGACTGACTTTATGACCATCACAGGTTGGCGTAATGGGATCATACACGTACGGCCTCCTACATATATGATCTCACTTACCCTCAACTTGACTCATGCCAGCATGAGTCTCGTAGGTTTGTTTACACATCTCTACCCTCCAGTCCCATGACAGCTGCATGTTAACTGACTTTATGACCATCACAGGTTGGCATAATGGGATCACACACATACAGCCTGCTATGTGTGTGATCTCACTTACCCTCAACTTGACTCGTGCCAGCACGAGTCTCGTGGTTTTGTTTACATATCCCTACCCTCCAGTCCTATGACAGTTGCATGTTGACTGACTTTATGACCATCACAGTTTGACGTAATAGGATCACACACGTACGGCTCGCTATATGTGTGATCTCAATTACCCTCAACTTGACTCGTGCCCGCATGAGTTTCATGGGTTTGTTTGCACATCCCTACCCTCCAGTCCCATGACAGCTGCATGTTGACTGACTTTATGACCATCACAGGTTGGCGTAACGGGATCACACATGTACGGCCCGCTACATGTGTAATCTCACTTACCTTCAACTTGACTCGTGCCAGCACGAGTCTCGTGGGTTTGTTTGCACATCCCTACCCTCCAGTCCTATAACAGCTGTATGTTGACTGACTTATGGCCATTACAGGCTACAGGTTTCAACAGATCCACAAGTTTATTGCTCCCCGACGGCTTTTATCTCTGAGTGAGTTAAGTACTGCTTCTTGAATCTTAACTTCCATGACATTTGTATAACGATTCCTTCAATATAGCAAACCGAAGATTATTGGGACTTTCATCCGAAGGAGTGAGCGTTTTCTCTCATGTAAGTACTATAAGAACTAGCCCTCTGCATCTATTTTATCTTCTTTCTCTACAACTCACTCGCCTCTTACCCTTACAATTCACTCGCATTGCTCGCTACATTTTCATATCTCTCAAAATTCTATCTGGTGTTCAAGAGCAGTTCTGCCCACAATATGTTCTACCTTATGTATACCTATATATTATACGTTCTATCTCATGCAATGGCTGTGGTATCAGGTAAGATGGAATGGAGGAAAAGAAATATCTATATGTACTATTACTTCTATGAATATACCTGCATACCAAATCAGGAATTACATCCACAACACTATTCTCGCCCAATACATTATATCCTGTAAAGTGTACTGTATAGATTGCAGTAGTGCATGGTACCCTAGGTCCTTGAGAGTAGATTGTTGTGCTCAGTACTATCCTCCCCTGAATGCGCATTCCACAGATGAATAAATTTGGAGATATTCAGAATAGCTGAGGTGTTCCTCAATATGCAGTTCCAAGGAAGTAAAAGAACCATCCAGGATCACTAAAATCACCGTCCTGAATCACTATGAAAACTATGCGATACACTACATAGTATTATATTGTTTGATATACTGCTTTGATCAGGGGTACATATAGTGTATGGCTAATTGTGACATCGATTGGTAACCCTTATCGCAACGGTATTCTTGACAATATAATAGCGACTATTTTTAGTCTCCACAATACTTACTAAAGCAATGGTATTCTGGACAATACTTACTAAGTCCACAGTAGTCTTAACAATATGGTGGCGAACATTTTAGTCTCCACAATACTTACTAAACAACAGTATTCCAGACAATACATACTATGTGCTATGCGATGCTACTAAAATAAACTTGTCTTATGTATACAGAAATAAATAGGAGTTGCCGACTAACATTAAAGTATCCACAATAACATAGGAACGCGACAGCGCTGCTCGTGCGATAACATCCCCCTTTTTGGTACAGTAGGTAATTCTAACTCCTTGAAGACATCTTTACTCATCAAACACAACTCCGCTCCCAAATCTATCAGCATCTTATACTCCATCTCTTCAACTCTACCCTTGCACTTTGGGGAAGCACACACATATAGCTTTTTGAGCACCTCTTTCCAACCAATAGTGAATGCTATGGTATCTGGTTCGTCTGCTTTTTTCTTGATCAGTGGAACTCTCTTAACGCCAAACCATTGTTGAATTAGTTCTGGCGAAATCAATAGAAGTTCTCGAACGGTTACTCCTGGTACAGGTGCATCCAGAGTTCTTTTACTAAGATCTTAAATATCCACTTCTTCTCTCAAGGTAGCCCATAGCTTATTATGAGATTGGCTAGGTTGCTTCGAATCAACCTTGCTTTGATCCTTCTGTCCATGCTTCAGGATTCTCGGAGGTACGGAAGGGTTGAAAGGTTTTTTCGATTTTCGATTGCTTTTGCCAACATCCTCAATATCTCTCATTCTTTTCTCCTTAATCAATGCTTCTTTTGATGCTTTGAAGACCACTGGTTCACTATTGATTCTTTCCTCAATGACATTACAATTAACACCTTCCTGATCTTCCACAAAAATACACTATGCTTTTGAAACCTCACTTTCCTTCTTTCTCAGGTAGTCTCGGACCCAATCTTTTTACCACTTCATTCTTCCCTCAACTTCATGTGAAACAGGGATAAGAACTTCATCTCCTACACTCTGCTGTCCAAGATACGTGAATCAATCTCTTTGGTAGACTTCTCCATGCTTAATGGCTTTCTTTAAGTCTTGACACTCCTCCTTCCTATATATTTGACCGTCCCAATAACATCCTCGAATTCGATTCGCTAATAATGCAGCCTGGTTTGGAGGGTAATCCCTATTTCCATATTGTTGAGGTGGGTAATAGGGAGCTGCCTGCAGTGGAGTCTTCGTGAAGACATTTTTTAGGAATGAAATGTCAGTTTCCAACTTCTTCTAAGCCTCTATGTTACTCAGTTGGAGATCCTTCATCAATTTCGTTACCTCATCTAACGGTTTGGCCTTCGTACGACTCCTACTCTCCATTTTTGGTTTCAATTCCTGTCTTAGCTTTAGGAGATTCTTCACTGAAGGGTTCATCTCTATTTGCTTCTTGGCCTTCTACAGCTTGCTCATCTGTAAATCATCCTTCGTACATATGTTCAACACCTCCTTTTTTAGCTCCGGCCAGATAGTCGTAGTTGAATCAGTATCGTCAATGTCAATCTTGCAGCGTTTATAAAGCTTATCTCCTATTTTGTCAGAAAAAGCCTGCAAAAACATTAATACTCGCATATGTTTATTGATTACTAGCTTATTCACTAGAAGATTCGATCTCTCTATAAATTCAAAAATGAATGTCCTATAAGCTGACACCGAAGGTTCCTTTTCTTTTCTCATATTCTGGACAAGATTCTGCAGGAACGTTTCCGTATTCCTGATTTGCTCATTGTCATCGTCCTTAAACTCCGCTTTAAGCGCGACCACGAAATTGTCCCAACTTTCCCCAGCCATATATGAATCTAGCATCTTAATATACTTAACAATCATCTTCTTATAATAGAGAGGAACTTTTTTAATATACTGTGAGTCAGTCCAATCCATTGTTAATATCTCCCATTGTACCAAAAAATCAATAACATCAGTGCTATCAAAATACAGAGATCCTAACTGAAATGGAAGGGGAAACAGCAAAAAAGCAGTAGCTAACGTAGATTGCTGAGGAACATTCTGAGCCTGTGACTTTGATTCCATGGCTTTCTTGATTTTGGTAGGTGAAGATATGGTATCGTACACGTAGAGCTCCCTACGTGTGTGATAAAATGGAGGGTAAAATGCTTGCTCTCGAGAATTCTGACTGTGGGAATTCAACCCATGAAAATGCATGATATGCGTACGTTCAAGCTTAGGTATATCTTCTCTTGATTCTTTTTCTCTTCTTTCTGCTCGATTTTCCCCCATTCTTATACTTTTTTGGGCAGCTATTCTGCACAAAATTTCGAGTACGAAGCCAATTATTTTGACACCTCCCTCTTTTTCCTTATTTTTGAGTTGGGTGCACCACAAACAAAGAACAAAGAATAGGGACAAATATACAGAGACAAAAGCCACAAAAGCCGCAAAAGCCAGGAAAGCCTCCAGAGGCTTTAACATAAGGGTTACACTCAAAATCATGGCTGAAAGGGGTTTTTTCGATTCCCCTCCTTCCGTACCAATTTTTGTTTTTTTGAGTGATATCGATACGTATGTTCTGACAATTCTGCAGAAGTCCAATTATTCTACTGCCTTAGCTCTCCAGTCAAAGGGACCAATATGAAGAAGATCACAAATAGTCAGAGTGACTATTACTGTCTTAGATATCCGGAGAGTAGAATGAGCTGGCGGAATCTACTAGTATCTCGCAGAATCGTCGGGGAGTATTCTTACGATAAGGGAAAATCCTATAAGTGAGGATCGATCTCAACGAGAGATTAGCTATTGTTAATACTTACGTATCTTGACACATGCAAGTAATAGAGTAAAGCCTCAAAAAGTAAAAGACAATCGACAGCGGCATGCGAAGCTGGCTATCAATTGTCTTGAGGTAATAGAGAGAAGATTCTAGCATTTTCCTTGTGCACGTAAAAACGATATGTATATTTCTTAATAAATGTGTTAAAGTACAAGAATTCCTCCGCATAATATACCCCCTTTCTAGCGAGGCTAACAAACTAAAAAAATAACTTTTGCTGTTACCCTCATCACAAATAACTTCCTAGCCACTACACTGCCTCCAAGACATACATATATAGAGGCAGCAAATACCACTACCTCAACATGGGAGGGACTGGTGGTGAAGAGCTGGCAGTGGGAGGGACTGGGGACTGGCAGCAAGAGAGGAGAGCTGGCGGTAGGAGGGCAGAGCTGGTAGGGAGAGAGCTGGCGGGGAAAGCTGGTAGTAAGGGAGGGATTGGTAGCAGGAGTGAAGGCTAGCGGGGGAGAGACTGGCGGTGGCTTACGGTGGCTGGCGGTGGTGGGAGGGGAGGGCTAGTGGGGGGCTGGAAGTGGGGGCTGGTAGTAGGGGAAGGGACTAGTGGGAGGGAAGGGCTAGCGGGGAGCTAGTAGCAGAGGCTGGCAGCAAGGGCTGGTAGTAGGGGCTGGTACTGGCAGTAGGGCTAGCAGTGGGAGGGGGAGGTAGGGGAGGAGTAGGGCAGTGGAGGAGCTGGCGGCAGCGGGGGCTGGCAGCGGGGGCTGGCAATGGTGGCCGGAGGGGTAGGGGAGGGGAGGGGGAGGGTAGGGGGGGAGAGTAGAGGAGGGTAGGGAGAGAGGGGGAGAGTGGGGGTGTTATGGCTCAAGTAAGAGACCTACTCTCAACAGGGAATATCCCAATACCTAATTATAGCTGCTAACTGCTATGGCCTGATCAACCATACAGATACAGGTAATGTATCTAGAATAGATAGGTATTGGAGTAAAGAAGCGTATGACCTCTGAATGTATTCTCATACATGTACTCTCTTCTATAGATATCCATTAAGTTCTTATATTCATTATTATCATATTATTATTCGTTGTATACAAGTTTATCTTCTGTATGACAGCCTGACTGCAATGCATTGAAGTTCAGGCTACCTAATAAATGTATGTCAGACCACAGGGTTCCTAAATAGGAAGCATCTTCCTATTCTAGGCAACCACCTGATGTCAGTTCAACTAAGCCATTAAAGGAAGTGTCATCAGATCTGATAATAAGTTATCAAATCAACGCTCCTATATAAGCTACCACTTTTACATAGTTAATACAATAAGACCCAAGCGGTGTTCTAAGTCTCATATAGCTTTACTCTTATCGAGTCCACTTTACACCCGAGTTGCTACTACGTTTATACTTGCGATTTATTACCAATCACCCCTTATACCTCTACCGCTGACTTGTATATTCGTAGTTACAGCCCGCCTGTAACATTACACTACTTGTCTATAACACCGTATAGACACTACCTCTGGCACTAATATGTCTATACTTAGAGGACTACTTGGTACTGGGTCTGACGACCACATGGCTGATGATAATAATAATAGTGTTGCTCAAGCCCAATAACTGGCTGAAGAATTTATTCAGCGAGAATACTCATCTATTCAAAGTCTATTTCAAGCATGAGATGCATGGGGACCTCGTCAGATTGAACCACCAGTATCTATGTCTACTTCGTCAGAAGAGCCCATTATTTGATCAGTTTCACCATCAGTGCCACCACCACTATTTTCGAGTTCTATATAGCTAGGACCATCACAAAAAGGCAAGCAACCAGCGTTTCATCGCCGAATACCAGTACCAGATTCTTCTATAACTATGAAGCTCCTCAAACAGCTAGAGGAAGAGAAAGAAGCAGACTAATGAGAAGTCTGCAAGCTTCAGGTAGTACAACAATCCAATTCCGCCTTTATTTAGGGAACAGCAGCCAACATCTAGAATACAGCCAATGCTGCTACTGCCGGACAAGCTAAGTTATCAAGTGATACTAGTGCTGCACTCACTCAAATACAGGATTTAATCCTTAAAGGACAAAATACTCAAGCTTATGAATTCAAAATTGTCTACTACAATATCGGATGGCTAAGAAATCAAGCCGAACAATACTATCTCCACTATGATCGACGATTTGGAACTATAGAGAACCGGTTCGATGAGATGGAGAATCAGCTCACTCAGCTAGAAGGATGGGTACTAGCACCACGACCCATCCCACCACACAATGGCCTTACAGAACGGTTGGAACAAGCAGCAGGGAACCCCCCACCATGACCACCAAAAGTTCCACCAGTTAAACCACCATGAGATCTCACTCCACTACAACCACCAATACCGCCAGTACAAGTTGTAGGAAAAGCACCTCCTCCTACGAAGTTTTAGAGTGAACGAGTACAGTTAGAAGGCTGGATCCTTCAGATAGATGATTACTTCCTTATTACACTTACTTGAAATGAAAGTCAGAAGCTTGCATATGTTGGTTTATGTTTGGAAAGGAAGGCATTAGATTGGTGGAAGGCTAATAAGATAAGTTACACTATATAGGACGAGGTGAAGAAGGCTATGAAGATGTACTATGGGGATCATTATTGTCACAACCGTCCTTTCCTAGCCGGGTTTGAGAGTCAGACGGGATTCCGTCCGACTCTCATTATTGTTGATTGTAGTCTTGATTTGACACTCGAACAGGCTTGTTCGGGTGTCGTGATGTTTTGACACTCGAACAGGCTTGTTCAGGTGTCGTCGATGGGTGATTGTTATCTTAGCTTCCGAGATAGGAATCTCGGGAAGCTTATTCCTTCCACGGCCTTGGCCTGGAATCATGTATATATATCTTCGTCCCTCCGCCCTCTCGTTGGATCCTCATCCAACGTCTTGTATACCCAATACAGAACCTTGCTTCCCCCAGCACTTGTGCACCTCCCTTGTGTACATCCTTGTCTCGAACAAACAACTCTGCAGTACAGCTGCCTCCCTTGACACACGCGGCAACTGCTTCCACGTGTCTCGTGTCCCTTGCCCTCTGCCTCTTGCTCTTGCCCTTGCCCCCGTCTCAGTCTTCCCCTGGTCACACACGTAGCGTTCCTACGTGTGTCTTACCCTAGCCTTTCCCCCGATCATACACGTAGCACTCCTACATGTGCGATTGCCCTTTGCCACATCCCCGGCGTACCTCTTGGTCGCCTTGTCCTCCAGAGCCCTCGTTACACTACGTTGGATCTTCTCGACCAACTGGTACACTGTCATGTCCGGAACTCCTCCACCCGCTGTCAGGTTTCAAACCTGGAGAAACTCCCCTATACCCTCTGGACTGAACGAATTGAATGCCTATTGTCGAGAGATCATCGACATCTTCGAGGCCATGGATGCCATCGGGGCCGAACTTGGTAATAGCTTGGCCGTGGCTGAACGAAAACTGAGATACGCCGATGAAGAAATCACAGTACTCCAAAACGACCTTGACAATGCCACCATCGCTCTGGCCAACGAGCGAACCACAATCCAGACCCTCAACCGCGCTATGGCCGCTATGTCGGCAACCCCACCCTCTGTACCAACCGCCAAAATGGAAAGTATTCCAACCCCCCCCAAATTCAATGGGGATAGGGCTCGCCTCCAAGCTTGGAAGAACTCGGTAAACCTCAAACCCAATAGGGACTCAGCCAGATTCCTATCCGAGCAATACCGATTGGCTTATGTCTTTGCCCTGCTGGAGGGTAAGGCAGTAGATCAAATCCAGCCATATGTCCTCGAGACTGGGATTAAGCTGGACGGCATCCCGGCACTCTTCGCTATTCTGGACAGGGCTTTTGGGGACCCCGATGCCGTGGGCACGGCTAGCCGAGCCCTCCGAGCCCTGAAACAACATAATTCGGATCTGTCCACATATGTGGCAGAGTTCTCCAGGCTGGCAGCAGAAGTATTGTGGAACGACCAGTCAAAGCTCGAGCAGTTCCAGGAGGGACTGAATGACGAACTTCAACAGGCCATGGTCACCCTCCCAGAGACCAAGAGTCTCGACGAATTAATCGACCAGGCATCCAGGGTGGAACAACGGATGGCTAGGTTGAGACACCACCTTACCTTCCGCCCTGCCACCCGCTCACCGCAGCAACCACAGCAACACCAACTACAGCAACCGACCCCCAAGCCTGCCCAAGTCCCGGCCTCGGCCAATAAACCCGCGCACCCCTCTCTTATGGCAGGTGGTGCCGCGCCTATGGACCTATCTGCAGGTAGGCCACGGTTAACCCAGGAGGAGAGAGATCGCCGCCGGAATAATGGGCTATGCATAGCCTGTAAGAAGGCCGACCACTTCATTGCGGCTTGCCCCCTTCGAAAGAATCGCTCCCTGGCCATACATGCGGTGTCCGAGACTCCAGAGGAGTCAGGAAAAGCGGAGTCCCTTGTCTAGTTATTGACACTAGCAAGGGACCTGCATTAGGTCACCTGTCTTTGTCGTCTTTTTCTATTCCTTCTATGTCTGTTGACGAGTCTCACCTATTTAGTGAGCATTTTGTTGTACCTATCACGATATCCTTCAATGGTAAAACACTCGTCACATCAGCTCTCGTAGACTGTGGAGCCTCAGGAATTGCCTTCATCGACCAGACCTTTGTCAGTAAGCATGCTATACCTACCTCTAAGCTCAAAACCCCCCGCCTCCTCGATGTCATTGATGGCTGACCTATCTCTTCTGGAGCCATCATCGATATCGCATGTACTCCTGCCCAGATTGGGGACCACTCCGAAAGCCTCCCTATGTTCGTTACAAAGCTCAAGTACCCAATTGTCCTTAGAATCCCATGGCTTAGAATACATGATGTATCAGTCAGCTTTGGCTCTTATACTCTACAGTTCAATAGCCCTTACTGCAAAAACCACTGCGGAAATCCAAAAGCCACTACCACTGGATTATGTGCATTACTACCCCCTATTATCCACCCGTCCCAGGTAGTGAATTCGATGGAACACCTTGACGCCACTGTCCCCTCCGTTCCCCCTGTTCCCCCTGTTCCCCCTGTTTTGTCACCCCTAAAACCCCTGAATGTAAGCTTTATCGGAGCAGGGGCCTTCGCTTACCTCACTAGAAGGCACAAGCTGAAGGCACATGCCCTGTCCATACATGAGGTGAACCTGGAGATCAATAAAACGAGGTCCAAGGAGGAGTGGAAGTCCATGGTTCCAGACGAATACCACGAATACATTGGCCTGTTCTCAGAAAAGGCCGTGGAGAAGCTCGCACCACACTGACCGTACGACCACACTATCCCGCTGATAGAGGGTAAAACCCCCCCCTATAGGCCCCTCTACGGAATGTCTCGGGTAGAGCTGGAAGCCTTGAAGAAGTACTTGGAAGAAAACCTCAACAAGAGCTTCATCCGCCACAGCTCCTCACTAGCGGGTGCCCCAGTGCTTTTCGTGAAGAAATCGGACGGCTCTCTCTGGTTGTGTGTCGATTACTGGGGCCTAAACGAGATAACAGTCAAAAACAGGTACCCCCTACCCCTAATTCAGGAGACATTAGCCAGGCTTTCCAAGGCAAAATGGTTCACCAAATTGGACTTGAGAGGGGTGTACAACCTGGTACGGATCGCTGAGGGGGAGGAGTGGAAAACTGCCTTCCGGATACGTTATGGCCACTTCGAGTACAATGTCATGCCCTTTGGATTAACTAATGCCCCGGCCTCTTTCCAGCACTTTATTAACGATACTCTATGAGACTTCTTGGATGTGTTCTGCACGGCTTACCTCGACGATATCTTGATCTATTCAGATACCCTAGCAGAACACAAGATTCATGTCCGGCAGGTGTTGGAAAAGCTGGAGCAAGCGGGACTATACCTCAAGCCCGAGAAATGCGAGTTTCATGTACAGGAGGTCAAATATCTGAGGTTGATCATCACTACGGAAGGCATCCGGATGATCCTGCCAAAGTTGCCACAATCCAGGAGTGGGAAACCCCGGCCAACTTGAAGGATGTGCAAGCCTTCCTAGGATTTGCCAACTTTTACCGCCGGTTCATCCTGGGATACTCAAGGATCGCGGCACCCCTGACGGCCTTGACGAAAACGAAGGTAGAAGCTGGCTCACATCTGACAACGAAAAAGGACTTCCAGTGGAATCCAGAAGCTCAGTTGGCCTTCCAGAACCTCAAGGAAGCCTTCTGCTCAGCACCGATCCTGGCCCATTTCGAGCCGGACAGTGAATGTATCATGGAGACTGACGCCTTCGACTATGTCTCCGCGGGGATCTTGTCTCAGTATATCAACGGAATCCTCCACCCCGTGGCCTACTTCTTGAAAAAGCACTCCCCAGCTGAGTGCAACTATGAAATCTATGACAAAGAGCTGATGGCTATCATGCGAGCATTCGAAGAATGGAGGCCATATCTGGAGTCAGCCAAGGGGATCATCGAGGTACTATTTGATCACAAAAACCTTGAGTATTTTACAACCACCAAGCTGCTTAACCGGCGGCAGGCTAGGTGGTCGGAATTCCTCTCTCGGTTCAACTTTAAAATCAAGTACCGTCCTGGAAAGGCTGGTGGCAAGCCCGATGCATTAACCCAGAGATCAGGAGATCTCCCTAAGGGGGGGGATGAAAGGCTAAAATACCAAAATCAGGTGGTATTGAAGCCCGAAAACCTTGATCTGGCGGCCAATGTCCTTGCAGAAGCTGAGGCTAATGTTGAAGCTGAGGCTAATGTGGAGGCTGAGGCGAGAGCTGAAGCTGAGGCTAATGTGGAGCCTGAGGCGCGAGCTGACCTCCGACAACTGGTGAGACAGGCATACGAGGACGACCCCCTGGCCAAGGAAATCATCGCTGCAGTAGATTCCGGCCAGCGCCGCCACCCCAAGATCTTATTGGCCGAATGTACCATCCAGGAGGGCCTCCTATACTACCGAGAACAGCTCTATATACCAGAAGGAGGAGGGTTATACTTGAGGCTGATCGAGGAACACCACGATACCCTGGTGGCGGGTCACACTGGAGTGGCCAAGACATTAGAACTTCTGGCCAGGGCATACACCTGGATTGGCCAGCGGAAGGACGTGGAGCAGTACATACGGAACTGCCATGTTTGCAAGCGTGCTAAGCCTATCCGCCATGCCCCATATGGCACCCTGAAGCTCCCCGATATCCCGGATCGGCCGTGGCTGCACCTGACCATGGATTTCGTGACGGAATTGCCGGAAGACTCAGGATTTAACGCCATCTTGATGGTAGTGGACCGGCTGATGAAGATGAGGCATGTCGTACCTTGTCGGGATACCTGTTCTGCTCAGGAGTTGGCCAACCTCTACCTCAATAACGTATTCCGGTACCACGGGCTCCCCGAATCTATCGTATCTGACCGTGGCCCTCAGTTCACCTCGGACTTTTGGAGAGCATTCTGCGAGCTTCTGGGGATCAAAGTGTGTTTGTAAACAGCATATCACCCCCAGACGGACGGCCAATCGGAGAGGATGAACACTATCATGGAGCAATACCTGCGAGCCTTTGTCAACCACCAGCAGGATAACTGGGTTTCGTTGCTGGCAACCTGTGTATTCGCCGCCAACAACCAATTCTCAGAGTACTTGAAAACCTCCCCCTTCCTGGCTAATTACGGCTGGCACCCCCGGTTCGTGGATGCCCTGTGGCCCCTGCAAAAAGCTCACCCCCCAGCTAAGGAGTTTGCGGTTGGAATCGCTGAACTCCACCATACCCTGAAAGCCAAGCTGGGATATGCGCAGGCCCGGCAAGCTGAGTATGCCAATGGATCAAGGTTGCCAGTCCCCCGATACCAGCCAGGAGACAAGGTTTGGCTCTCCAGCCACCATTTCCGGACAGAACGCCCTTCCTGCAAGCTTGACCATAAGTTCCTGGGTCCCTAACAGTTATTCCCAACCAAATAACGGTATTATTTGACTTCCCTAAGCCTATACAAGTAGGTATTTAAACCGGTTGTAGTAACAGCTAACGGAATCTTGCTGGTTTAACAAAAAGTCAAATAACGGCGTTATTTGAGTTCTTAGCCAATCATTTACTAAGGGTGGCGCTTTTTTTAGCCTGATTTAGAAAAGCAGCACAGGTTTTTAACTTTAGTGGTAATCCATGTAGCAATGGCTATACCTATTTAGTTACCACAACTAAAATTTAGACCACGCAATAATGCTGCTAGCACAAATAGCTGTCTACACAAATAGCTGGTCATATAAACAGCTGTGTATATAAATACCAGCTAGTGCAAATAGCAACTGGTACAAATACTAGCTAGTATAAATAGTAGCCGGTGTAAATAGTAGCTAGCGCAACTAGTAGCCGACATAAATAGCAGCTGGCGTAAATAGCAGCTGGCAAAAATAGCAGCTAGCGCAAATAGCAGCCAGTGCAAATATTAGCCACTCTATATAGCAGCCGATGCATATAGCAGCCGGCGCAAATAGCAGCTAGTGCAAATAGCAGCCGGCACAAACAGCATCTAGTGCCAATATTAGCCAGTACACATAGTAGCCGGTGCAAATAGCAGCTGGTGTAAATAGCAGCTGGCACCAATAACAGCAGGCATAAATAGCAGCTGGTGTACATAGCAGCCGGCATAAATAGCAGCTGGCACAAATAGCAGCTGGCACTAATAGCAGCTGGCGTAAATTGCAGCCAATGCAAATATTAGCCCGTGCATATAGCAGCCGGTGCATATAGCAGCTGGTGCAAATAGCAGCTGGCACCAATAGCAGCCGGCGCAAATAGCAGCCGGTGTACATAGCAGCCGGCATAAATAGCGGCTGGCACAAATAGCAGCTGGCACTAATAGCAGCTGGCGTAAATTGCAGCCAATGCAAATATTAGCCCGTGCATATAGCAGCCGGTGCATATAGCAGCTAGTGCAAATAGCAGCTGGCACCAATAGCAGCCAGTGAAAATAGCAGGTAGTGTACATAGCAGCCGGCGTAAATAGCAGCTAGTTCAAATAGCAGTAGGCACAAATAGTTGCCGGCATAAATAGAAGCTGGTGCAAAAAGTAGGTAGCGCAAATAGCAGTTAGTGCCACTAGCAACTATATCTATACTAGACTCAATATTGCTATTACTTTATTAGTATATATATTTGAAACTATACACACTATTAGTAGTATAGTTTGAAATTGAAGCTATGGAAAAAAAATTATTTAAATATAACAAATCAAATAAATAAAACCAATAAAGCACAGAAAATAAAGAAAACAAATAAAATAAATAAAATCCCAAAAATAAAGAAAACAACTCAACAAAATAAAATAAATAAAATGAATAAAACAAATTAAGAAAATCAAATAAATAAAATCAAACAAATAAAATAAATAAAACAAATAAATAAAACAATTGAAATATAGAAAATAAATAAAATAAAACAAATAAAACAAATATAACAAAATAAATAAAACACTTGAAACAAACAAATAAAATAAATAAAATAAATAAAATAAATAAAATAAATAAAATAAATAAAATAAATAAAATAAATAAAATAAATAAAATAAATAAAATAAATAAAATAAATAAAATAAATAAAATAAATAAATAAATAAATAAATATAATAAATAAATAAATAAAATAAATAAATAAATAAAATAAATAAAATAAATAAATAAAATAATAAAATAAATAAAATAAATAAAATAAATAAAATAAATAAAATAAATAAAATAAATAAAATAAATAAAATAAATAAAATAAATAAAATAAATAAAATAAATAAAATAAATAAAACAAATAAAACAAATAAAATCAAAATAAAATAAGTAATAATATATAAAATTAAAATAAAAATTATTAAGTAAAAAAGAATATAAATATTATAAAATAGATATATAAAAAAGGGAAAATTTAGATATAAATATATTAAATAAGTTTAAATATATATAATAAATAAAAACAATATTATATAATTATAAAATATAATAAATAAATATAAAATAAGTTTAAATAGATAAAAATAAAGAAAATTAGGTAAAAATAAAAATATATATGAGTATAAGAATAGATTTAAAAGTAATTATAAAATTAAATATTAATTAAATATATAAAAATAATAGTAAATAAATAAATTATTAATATATAAATTTAAAAAAAAAGTTTAAATAGAAATAAATAAAAAAAGAATTTTAAATAAATAGTAATATATAATTAGTAAAAATATAAAAAAGTTTAAATTAATTAAAATAAAAAAAATTAGTTAAAAATAAAAATTTATCAGTACAGGAATAGATATAAAAGTGAATATTAAATAAAGTATTAATTAAATATATAAATATTATTAGTAAATAAATAAATTATTAATATATAAAGTTAAAAAAAAGTTTAAATAGATATGAATAAAAAAAAGAATTATAAATAAATAATAATATGTAATGTAATTGTAAATATAAATAGCGCTTTCGGAGCCCAGTTCCCAAACTTTGCGGCCTCACAATACAACAACCACATAAGTAATTATGGTCGGGATTTTTACTATAGATTTATTATTATCTAAATTATCACTTACTAACTTGCGTGATATTAATTCATAAATAATTGATGTTGTTGTTAGGATCCAAAAGCTGGTACTTTTTCTATAGTCGACACTTAGCGGTTATATATTTTTTGTGGACACCGCTAAAAATTCAGGGTATGATACCTTATTTGGTAAGGCCTTATGATTTATGGCGGACAGCATGAAGCTAGATTACTTCTAGCAATAGCATATTATATATTTTTCGCGGACACTGCTAAAAATTCAGGGTACGATACCTTATTTGGTAAGGCCTTATGATTTATTGCGGACAGCATGAAGTTAGATTACTTCTAGCAATAGTGTGTTATATATTTTTCGCGGACACCGCTAAAAATTCAGGGTACGATACCTTATTTGGTAAGGCCTTATATTTATTGCGGACAGCATGAAGCTAGATTACTTCTAGCAATAGTGTATTATATATTTTTCTGGACACCGCTAAAAATTCAGGGTACGATACCTTATTTGGTAAGGCCTTATGATTTATTGCGGACAGCATGAAGCTAGATTACTTCTAGCAATAGCATATTATATATTTTTTGCGGACACAAGATACTATGCTAACCTGCTTTGAACTTGCAGATCTGCTAAGCCTGAGCCCCGGCACCTCAGATATGTATAAGAGATAGTGGTTACAAGGTCTGACCCCATATTATCTAGAAACGTGACCTGGAGGCACGGTAATGCACTTAGCTACCCAACTACCCCGCTTGGCAGCCCCATTCGACAGTTGCTCGGGTATACCAGCTTAGATTGGCATAACCAACAAATATAGTTGTACCGCTAAGGCGCGCTATCCCTGCGCCGGCAATAGTCATATTTGGCTATACATGCGGCCCTGACATAGGTACTCGACGCTGGAGTCTATACCTTGCATCGTGGGAATTAATCCATTGGGCCCATGTATATATATATATTCGAGAAACTGATGATTGTGAAACCTATGTATTTGGAATCCAAGCTTGCGAGGCTTATATATATATATTCGAGAAACTCATGTGCTGGTAGGCAAATCAGTATATAATCGAGCGAGGAAATCAGCCTAGAATCGAGCGAGCAAATCAGCATATAATCGAGCGAGCAAATCAGCATATAATCGAGCAAGCAAATCAGCGAGAAAATGAAATGAGCTAGCAAATGAGCGAGAAAATGAGCGAGTAAACCAGGTAGAATTGAGCGAGCAAAATTATTTGGAAGGAATGAACAGGAGAAAAGCTCTAATTGCCGTGTCTTGCCACCAGCCATTGGATTGACTGGCGCTGTCTTAAAACTAGATTACATGTCTTACCTACAATCATCCCGCAGCGTTGGTTGGGGCTCCTCCTGCATTTGGCAAAACCTAGTATAAAGGAGGAAATACCCATATATGGGAAATGAATGAGAAGACAAACATATAGAAATGATGGCTTTTCTGCCTCTATATATGCATGCAATTCATGCTTCCACTGGCTCTAGATAATGGTGTTTTGCATGCTTCCGCTGGTGTATGTTTGTTGCAAAGAAGTTATGGTATCATAATCTTTAAAGGCTACTATTGCGCATGCTACAACCTCTTGTTCTTTGACCTAATGTTTCTCTACATAATAACCTTCATTTCAGGTATACCTCTACTGTGTATTTTCTTCCATAGGTCACTTATGTTATCTCCGATGTCTTCATATCGGATATGTCCCTATTTAGTACTTTTAATATCGCTGTGGCCGCTGTGGTGTTGTGGTAAATCCTTGTTGCTATCCGTGAAATGGTGCGTGCCTTTGAGACATGTATATATATATAGGCTGAATTCCTACGATGCAAGGTATGGACTCTAGTGTTGGGAATGTCAGAGCCGCACATGTATAGCCAAATATGACTATTGAAAAATCCCATTTTAAAAACACCTCTATAAAAAAAAAACCACCTTAGAAAAAAAAAATACTAAGTAAAAAACCTATAAAAAAAAAAAAAAAAAAAAAAAAAACACTCCCAAAAGCCCCCCAAAAAATACTAAGTAAAAAACCTATAAAAAAAACAAACACTTAAAAAAAAAACACTCCCAAAAGCCCCAAAACTCCATAAACAAAACCATTCCCGCAAAAATCCTACCAAGATAAAGCCCCATCCCATGCTGCATCAGCAGCCCCATCTACTCCAACCGGCTGACCACGGACCCGGTCGAAACATTCATCCATATCCAAGTCAGGGAAGTAGTTTGCCCTGACTCCACCCATTCCCGCATTGGCAAATGGCTCCATTGCAACTTCCGGCTTATCCATTGTGAGATCATAGTTATAGCCAATTCATTATGGAGGCCACTTGTTGCCCACTGTTGCCGGCGGTTTTCTAGCACATGAATAAGCATCTTTGGAGCCAGTTTCTTGACTACCATAGTCAAGCCGGCAAACAGTGGGACTGGTGGATTCCCTTCCACATTATCCCATCCCAGCTCTCCAAAAGATCCTCATGCATAAACTGAAGGTTATACCTCCAGACATGCCTCACACATTTCGGCCTTCCGACAAAGGCCAAGAAGAATGGGAGAAACCGATTGTGAACTCTGTCACCAGCATCCATAGGAGGTTCAAATTAGTCTTCTTCATTGGGAACCTCGCCTGGACCCCTGAGAAGGAGAGTTGACATGATGCAGATGGGTGGCAGATTTGGGGCCAGGTTGCCAGCTGCAGTGGCCATTCTGACCTGGTTCAGCTGGGACCTCCGTTGGTGTCTATACTGATCCTGGTATTTTACACCAGAAAAAGTACTAAGCCAAAGCTCGATGACCTCCCGGAGGCCGGTCATAAAGCTGGCAAGAGTATTGTCCCTTACTCGGAAGAATACCCGCTTGGCCTCTACGGCTTGATGTAATGGAATGGCCAGATGGGCCCATTCCTGGTTGTAGTGGTGGATCGCCTTCTTAGGGATC
>WHUX01000090.1:0-216109 GCA_015179025.1 Terfezia claveryi
TTCTTTGCCTTGAGCGCCGGGCTCATAACCTGTAAGATTACGAGGTTATGCAGCGAAGGAATCGTGAAGATAATTGATCGTGTATATTCAGAAGAGGAGAGATATCTAGATATCGCTATAGACTTATTGCTATGGTCCCAGTGCTCTACTACAAAAGAGATGTTTTTCCCGCGTACTTTCCGGCTCTTTTATCCTTCGCGGTATTTGCCCAATTTGCCATATTCGGATCCTGACTTCATACCCTGTTCCGCCCAATTGGCCATTCTGGGATATCCTGCATTTCCCGTGATATCGGCTTATGCCACGTGAGAGTATTTCCCACAGACCAGACAGAGCTCGGCCGGGCCTGGTCTGAAACATCAGGCCGGCGAACTGGGTAATCCTGGACGGCCTGAACGGCCTGGACCGCCCTGAATGGCCTGGACGGCCTGGACCGCCTGAATGGCCTGGCACTTGATTTTTTGCTATTCCAGCAATGAGTTCAGAGATTGAGCATGTATTCAGTAGTTCTGCATTATTACTTACAGACCGTCGCAAGCGGTTAACGGATGACGTTGTTGAAGCCTCCGAATGTATGAAGTCTTGGAGTACCGATGGCCCTGGTGGATTGGTTTCTTTAAAGGATGTTGAGCAGGTACGGGAGATGTTGCAAGAGCTGGAAAGTAATGTGGCTTAGGCTTGTGTGCGACCTATGTACAATCGCTATTGTTAAGTCTATCAGTATGTCAGTTTTGCCCACATATGAACATACCATATTAATTCGCAAGTAAGAATGCTGTCTTATTTACAAACGGGCGGTCGGAGGGGCCTTGAATTTACTGTCTTATATACAATACTAGCTTAAACACGGAGTACTGTCTTATAAAAGAATTTCCCTGAAATGAAAAAAAAATTCCGGAACAACCGACAGCGGTATAATTGGTATCTAGTTACACTATCTCCTCCCCAAGCGTAATCATAGCATATTGAACAGCCTCCTCTTCAGTAATATAATCCTCCCTGCTCATTATCACTTCCATCCGCCTCCTTCTCATCATCCTAAACCTCAAGGTCGAAACCTTCATCTTCTGTGTTGCCAGATTTCTACAGTTGCAAAACAGAGGTTGCTCGAGGTTTTTAGCTTGTTATTTGTGCATTGGGTCCAGCACGAGGTGCCAGCGGCATTGATAGAACAAGTGATGGTAATGAGTGTAAGAAACCGACTACGGCAGTCAATGTCATGGTCGAGATTACCACACTACTGTCCTATAGGAAAAAATTTGCTGTCTAATACACGATTCGGATATCTCGGCCAAAATTATGCTGTTTTACCCCTGTCTTATACACTAGTACTGTCCTGCCGAGTAGTACTGTCTTACTTGCGAATTAATACGGTAATCTGGCCGTTCAGGCCGTCCAGGCCATCAGGCCATCCACTGCATCCAGGCGGTCCAGGTCAGACTATTCAGGCCCTCCAGGCCATTCAGACTATTCCGGCGGTCCAGGCCATTCAGACGGTCCAGGCCGTCCAGGCCGTCCAGGCCATCAGGCCATCCACTGCATCCAGGCGGTCCAGGTCAGACTATTCAGGCCCTCCAGGCCATTCAGACTATTCCGGCGGTCCAGGCCATTCAGACGGTCCAGGCCGTCCAGGCCGTCCAGGCTATTCAGGTCGTTCAGGCCGTCCCGGCTCGCCGGCCTGATGTTTCAGACCAGGCCCGGCCGATCTCTGTCTGGTCCAGGCCTACCCATTGAAACACCGCAGTCGTGGTGGTTATTTAATAGATCAGGGCTATAGAGCATTCAGGGTAAATTTAGGCATATTAAGGATATCAGATTTTTTTGGGGGGTTATTTTAGGTTATATGATATTCACTGTTCTTATTGTTTGGATGTGCAAGCCAGACTAGTTGCTGTATAGGTAGGGGATCGTGCCGATCGTTACACAGTTTGTTACTCTACCACTACAAACAAAGCAAACATGAATTGTAGCAAACGCCGGATTCAAACCTTCTAAGAAAACCGTTCATCTAGCAAGCTCCTTTGTTAGAATGATAACCCGTAAAGAAGTTGAGAAATCCCTGCCATTACTATCACCACACACTACATCCCACTGGAGATCATGCCAATGAATCTCATAAAGTGTTCTTGACGAATATCAACTTCTTCTGCTGGATCTATCTGTAGACCCAGTGCTCGTAGGAGTCGATCAATATCATCCCCTATTACCTGGTTAATAGATTTTTTTGGTCTGCACAGGCTGGAATTCTAACCTTGCAATCTTCTGATTTCGGATGGGATTCTAGGGAACCCCTGGATATGGTGGCCATTAATGTCAACTAATGGCTCGATCAAGGAATCGTTACGAGTGATGCTAGAATTGCAAAGGCGAGCGAAATTATTTCTTTCACTAGATACACCACTGTTAGTTACTCAGATCAATCTACAGAAGGGGTTCATAGACATGCTTTCGTATGATATCCTGCTTGATTTGATTGTGCCCTTGAATCAATTGATTTTGTCCTTGAATCAATTGATTTTGTCCTTGAATCAATTAATTTTGCCCTTGAATCAATTGATTGAGAAGGAACATGAACTGTTGTCCTTGGTCAATTAACGGAAGATTGGGAATCAATGTAGCCTCGTCTGCCAGTCCCCGCAAATGTTGGGCAATATTGCCATTGTTTGGCTGGGTGAGATGCGGTTGTTGCCCTTGAAAGTTTGCCATTTCCTGTGGATTTCCACTTATTAACTCTTGTCCGGATAGTTAGCTAATAGTATTAACTTGAAATTTGAAAAACCCTTATCTGATTCGAAAGGGAGGTGGTCGAGTGGAGTGAAGCGTAACGTTAGATAGCCTAAGGGATCGAAACGAAGTCGAAGCCGAATGCAATAAATAGTGGGCGAAGCCACACCTATATGATGCCTACCTAATACCCTGACACCCGGGTGCTGCAGCCAAGAGGCTTTCATTATATGGCGGACTGAGCCTTATAGAGTAATTGCTGGCATCCTGTTGTGTCAGATCACTGCCAAAAGATTTCTAAGCTTCGCAGTTACCAGTGCTTTCTCGCCCGGGCAAAAGATATCAAATTTTACTTGCCTCTATAATTTCCTTGTCAGGGTTGATTCAGCTAACGCTAACATCTACTAGAATGGAGATCTGTCAAGGTCATTTTCTTCTTTCCGAGGGACCATGATTAGCTCGAAAACCCGGGTGGATTCACTGGGTCCGCACTAAATACATATCGAGTGTAGTCGGGGACCTCCCATGCTGTCATTTGTTGGAGAGTGTAACCGCTAGGACAAAACGTGACTAGGTTTGCCGATAGTATATTGTACGCTCACATCATTAACCGGCTAGGCCCCGATGGTCCTGACTTGCGCCCGACCCGGAAAGAAAGAAAGAACAAGTCGTGACGAATTACTAAATGAAGGAATGAAACTCGTGAGAAATAAATAAAAGGGAACCCATGGAGAATAATGAGACTCGTGGGGAATAACTTAAAGGCGACTCATGAATTAAACGCTCCGGCCGAGGAAAACGTAACGAGTTAAGCGAGCCCGTTATGAAAATAATTAAAAAAAGCCTCCATGGCCTCAAAGACTTCCTCTCCCTCCTTCCTCCACTTCGACTTGTCCAACTTCACCCATGTCTTCCCTAGAAGGCTGGTCCTTAGTCGTCCGAATCGTGGGTACTCGAAGGTAATGTGTTGTGCGCTGTCCGCACTCGCATATCGTGTCGTTAGCTTTGCCGATATGCTATCCAAAGGTGTCTTCTCTAGGGCTTTTTGATGCCGGCCACCTCGCCATCTCACACCGTGCATATTCTCCCCAAGCTAACGCTTCCCTTCTTCGTCCCCCAAACCCACTACCTAATTATATGGTCATTGGAAAATCAGCTCGGGGATTAGGTTCTTAAAATGGAGAACCAACCAGGCTACCAATGCACTCCCACACTAGAATCGACGCCATCTTTCCGCTACTCCAGACTGAATACTCTCGATACAAGCAAGCATACCAGATATACGGTCCCTTAGTGGAGGGGCTTGTGCCAACCAGACTACGGTCTCACATGGTAAATAAGCATATTTTGGATACAAGAATATTCTTGTTTTTTTGGGCTTAGTCACCATACTTATCTTGTAGAGATCCAGAGAAGAGTTAAACCACAAATAGGTATCAAATTACCCCGCAACATCTCATCTCTGGCATCACAATACACATCATATATCCCAACCTCGAGACGACTGTCACTCATCGATAAAACATAACCTGAACTCCAATGTTGAACCCGGATTGGAGCCGCAGTAACCACAACGATCCCTACCATCTGGAGGAAATTCGTTTCCGTAACCGTCCGTTCTGAACGAGTCCACCTAGGAGAATACTCGGATTACTACCATCGTAGAAAGGTACGTTCCTAAAGTGTGGCCGGTTTGATGCCATGTTGATTCTTATCCGAGTGCTGATTCGTAAAGTTGTACTGGAGCGAAGCAAAAAAAGGCCACACTGACACGACCGGGGTTGGATGCGGGCAAGCCCAACATTATTATAAGGGGAGCTATGTAAGCTCCATCCTGTCGTGCAACCGCTTTGACCAAAGCCGTCACGAGTAACCTCGTAGTCCAGTAGTCTGGTTGGGTATCTCGCATCTTTTATGGATAACTAGTCTGGCTTTCACTAGCCCCTCGGTAGAGGATGGATAACAAGCATTGCTTCATTCCTGGTCCCACTGACGTTCTCTTTGCCTGGATGGTGACCACAACCCTTCCCTCCGTTTAAATCCGATCAACCACCACAAATTCCTCTTCACCACCCGTATCGCAGTCTATGGGGACTATCTCCTTTTCCCTCATCAACTGAATCGTCTGGCGACTTGTATTGCTTATGAAATCCAGGGCTTATGGCTGCATATACTAAATTATTGATATTAGCCTCCTTCACTGTCGGATCGGCATCTGTCGGATACGGAGATATCGCCTTATCTGTTGATCTCCGTAAGGTTCAAGACTGGACCAAGTGCTCGCTACCCATTGCACCTCGCAACATAGTTTTAACTGGAATTGCTGCTTGCACAAGGGGTCGGATTAGAAACCCTAGCCTTGCTTCTGCGTCTTTCTTCCCACTCCGAAGGTGACCCAAGGTCTTGCGTCGCTATTGGAGCCTCCAGTGTGCTGTTGTATCCACCACAATTACGGCTGCAACGTTGGAAATATCTTCCTGAGATCAGATCAAGACCTAGCAAAACTTGACCCTCCAGGGGATTTTATTGTAGCTCACTCCGAAAGATTACGAAAATTAGATATTCGTGCTGTGCCCGTTCCGCTCATCAAATTCTGTTTTGTCCAAAAAGTTGTATGTTGTCGATGAGTCCAAAGATGGATTAGATGTTCTGAAAGTAGACCCTGTAGACTTAAAAAACGTACTTCCACTTTGGGTAATATGACCCTTTTCCACAGAACCTACCAGATTCAGATTAGTGTTATTGTCCGGAAACGCAGAAGAATTAGCTTGGCAGGGCCTGATAAATATCAAGGGTCACTCCCCTTCGGCTTTTTACAAGCAAACTCCCACAGCACTGCTCATAGAGCTCTAGTGTTCATTCTTGTTCCCAGCCGTCGTTCCTGCGCTTTACCTCATGTCCGCAATCATTACTGCCAGTACCCTTCCTCATGGTCCCCTTATATCACATACACACATCATATGTCAACAACGCCTCTGGCGGGTTCTGACAGGGGTGGGTGCGGTCGGGGCCCGCCTGGACCGTCTGGACCGCCTACATATCCTGGACGGCCTGGAGGGCCTGGATTGCCGGGTTATGTTTATGAGAGCAGACGATGTTCATATGTGAGCAAAACTGACATATTGATGAATATAACAATAACGACTGTAGATCCTGTAGATCGCACATAAACCTAAGCCTCGTTACTTTCCAGCTCTTGCAACATCTCCCGTACCTGATCATAATGTCTTCCTGTAACCGATTGCGACGGTCTGTAAGCAGATAAATATATCTCTATGTCCCAGTAGTACCACTTACTTATTGATATTCAGCGATCGATACGGATTTTAAACAAGAATTCTTCCCCTCTTTTATACCCCGCAATCTCGCCTGAATGGTACAGGCTATTCGGACTATTCAGGTGCTCCAGGCCATTCAGGCGGTCCAGGCCGTCCAGGCCGGCCGGTTGGGAATATTAGCAAATTCAAGCATTATTGGAGAGCTCCGATTTTGGGATCCCAGAGAAGCCATCTCAATCGAGCACAAATGAAGTATGCAGAGCGACTATTTAATTCCTTTTACCGAACTTTTGAACTGGGAGCCAATGATTGCCTACCTTCAATCATTTGTTTGATAATGGGAAGAAATACTCTACCATAAGATGTACAGCTGCACATGATTGCAAACTGTGTCTACAATAGAACCAAAGGGCTTTGTAATACAAATAAACTTTTAAAAAAAATAGTATTTTACCCTCTTAAATTACAATCCACCTCTGAATATACCTCGAAATCAGTAACAAATAGGAATAATTTTAAGTTCAATTTTCTGCTTCCTCTCTGGATAGTGGTCCCCATCAATATCAAGTACATCTAGTACTTTTTCCTGCTTATCTTAAGTTTTATGGCCTCACGAGTTACAACCAGGGGCAGCCATGGAAGGGAGTGATCATAGACAAGAAGTAACGAAGCCCTCCCTCCAATATGGGACTCAAAACACTCGTTTTATTTGATGTTTATTTCTATGTGGGAAATAAACTTCTTGCATCAGTAGGGATTCAGGTAACCCACACATATTTGCCGACCCAGGGTTAGCAAATAGTTGCAGGATCAAGAAAACTGGCGAAACTTGAAGTAGATAAAAGTGAGAATTGACAGAATCCCAATTACTTTGCTACTACGTCATGGCCTTCATAATGAGTAGCAGTAGAGAATGAACTTTATTACAAGCATACCTAATATAAGCATATATTTGGTTACAAGCATACCTTTAGTATTCCCATATACACTACAAATAACCATATTTTGATTATTAGAATATTCTTATTTTTTAGGCTTTTTAGTCACCATACATATGCTTGTAACCAGAGATGCGCATTACTCAATTAGGTATAGGTTGAACACAAGTCTCACATGCAATACTCACAAATCACTGAGTATCTCCATGCTACTAATACTCATCAGTCTCCAGCGGAATCCACATGGCGACTGCCACAGCGTTAAGCATGGTCGGAGGCGGCAATTCGAACATGAGGCCTTTCTTAAGCCCGCGCTAGTTACCTGCTCTCCATATGTACTTATTTTCCCTTGAAAATAATATAATATATTGGTTACATATCCCACCTGGCCCCGAGGATATGGTTCATCTGTACATGAGGCTACACTTCACAGAGAGCAAAATTGTTACGATAATACCCATAATGTACTATTAGTTTCTATTACACCTCTCTCGTTAGGATCCTTCCTAATTTATAATTATACCTACATATCATATTAATAACCCTCCAAATTCCAATTCACGCCCCGTATCCTTACGCCACCAATTAATCAGGCGACTTTGCTGGTCTAACCACAGTGATGTTATTAACTATTATTTGTTCAGCCCTTGATCCAATGGTGTGTTTCCTCACACCCCCAATTATCATTCCCGCCACCATTGCCATCTTTCCTCTCTTCGTGATTTCAAAACCACCAGAGTCACCTGCATTGGACATTGGGTCTCCCCCCTCACCTATTATCACCCATTCTTGAGTGACAAAATCGGTCTCGGTAGGAAACAAGGAACATGACAGATTGGTGTCGAGGCATACACCATTGACTGTCCCACTGGTACAACCAGAGGACCGGGTGAAAGACTCCTCCAGCTGCTGCCCGGGAAAGGCTTCGTATGCCCAGATATCTCTTTTAAACCACAAGAGATGCCCCTGGAATCGAGGAATCCTTGATGGGATGTTCCATTGTCATTCTGGAAGAGATGTCCAGTTAGATATTGAGTTAACTTCTTGCGAGGTATCTTGTGCAGCCTTGAAAAAAAAAAAGCTGAGAATGTTCGCATACCTTCACCAACAGTGATTAGACCATAATCTTCGCCATACAAGGTTGTTTGTGTTTTCTTCCTGTAGTATCCCAAGTGCTGCATGATTGACTAGCCCCAACGCTCTCTTATTACCAAGTTCCTTGTATTCCCGCAATTCTTTCTCTGATTCCTGTTGGGCTGCTTCAGCCCGAGAATGGACGAAACTAAACATCTCAGAGGCCCTATGACTTCGTCGGCGATTATCTGCAGCTCGCTGAGTAGGTCTTCATAGTCGCTGTCTGATGGTTGCACATTGTGACGCCCATCGTAGAAAATGGCTGCAGCCCGTAACTGCCTCCGAGTCCTTTGATTTGCATTTTGCGAGACACACGTGTCCGGCGGATACTTCGAATCACTTTCCAGTTGCAACGTCTCTGACCCAGTCCCAGTTGCTGAAGAGCCAATACTCCTTCCCATGGTGAACCTTTCCTCATAAACCCGACAACCACCCATGTCGCTCAAGTGGACTTGTCCATTTTGCATCTCCATGTCCTCCGACATGAGTCGGTTAATGACAACATGGGAGTGCCGCCTTTCTTGGGTTCCGAATATTCTTTGTTTTCCGCGCGCCGGAACTGGCGGATAAACTTGCCTTGTCCTGAATCCACCGGGGTTTCCGGGTGGCTCCTCATGGTCCCCTAACTGGGACCGAATAGGAGTAATGAGTATCTTTAAAAGAAGAAAAATGCACCTCCATCCGAAGTGGGAAGGTCGTGGCGTGCGCTGCCAGCGGGTCCATAATTCGTTCGGGAGAGGGGCAAAGAATGTACACTGTTGGGGTAAATCTTATATCTGCTTCATTTATATCCAGCGCTAGCTGTAACTCCTCACGCTTTTGCTGAACCTTGCATAGCCTGTAACATTGTATTTAACTACGGTCGTATGAAGGAGTACTGTTAAATGGCCACACTTTCTTGTTCCATGATGGGTGCTAATGCGAAGTTTGGGTGACTGAAATGACCACCCCTCTCTGCCCGCTCGAAGGCCGATACTTCGAAATCGGCCGGCCTGAAGATCGTGCTCGCCCCTAGGTGAAGGATGCTTATTAGGTATAAAGCGAGAGGATTTTTAGGCATTTGCATGACCTCAAATGCAAAGTCACGGGGAATCAGACCGCTGTCTTCGTACCCGTGAGACCTGCTGCCCAAGACTTCTAGTGATAGATTCTATCTAACTTCAGTCCTATTCATGATCTCGGACTGGAGATGATATATTCCTGGTGGCTAACCAACGGTACTCTGGAATGTCAGATATTGGGTTTCGAATGCCAAATAACATGAAAAGTTGAGTTTATAATACTCCGAGTCGGTACCCGCATTGCAACGTCGAGTCCATAAATAAGTTTAAAAGACACAGAAGTAACTATGGGTTTCAGTAAACTGGTGGCGTAGTTAAATGGTTTTGTAGTCGAGGGAGGAGAGTAATGAAGGGATCATCCTCTCTTATAGCACTCATTGCCAAGTGATGACTCACGCCTAGAAGTAAGCCATGGGTATCACATGAGATTACACAAGGCTCTGGATGATGTAGTTTAACGTTCAAACTGCTGATACCGGTAGTTTAGTTTTGTGATAGGTATACAGTATATACTTCCTCTAATATATATAAGTATACTATCGTGATCTTGGGGCTGTAGACTAGGTCCAACAAGGAAGTGACTACTCTAGTAAGTCTAGCGGCGTCGCGCTGTGGACACCAGAATCCTTGGTGTTGTAGATTTTGTCTTTTTTTTAGTGGGAGTTCTGTTCTTGCCGTATCATTCATTCAGCCTCACCTTTTGCCATGTTGGAAAGAAATTGCTTTTAGCCGTAATAACCCAAATCTCGACAGTGGCCAATGCGGAACACTCATTGGCCTTGGAATTAAATTACACGGAAGGGTGTTCCCTCCCCCCAGAAAGAAAGACAAAAAAAAGGCAATTCAGGTGTTTCCAGTTACCCTGAATAGTGTGTCTATGTGTTGTTGTATGAATCATTTGCAAAGTAGTTTCGATGAATATAATAGATCAATGAGATTGAAGGAAAGAGTAAAAGAAAGGTAAATTATAGACAAATTGTGAATTGTCTTTTCCTGTGCCTCAGGAAACGTCTGATAGACAATATTTGGTTACCCTGAACTTGAGTTTACCTCCTACGAACTCCAACTACTCACTTGTTTGGCACGTTGGATAAACGCTAAATAACGCAATACTAAACTCAAGTAGCGAGTATGGCTTGAGCAAGTATTATATGTGCATCTTCAAATGGACAACTATATAACTCCTACGCCCAAACTCCCTATAGCAGCAAAATATCACAATCCACATTCATTGCTAGAGCCAAAGCCAAACCGAAACAAACACAAAATCAACTTTTCACAAGAACCCATCCGGAAACCCCTTCGCAGCATCATCCCCCGGACCCCCATACGCCTCCAACAACGAGCTCCACCTAAGCTGCCCACTCCTAATCCGCTGAATCTGCTTAAAATTCGCGTAAGGAATCCCCGTCTGTGGGTCTCTGAAGCGCGCGAGCTCGGAGGTGATGTAGAAGATGTCGTGGTGGCGTTCCATATCAATATATGACAATACACATTTAGTAGTGAGGAAATATAAAAAAAAAGGATACTGGGTGGGGTGTATAAACGTACTCTCGCGTGATTAGGGAATAGGGATTTTGTTAGGCTCTCACCAATTTGGACTTGGGGCTCTTCCAAGTTTTGTAGGATTACTAGTTGCGGGTTGAGTATTCTGGCTTTGGTGGAGGAGGGGGTTGGTGCGGGCTCTGCTGGCTTGGTTTGCCTGGATGGGTCCTGGGAGAGAGAGGCGTAGTAGAGAATAACGTCTGAATGTATGTGATTTCGGTTGGGAATCGAGTGGAGGTTGCATTGTTTGCTGCAGTGTAATGGACGATGCCGCATTTGGAATTGTTGCAGAAGAGGGCTCGATAGCCTGGTTGGCACAAAAGCTCGACTGATTTCTGAACTATCTCATCTTCTGTTGTTTGTCCACTGGTTTTCTTCTCAAGTTCCAGGGTGGTTTTGAACATCCTTTGAGACTCCCCTCTCGGTCGACCGCCCTTACCGCCCTTATTCTTATTCTCCTTCTCCTTCTCCTTTACCTCTTGTACCTCCTCCATCAACTTCCCCCCACTCTGACTAACCTCCCCTTCTCATCCTACGCTGCCTGCCCAATCCACCACCCCTTCCGACTTTGTAGCGCAGCTAATTTCAACCTCTGATGTTCCGCCCTAGCGGCCTCACCCTGTTCCCACTTGTTCAAACTTTTTTTGTTCATCGCCTCCGTCTTTTTAGCCTCATACAGGCTCTCCGCCTTGGTTATTTCAATTTTCGGGTTCTCCTTCTTTTTCTTCTTTGCTGCTGCCTCATCAACGCAATAGTATGTAGCCTACGTGCCTCAGATTCCTTCAATCGGTGATGAGTAACTTCTAGATTCTTCACCGACAAGTTCCTTGACGAGATTCTTGTGGGGCCTTCCGTAGGTATCCACGATGCCTATCAAGCGCCGCTTCAGACGGAGTCAATTGCCCATCCACAGTCGGAGTCACGGTTTCCAAATCCGCCTCGACAATGGTGGCTTTCTTTATGAACACAGCTGTATTCCAGATGTCTTGAAAAAAATTCTCGGGTGCTTTCCGTTTCTTACTCGTCCGCTTTGTAGTTCCCTCTCTCCGGATACTTCTTGCCCCTCTCCTCCCCCCCCTTCATCTTCATTCGATTATTCTAGTTGCAGATGTAAGCACCCCTTCGTCGTCTTGATCTTCAAATTCGATGTCGTCCTCTATCTCGGCAAAAAGTAACTCAAACCATCTTTCTTGCTTCCAGTGTTGCAAGGCGGTTCCCTGCTGTGGATCGTTTCTGCCGGCTAGCAACAAGAGAATCCACTACTGATACCTCGCCGAGGGCTTCGTCCTTCCCGTCAGGGTCACTGAGTGCGTCAAGTTCTGACTCTGAGATATCACTGGCAGCAGGTCGAGTACAGGGCTGTTTTTGCGTTTTGAGTACCTTTTCCCGCTAACTTTTGGTATATATTTCCTTAGTACCGGTAACGATACACATAACAATAACAATGAAAGCTGGCTAAATCCCTCTAATCCCTCTATTAGATCTTCCAAAGTAGATATAATCCTGCCCATTGCATCGTAACAACCCAGAGTAAGAAGTCATTGCTCATCCCATACCCATGTGTACAGTCTATCAATACAGAGAAACATCTAAGATTCTAGCGCTCTGATATCAAGATCCTATTTAATGTACCCAATGATTAAATTTCTCCCATTATCTCATCAAATTCGCCGATGTGATAAGAACTACACATAAATGTTATTGTGTGTAGATTGCAAAAGATTTATCTTGCCTCTTGTACTCCCTTCGGAACATGTCATCTACGTTCACGAGGTAGTAGGTTCCCTTGGTGATGGTGTTGGTTTCGCCAGTGGGTTGGAAGTTCTTCTTCAGGTGAGCGTGCTCACGGAGCATGCACATCTGTGGGTTTGATTAGCATGGTTATATGGATGAAGGGTTGATTATTATTTAACTCACGTCATCATAAACTTGTGGCTCAACAACCCTCCTGGCAGCCAACCTCTCCGGGATGTTCAAGCTCCTAGAAATAGCAGATACATCCCCCTTGACTCTAAAAGAGAAGAAGGAAGAAGCAAGTCCAGAACCGTAGCTGAACAAACCAACCCTCTTGCCGAGCAAGTCCTCTGGTTTGACATATGACAAAAGGGAGCAAAGGCCCGCATAGACGGTAGCAGAGTACATGTTACCGCACATGGTAGGGATTTGAATACCTGGCTTTACACGAGATTCAAATCGGGATTTTGAAAGGGTCATGAAGGCCTTCTCAATATTTCTATCGGAGAGGGAAGCCTCATACGGTATTTCCTTGATTTCAGCTGGAATTGCGGCGTACCCCTCAGATTCTTGGTTCGCAAGGTAATCATTATACATCATGCGAGCATACGACTTCTGCACGAGCTTGCAGGTAGGAGCGTGGAAAAGGACATAATCGAAGCGGTCAACGCTGAAAGTTGAAGTAGCAGCTGCACCATTGGTGAGCTTAGCCTCACGGGCGTTATAACTCCTATAACAGTTGTCGACGGCTTCAGTATAGCACTTGATAGAAAAGTGACCATCGACATATGGGTATTCGCTGGTAAGATCAGGCTTGTAGAAGTCGTAGGCGTGTGCCATGTACGTTCCCCTCATACCAGGCTCAAAGACGATAGGAGCATTGGCACCAACAAGCATAGCAACGACACCGGCACCTCCGGTGGGTCTTGCATTGCCCTTCTTGTAGAGTGCAATGTCACCAGCGACGACGATAGCGTCACGACCATCCCAAGCGGAAGATTCCACCCAGTTGATGGCGTTAAAGAGAGCATTGGTACCCCCGTAGCAGGCATTGACGGAGTCAACACCCTCAATGTTGTTGTTTCCGCTTGGAGTAAAAAGTTGCATCAACACGGACTTGACGGACTTAGATTTGTCAAGGAGGGTCTCAGTTCCAACCTCTAGGCGGCCAATGGTAGTGGGGTCAATGTTTTCCTTCTCGAGGAGATTGTGAACGGCGGTCAGGGCAAGAGAGTAGATGTCTATTGGAAGCTATCAGTCTCAAGTTCGCGTTGTGGGGGGGTGATTATTCAATACCCTCTCTGTCGTCACAAAAGGACATTTTGGTCTGTCCCAAACCAATGGTGTATTTCCCAGGGGATACTCCATCGAATTTCTCCAACTCAGCTTGGTCCACACACTGTACTTCATAAGTATAACTTCAACCCGCTGAATCGTAGAATCGGGTTCGGAAAAGGGATTGTAGATAGAGCTTAAAACTCACCTGAGATGGGAAGTAAATCTCAATGGCCTTGATTCCAACGTTAGAAGCGCCAGACATCTTAATTACAGTTCCTGGATTGAGGGTCGAATTAACCTCTATTCTTCTAGGACTGGGAAGTTTGGTCCTCTGCTTGTTACTGGTCAGTGACCAAAATTGTTGGCAAAAAAGGGGGTAGAGGTGCTTTAAGTATTGCTGGGGAAGGACTCACAACTCGGAATTGCTGCAAATGCAATGGGTATTAGCTATTAAAACAGACAGTAGAAAAAAAGGGATCCGGAAGGAAGATAGAGGAAGATAGGAGAGGAAAGCAAGTTGGCAGGGAGTGTAATTGCTGACCGGGAGAGGAGATTGGAGAGGGCGGATAGAAGTTAAGAACGAGCGAACTACTTTACGCCCAGCAGGGCCCCGGATTGGCCTGGGGTATAACTTTACCTAGCCGGTACCTGCCGCACACTTAGGTATTTTTTGATATTTTCCGAAAGTGTAGGCTGGAAGCCCGATCTCGTTACAATTACTAGGCCCTTTTCAACTATGCTCTCGTGACCACGTGGCTATACTGTACATGCCTCCCTATACCAGCCGGGATTTTGTGGGACAATTTTCTTAATCAAATTATTTTTATGCAACTGAAACTTTACATAGTGCCTCTTCTTGCATAGCTGTTGGGACTCTGGCCAACGTTATGCCAAACTGCGATATTGGATATCGCTTAAACAGCCCGTCAATTTATGCGGCATTTGCGACATGAGCCCTTAGTAGTTAGGTACATATTAACTTGGAATGGCAAGGATCAAGGGTCTATTCGCATTCAGGAGGCTCTGCAACACCTAAATGGAACCAATTGCAATCGCAGTTATTGGCCCCACCTAGTAAGCTATATTTTCCTGCATAGCTCATATGAATCAGTGAAGATACGTAAGTTTAGATATTTTGTCAACAGAAATCAAAATGCAGAACCCTTTATTGCGGGGTATGTAAGTCATTTTTCGATGAGTAATTGCTTATTTCCATGCCCCTTTTGAAGCCTGTGATAGCCACCAGTGGAGACCCGTCGCCTAATTCAATCGTTGAAGGATCTTGATAACATCCCCCAAGACGCCCATCGACGTGACCTCCGCTCCAGCCCTGTCAAAAAAACCATGACGTGAGTCAGTAACCCAAGCCAAATAATCACGCCATAAATCGACAGGAACATTGATCTGCCCCATGAAGGAAATGCCCCCGTCCCAACAGATTACTGTTTGGCGAAGGAATAAAAGAGATGGCGGAAAAAATGTTTGTCTATTTTGACTCACCCAGCGCCTTGGACAATTAGTGCATTATCGCCATATCTCTCGGTGTAGAAGCTGATTATGTTATCAGAACCCTTCAACCCGGCAATTGGAGATGAAGTGTCGAATCTGGTAAAATGCTTATGATCAACATGTGACGGAGCAACAGTGACGACAACTACTCACGTGTGTAGCCCAACTTCGACATGCCCACTCTCAACGTCGAGTTTGCCAACGTATCTAATCGTCTTTCCAATTGCCTCTGCATCCCTCTTTAACTCATCCATAGCTGTATCATAATCGCCAAGCCCTTGTAAAAACTCATCAGCGGAGGCGGCTGACTCAAGAGGCTTCGGAATCAAGGACTGAATTGGGAATGATGTTGGAGTGCGAACGTTGAGTCCAGAAAGCCGGGCAAGGATTGTGAGTTTGCGAGCAACGTCCAGACCGTTGAGATCATCTCGTGGATCGGGCTCCTGTTGTGAAATATATTGTAAGCTTCCGGTCGGATATGGTCAGTGCAGGATCGCTAACCGTGAAACCCAAATCCCGTGCTTTCAATACCACCTCGCTGAATCTCGCAGTTGAGCCTGAACCCACCGGGGCAAAGGTATTGAACAAGAAGCTCATAGTTCCAGAAAAGATTCCCTCAATTTTCTTGACCTTGTCTCCAGTTTCTATCAACTCCCTCAAAGTGCTTAACACAGGCAAACCAGCACCAACAGTCGCTTCATGGAATACATATCCTCCTCCCCGGTTTCTTGGGCCCCGGGCGGAAGCAAAAATCGAATTCCACAGGGTGATGTCACTGGAGAATCCTTTCTTGTTTGGTGTAGCAATGTGAACTCCGTTCTTCAATAGTGCTGGGTAATGTGCAGCAAGTTTCTCATCTGAAGTATTATCCACCAAAATCACTTCCCCTGGGGCACCCCTGAAGTATAAGAGAGCTTCATCTGGGAAGCTGAGGGGGGTTGTAGTTGAGCTTGCTAACTTGTCGAGTGCTGAGGGGAGGAAAATTGGAGAGTAATCCTGGGAGACGACTGCAGCTGAGGATCGTGACACCACAATTGGAATAAGAATGTGTGGGGCACTGCGGTTGGACGTGATATAGTTGGACAATTGTTTGAGGAATTCTTTGCCTACCCCTCCCACACCTGTAGTTCGGTTCTGTTAACGTTAAAATGCAATTGCCGAACTTCCACCTCAAAGGAACTACATACCAATAACTGCGATGTAAACTTTAGTCATCTCTATATTTTATGATAGAGCTCAATGGTTGGATGGATGGTTCAGCGTAGTCCGGATACTGAGATTCTGGAGGGTGTCGGTGGGTATGTTACGTCAGGATTCCGTCATCTCACGTGAGCATCAGTCTGAGGGTAACACCTGTACCTCTATAAAATATTAGTTGAAATATGTTAGATATATTTACTATCGAGGCTGTATATTCTCTATGCAAAGTACTTGTTAGTCTGGATACAAAGTATAAATGTTCACACCGAAGCCGTGCACAGTTCAACCCAATACCGTGAGAATCCTGCATCTACTTTGGACATACTCTGGTTCTTTCGACATAGAAATTGCTGGTGGGATATTTTATGCATGGATGAATGATCCCATTAAATTTTACCAAGGTTTTCTATTCTTTGTATTCCTCCCTTTACAGCTTATAACTAGACAGGCGGCTATCGCTTAAAGGTTGATGAAAACAACAAACCTTACCAACACCTCTAGGCTATCGACATTCCCAGAATTTCAACATCATAATATAACTATTAGAGGAACCAAGAATTACAAATATTCGTTCGCTAGCTACGGTTCCTCCGATCATCTCGCAGATCCTTTGATTTTTTCTGCATGGATAATTTTAGGGTCGGCAGTCCCAGTGGAACATTCTGAATTCCAAAACCGATTGTTGGTTTGGGAATTAGGAGTTGTAGCATCGTACTCATTGGCAATATTTCCAGAGAGGAGAGGCTTTCCTTGCAGTTTCCATCTTGGAGTCAAGCCTCCCTGGGCGTCACGACTGAAAAAACTTCTTTTCATTATAAAAGGCATATTTGATGCTGTTTCGTTCAACCCAGTGGTAGTATTAGCATGTGGAAGTACCACAGCCTCGCGTCATCCAGAGAAGGCAACTCTGCTTGTTCAATAGTGTGAAAACTACATTCCTTGTCGATGGAGGTGTTGTCCATTGCATGAATCGGAGTTTTCCGGTTCGGCTGAATGCAAAACCGCAACAAAGCCATAGTCCTAATCTCTGCTTTATCACTTGTCGCAGCTGATTGCTGATCGTTCCCGGATGAGCTTCGAGATGACCTCCTTCTGCACCTATGTCTCCGCCAGCGATTTATTCCAAGGTTTCACAACCTGCGCCTTCTGTAGTATTTGTGCTGCATCATGTTTCGAGAAATTCAGCTTCTTATGTTCATCCAAAAAGCATTGAAAATCGAAGGCGATTACCCCTGTCGTAACTTCCCGAGTTGAACCTGTGACGTGCTTACTAAGTTCCTCAGGTGCTTGTGTTACCCTGAAGATATCGATAGCTACAACGATCGTTTTCATAATAGCAATATCGAGAATTGAGCTGACGGTTTCCGTAATTAGTCTAGATAGTCTCGCGTCACTTAATTATGTTTAACTTTAGTTTCCCTATTTTCTCTATCCTTCGCTATAATAGTGCCAGAGATATGTTATACACGGCCAGTGTCTGCGGGTAACCAAAGTGCTCTAGTTCGAACCATCCACCCGCAGAAGCAATCTATTCCCATTCCTTCCCAGTGATCATCTCATATACCTCCACATATTTCTGCTTAGTTCCCACGGCAATATCTTCAGGAATCTCCACACACTTCCCACGAAGCCCTCCAGCAGTTAACCAGTTCCTCAAGTACTGTTTGTCATAATTATCCTGGGGCCTTCCCTTCTCGTAAACAGATGAGAGCCAGAAACGAGAAGAGTCGGGAGTAAGAACTTCGTCGATGAGAACAACTTCGTCAGTTTCTGGGTCGAGACCGAACTCGAACTTGGTGTCCGCAATTATGATACCACGGCTTCGGGCAAACTCCCGGGCCTATGTTAGGATTAGCCATTATCCAGTGTAGAACATAGGTAGCACTATTGATAGGCACACCTTCGAGTAGAGCGTAACCGCGAGTTCCGCAATTCTGGTGGCATACTTTTCATCAACAAGCTCCTTGACTATACCCTCAACGTCAACTTAGCCCTCCATAGTTTCTTTGAATGAAACCTACCCTTATCTGGGTGGATGTTTTCATCATGCTCTCCCTGCTCCGCCTTCGTGCTCGGTGTAAACAATGGGGTATCAAACGCCTCACTCTCCACCATCCCCTCCCTAACCTTAATGCCATGCACTGTCCCAGTCTTTGTATACTCTGTCCATGCACTTCCAGTGATATAACCCCTCACAATCGCCTCAATTGGGAACACCTTCAACTTCCTCACAACCATACTCCTTCCCACGAGCTGTGGGTGGAATTCTGCTGGAATTGAGTTCGGGACGGAGGTTAAGATGAGGTGGTGAGGGCATATCGGAGCAAGTAGGGAGAACCAGTGGTCGGAAAGAGCAGTGAGGATTTTGCCTTTATCTGGGATACCCTACAGATTGACAAATTAGAGTTAGGTTTACAGGATGCAGATTGATTGTTGGAGAATAGCCACATTCTTCATGACAGCATCATAGGCGGAGATGCGGTCAGTTGCAACGAAGAGGAGGGAATCATCGTTTAATTGATAGACATCTCGGACCTTTCCTCGGGCAAGGAGTGGGAGGGAGCCCTTGAGATCGGTGGTAATGAGCGCCATTGCTAATTGATGTTAATGTGAGGAGCAATTGGCCACTAATAGTCTTATACTTGTATATCTGAACTTTTGGAGTTAACTGGTCGACATCACTTCAAGCTTCGGACTTGGCGTTTGGCATCGAAATCGCTCATCGAAATTTTCATGCATGTTTCAGACTATTCTGGCTTGCTTTCAGACGCCTAATGATCAAGAGATGAGGTTGCTTTACTTACTACCGACTACGATTTCCATATTAAGAGAAGGTTCTTTTTGCTGCATCGGAGCCAGCCTTTTTGGCCCCAGCTTTGGAAGTCGGCTTTGCTGGCAGCAAAGTTTCAAAAGAAAAGGCATAGTTACATACTGTATATGCCCGTAACGCTTAGATACCTGGGTTTTCGATATCCTTGCACCAAATCAGAGAGGTTTCTCTTGCACCTCACAGCGTACGAAAAGACAGATTTATATCAATCATCAGCGTAGGATTGTGGGGGTACCTAGTGCTGGTGGGGCACTGCGTCCTGGCATGATGAGGATGGCCTCTATATCGAGAAGAACTGGTTATACCTATTATTGAATCTGGAGTGGGGAATGCTCAATGCACTCAAATCATAGCAATGATACATTTGGGGTATACCAGTATAGAATGAGATTGGTATCCAGCAGGTGCATTCGCTGGATGGGGTTACCCGTAACTACTGTGGCCTTTCAGCTACCGGTACCGGGGTTCCCCAATTTCAGGTCTCATTTATATGGGTCCCATGAAACGGCTATTTGAAGTTCCAATCTTTATTCCGTATTATCATGTCAATATACTGGAAAGGGGTTTCGATAGACCTAGTTCTCTAGCACCACTAGCTAAGTAAGAGACTTCCGTTCCTTCCAACCAGACTACGTTCCTTCATCTCCAAGCTTAATCTAGTTGGAGAATGCATACTATGGTTTTTGTTAGTCTAGTTGCAACTACCCCTCCACAGGGTTTTTGTATCCTTGGAGATTCCTAATTAATATGGTTAACCAACAACTTAGTATTGCAATATGGAGAGCTCCAACTGCAGGTATCGACTGTCCTATCAACCCCCAACCGTCAGCATTGTCTTAGTATCCCTTTCATACAGCAGGAGAATAAAAGGACAATTATTTGAAATCACACAGACCCTTCCTAGAGAGAGATTCCACAGGAACTAGTCAAACGCCTTATGCATTACACCCCTCCTCATACGCGCCGTGGGGGCCCTATCTTCTGCAGCTTTGAGGCTCAGAAGTGGTTTGCTAGACAGTCTAGGGGAACCAATGAGTTGTAATGCAGGACCAACTACCCTCAAGATATATAAGTTATCTAGGGCCAAAGTAAGAATGCGCGTTCACCATCTAAGTTTGTTATTATATTGATACCATTGTATCGTTGAAATGCATCTCAAGTCTGTTTGTTTACTCTCTGCCCTTTTCTCATTATCATCTACAGCGGTAGCATCTAAGACATGTTCTGGGAAGGACACTGGACCATCAAGGAGGGAGATTAATTTTCTCAAGGGAGCTGTCACACAGTATCAGCTTACAAACCCACTAAATGACGAGGTAGCTTGTGCTTGTTACTTGCTACGGAAGTTTGACAGGTATGCTGTTTTCCGGGAGGGCGAGGAGGAGTATCTGAGGGAGGCGAATGGATACTGGAGTGCGACGGTTTGGACGACACCAAGGTGTATATTCACCCCTTCTGGGGCTAGTGATGTGGCAAAGGGAATCAGTATCTTGAAAGAATGTGGGGCTCTCTTTGCGGTGAAGGGTGGAGGACATTATCCAGTAGGTTCAATTCTGAAGTTGTTTCGAGGAGAATAAACTAACAAGAGATTGTTTAGCCCCCAGAAATGTCCACTATTACAGATGGTGTCCTAGTTGCCCTCACCAAAATAAAGACCCTTGAACTTGCAGAGGACAAAAAATCGGTACTAGTGGGGCCTGGGCTCCGGTGGGGTGATGTTTACAGATACCTTCTCCCCCATAATGTATTTGTTGTAGGAGGGCGAGTTACAAACGTTGGCGTTCCGGGATTTCTCCTTGGTGGTGGAATCTCATATTTTGGAAGTAGGTGGGGCTTTGGGATGGATACCGTCGAAGAATTTGAGGTAGGTCCTTTGTGACTGCCCCTAACTTGACTTAGACTGATACCTGCCATTGAAATAGGTCGTCGTCGCAGATTCATCGGTTGTGCGAGCCAATGAAAAGACTCATTCAGATCTATTCTGGGCTCTCAAGGGTGGTTCATCCAACTTTGGGATTGTCACCTCCTTCAAGCTCACAGCCCACGCCATCACCGGTAAGGCATGGATAGGAAAGTTCGCTTACAGCACCGCAACCGACCCTGATACGGGCAAGCGAAAGCATATGGAGGCCGTGCTAGACAAACTCCAGGCATTCGTTGACAAAAACGATGACACTTCCGGGGTTATCCCACTCTTCATGTACGTCCCACAGTACGGAGGACCAATTGGAGATATTTCAGTTATCAAGCTCGACGTTGAGGGTAATATGGAAATGGGGGCTGGCTCTATTCAAGGTGAACATGGGCCTACTCCAGACATGGTCCACGTTCCGGAGCTGTTCAAGGACATGACGGAGGAGATTCCTCCCATGATAGGGGCGTGGAATATTAGCCACCCTTACCAATTAACTTTGGCAATGAACCCAGATGTTCCTGATGGATTCAGGTTGGTCCTACACTCCGTGATATAAGTGAACGTGATTTTGACACTGTTACAGGCACTCGTTCCGAGTCCATGCAGCTAATGCAACTCGAAAATCCCTCGAAGTGATCACCCACATATTCTACAACCGAATTGCAGAGCTTTTGGAGAAAATCCCTGCTGAGGAAATTCTCCAAACTCTGGGTCAAACTAGTGTTACCATTCAACCTATCACCAAGAACATGCTGAAGCAAGGAGAGAAGCGTGGTGGTAATACGTTTGGAATTAATTCCAGCCAATCTTACTACTGTAATTACCCTCTCTGAATGGTGGATGAACTATTGCTAACTGAAAGTTTCCAGGGTATATCGTGACTACTACGTGGTTTGACCCAAAATATGATGAGATTATGAATGAATGGTCTGACTCGACGATTGAACTCATATATGAGGCGCTAGGGGAGAAGGGGTTGTCCCATCCATTCATTTACATGAATGATGCTCACGGAAACCAGGACGCATTTGCAGGGTATGGACAGAAGGAGATGAAGAGGCTAAAGAAGATTAGGGAGCAGTATGATCCCAACAGGCTTTGGAAGAAAGGGTTGGTAGGGGGGTATAAAATTCCAGAGTAAAAAAGTAGCTGGAAGGGGTGTAAGATTTCTTGAATTTGTATCTGGTACCATATAACATTTTAAAAGAGCGTATCATAACGATGGTATTGGCTGCCATGCATACCAATCTCTGACGTTGGCCCCACGTCCAAAAAAATATTGAAACAAAAAAGTCTTATACAAGCAAAGAAAGAACCAAACCAAACCCCATAATTTGTACAAAACACCGCCTATTACCACCATGCCATGGACCTAGAATTCTAAAAAGGAGGAGAAATATTCCACTCTATATTCACCCTCATCCGCGCAACCGCCCACGTCGCCCCTTGTCCTTCCCAAATCCCCTCTTACAAGTTCAACTTCTCATACTCCTTCTGCCCATGCTTCGGAAACTTCGTCACCTTTTCGATATCATCCACCGTCAACATACTCAACGCTTTCTTCTCCCTCTTACACATTGCAATCGTCATTGCCGTAATTGCAGACTTCATATCCCTGGGCCCATCCACCAGCTCTAGAATCGCACTTGGCGCCTGATCTGATTTATCTCTTGGCTCCGTGTGGCGGGTGTATCACCCTGGGCCGTCACTATATCGCTGTGCTATGGGGCCGAAGAGTTTTGGGAGGATTTTGTTCGGCCGCTATTGTATATTTGTTTGGTGTGTGAGATTTATGTTAGTCCCCTGGCGGTATTTGATATTTGCGCCGCCGGCCATTGGGGGGTTGTTCAACTGCGGTGGAGGGGCGTTGTCAATCCGGCCGCGGGAGAGGATTTGTACATGTCCAGTTGGGAGAAGGGGACTTAACTGTGAGTAGAGTACTCTACATATGTAACATATATATCATATATGCGCGTAGCAAACACCCTTTGGGAAATCAGACTGTATGGTTGTCTGGCTTGCACTAGCCCCTCTGTATGGCCATATCCAACAGCTGCGTACGGCGTACCTAATAACCCTGCTGCTCGTTACGCAACCCTCGCCGCAATACGGTTGGTACTTGGCTACCTGTGTACATTGCTTACTCCTCGCTGTTGCGCCTTTACCTACCTACCTCTAGCAAACCTCTCACTGACATAGAATCCCATCGCAAGTTTGCAACGTCCTTAAGAAAGCCCGTTCATCTCTCAAATTCATAGCTCGCTTTTCCTGAGCTATCGCAGTTTAGGGAAATCCTGCCAGCTTAATCGACAGTGGCGATTACGGAGATACCCCGCCATGTTTAGGGCGCCGCAGAACCCGTTCGACGATGTCATCGGTGGGTTTCCTCGTTCCCGGGAAGATTAAATGCGACTGGTGCAGAGAAAGCGGAGAATGGATGGGCTAGATTCATGGGCCTTGGGAGCTAATAGAGCCTTGAACCATGTAGCGAAGGCGACTGACGAAAATCTCACCTCGGAGAACTGGGAGTATATGATGGATGCATGGGAGAGGATAAATGAGTCTGGGGAGAATGGGTAAGGCAGTCCACATCACTTTGCTCGGCCTGAGTATTTGTGTGCAGATGGCAATTCAGAGCAACTTGCTAATTACATGTTGGGGAAGGATAGTCCGAGAGATGCTGCCGCTGCATTAATAAAACGTTTAGCTCACAGGAATGCCAATGTTCAGCTATATACTCTAGAGCTTGCGAATGCCCTTTCGCAGAACTGTGGCCCGACGATGCACAGGGAGCTGGCGTCAAGGTCCTTTACAGATGCGTTGCTGAGGCTGGCCAGTGATAGGGTACGTTACTTTCATACAGCAGGCATTCGAAGGTTGAGACACTAATGTTTTTGCTGGACAGAGTACACATGCTGCAGTTAAATCAAAGATACTGGAGAGAATGGCAGAATGGTCGGAGATGTTCTCGAAGGAACCAGACCTGGGGATAATGGAGCAGGCATATTACAAGTTGAAGTCACAGAGTATAGTATCCCCCGCCTATAGCTCTGCATAGCTGTATGCTGATAACAATGTAGACCCAAATCTGGCTCCCCCATCGAAACCTCAGAAACGTGAGATCTCCGAACTTGACCGACAAAAGGAAGAGGAGGAGCTTCAGATGGCGCTCGCAATCTCTCTCAAGGAACGACAAGCTGCAACAAGCTCTAAAGCAGCCAGCAAGGCCCCAGAGAGTTCCGCGGCGAAGCAAACAATACAGGCACAAACCCCCAAATCCCCCGCTCCACCTCAGACAACCGCTGCTACAGTTTCTCGCGTTCGGGCATTATATGACTTTGTTCCCACGGAAACAGGTGAGTTGGCATTCAGCAAGGGTGATATTATTGCTGTGTTGGAATCAGTGTATAAGGATTGGTGGAAGGGTTCGTTAAGAGGACAGGTTGGGATATTTCCACTGAACTATGTGGAGAAATTGTCGGATCCGACGCCAGAGGAGCTGCAGAAGGAGGCTCAAATGGAAGCAGAGGTTTTTGCGGAGATTAAGAACGTTGAAAAATTACTGGCGCTGTTAAGTACGTCGGATGCAAGTGGCCAGGATAGCGAGGAGATTACTAGATTATACCACTCTACGCTTGCTATAAGGCCAAAATTGATTGAGCTGATCGGGAAGTATTCCCAGAAGAAAGGTATGGTCACTGGACGATAATTTAAGCAGGGGAAATAGAACTAATGACTTCTTAGATGATTTCGTTTCTCTCAATGAGAAATTCATCAAGGCAAGGCGGGACTACGAATCCCTATTGGAATCCTCGATGGCTGCCCCACCAGCCGGTCTCTATGGTCGCCCTCCACCATCCCAAGCCCCTTACGATGATTACAGTGGCTATGCTCCTCCCGGGGGCCAGCCATCTCAACAACGATACTTTACGCCCGGCGCCTCCAAACCCCACCCTGTCTCATCACCACATATTGGCCACACCGCCTATCAACCACCACCACACCACGTTGACCCTCCATACCCCGTAACGGCTCAAAACACTGGAGGAACAGACGCCCGTAGGCAAAGTAGCTACGGAAACATGGGCCCAGGACAATCTGAGCTAGCATATCCAGGAGCAGCCCAGTACTACCAAACTCTTCAGCAACAACCCCCACAAGCACAAGGAGGCCGACCTTCCCATCCAGATAGTGTACAAATTTCAACTACGGATACACCAGGGGGGTATCAATATCCACCCCACCCACACTCTCAAGGTGGCCCACCGCCCCAAGAACTCGCAACCTCTGTGTATGACTCCCCGCTTAATGACAGCTCTCCACATGGAGGATTTGGCTCAGGTTCAGCAATGCCCCCAGGAGCCCCCGATGGAAGGGTATCCCCTACTGGAAACCCGGGATATAGCTATTACGGGAATCATCTACCCAGACCATTGACAATAGGTACACAGGGCCAGCCGGGATTAGCACCGGGGAGCCATGATGTTACCCCCGTCAGCCCGCCCAGCGCGCATGCGACTCTTGGAGGGCAGTATAGTGGAGGGGGATATCCGAATTTGCCTCCTGCAAGAGGAGATGGCGGGAGTGGGGGGTTCACGGCGTATCCGGGACCGGGTAGGGGCGAGCATTCAGGGGGGGGGGCGGGCCCGCAGGATTATTATAGGAATAGTGAATTATTCTTGCCGCAGGGGAGTAGGGCGTAGTGGGGTTTAGGGATGGGGCAATGAGATGTGGAGAATACAGGGGAGGCAGTGGTGTTGATAGGAAGGACGTCAGGCAGGGGAGGCAAAGAACTTGGCGGATTTGTAGCCCAATATCTTCTGGCTCGGGCCTTTATTTTTCTTCTTTTTTCTCCTTGGGATCTGGTTTTTGGCTCATTTTTCGTTGCCATTCTGAGCTTGTGTGATGGTAGTATCTTTGACGAAGAGATGATCTAGCAGTTCTAGTTGCCAATGTTCATTGGGCTTGCGAGATTAAAAGTCGGGAGCTTCTACTATGAGTTGCTGTGGGAAATCCGCGATCCAGAAAACCAGACCAGGAGAGGAGTACTCTATCTCTTTTAAGTATTTATATCTTGTAAGTATGTTGAGAGTCGGCTTTCGCGGCTTTCTATTCTCCTCTATTCTTCGGGTGCTGCAATTGCCACTGGAAGCACATATTTCAATTTGGGCTTTATCACCACAAAAGTCTTTTCCACTTGGCAGCATATTCGCATATTTATTGCATATATGCGTATTTCATTTGCATCAGGGGCCAGCGCCAGGCCAGTCAGGCCAGTCAGGCCAGTCAGGCCGGCTAGGCCCCTGCTTGACTCTATATATCTCTAGCTATGCCTCCCGTCCATTGTTCAGTTTATTATTCTCTGGTTATTCCGTTCGCTCAATTCTCCCTTAGCTCAATTCCCCTTACGGAGTATACATGTTCGATATCGTAACTCGTGCTCAGGCGGTGTCTCTGGGGGAGGCAATTGCTGTTATTCAACAGCAAACTGGAATCAACCCCAGACACATCCGGAATCTCCACAATGGAGTGCAGAAAAGGGGATGGCAGCCCGGTTCGCTGTGCATATGCCAAAATACGGAGAGTTATGTGTGCATAATAACGTTACTGTGCATATGCCAAGTAGTTAACACGCATATAAATGCATATGCGGTAATATGTACGGAGTACTCCGTAGCCTTTGCCAAGTAGGAAGGTGGAAATGAACTTTTGTGGTGCACCTTATTATTCATTTAAACAAAAATTTCGCCTGGACAACTGTCTAAGTTTTCTGGTTATTATAGAGCAAGGAACTTATGTATGTATATAGAGTTGTAATAATTGACTGATTATGGTTTTTATCCAAGTTATCCGGTATCATTATGTACTCCGTATTATACAATATAAGCATCACATGACCTCCCGTGCATCCGAATACGTAAACAGTTGTGTTACGCGTGGGGGGTACGACTACACCGTGCCGCATTGAAACCGCAGTCTAGCAAATGGCAGAAGAGGACCTTGCGGTACCGCAGTTTGGGGTTGTGGAGAATATTGCCGGGAGAGGGCGCCGTTGTTGGGCGCGGCTGTGGGTATAATGCTACGATTACCGTACTACACGAAGGGGTAGAGATAGAGTATGCAGAAAGTAATAGCAATGACAATGGCGATGGTATGGTGCTACCTCATCAGCACCACCCCGCTGCAGCCCCTCTTCGGCAAGCTCGCGGATATCTTCACTCGCCGCCTCGCGCTTATATACTGCAACATCCTCTTCCTCCTTGGCACTCTCTGGTGTGGATCCGAGCGGAAATAGTCTTTGCAAGGGTTTTCGCGGGCATGGGCGGGAAGGGGGGGACTAATTAACCATTGCTGCTGTCATGACAATTATCGATGTGGTTAGTCTGCGAGATAGGGGGAATCATGCAGGGGATCAGTAATACTGTGTTTGGAGAGTTGGCAGGGGGTCTCGGGGGTTGTTTGGCGGATGGGTAAGTGATACTTGGGCATGGAGGCAAGTTCCTGTGATCGCCATCCCCGCTATTAGTAGGGGAGGTGCTATATTTTCTACTGCCTGCACCAGCTACGCTGGAGGAGGGCGAGACACAAGTCTCGTGGCTGGAGCGGGTCGATGTAGCGGGGTCGTTGTTGCTAATTGCGGCTCTGACGTTGTTACTCACGGGGTTGAATTTGGATGGGACCCTTTATCGATTGTAATGTTGGGGTTGTTTGTTTATATTGCCAATAATCCCTAGGGCGGACGAAATCGGCTTTGTGTTCAATGTATACTCAATATCAATTACCCTCAACTCCCCTCAAGGCAAAGAAAATAAATGCTAACCAAGCACCATACGTTTTTCCTAGTTATTTTTCATCCCAATCTTACACATCCTCCTCCCTCACCAAAGTACAACCCTCTCAGTCCCTTGACATCTCCATTGGGTCGCTCCTCTCTGGTCTATTCCGCACCACCACCTCAACTCACCCCACCACCCCCTTCCTCCTCGTTCACCTCCCTCCTCTTCCCAATGCTCTACACGCCTACCACCCCCCTCTCAATCCAACTCCTCAATCTGCTCCTCCTCGGCGTCGCATATGAAGGTACACTGACAACCATGCTTCATCTCACCGTCATGCAAGCGGTGATTTCCTCCGCTAGTTACGCGTTTCGGAGCACGGGGAGTGTCATTGGGGTTACAGGGGCGGGGGCGGTGTTTCAAAATATCCCTAGGAAGGAGCTGGAGAGGACGTTGGCGGGGGGAAGGGGGAGGAGGCGAGGGAGTGGACTCATTTCAGGGCCTATTTTATTGTAGGAAACCGCCCCACTTTTTTTGTCCCGGGGAGCATCCACTGCTACGGGTCGCCAGATGAATGTTATTTCGCGGCGCTAGCTGGGAATCCGGAGTCTACCACAATGTAGCAGTTGGGGTGGGTGATGAGACGAGCCTTTCCTTACAGGCTTATGTTCATTGCGGAACTGGGAAGGGGAATCTTCAAAGCCGGACGATACAGCTGACCCTACTTGTCGAAGGTGCGGCAGACATGAGCGAAAGTGGGGGGGCTGAGTTTACGGTCGATTTGGTTAAGACGTTCTTCTCTAACCTCGACCTAGTTTGGTTTCGCCAAGGGAAGGGGATTGAGGGGAGGGCCGGTTAGGTGCTCTGTACTAGATTTCTTTGGCTCGGGAGGCAGGGTAGCCCGTTGTTCCGTGGGTGTACCGGGTCTTTTAAGGTGAGGGAACGGTGCCGTCTCATAGCCTTAGGCATAGACTTAAAAAATAAAAAATAAAAAACCCACTAATCATGAGTCTGTTGACAACACACCTCCGGTTCTCAACAAGGAACAATTCACCACTTGACTCCTAGTTAGATACTTCCAATATCCATCGCTGATGGCCCCTATGCAGGCAACAGTCGAGCATGCCTTTTCTAGCCAATTTCTGCATCCCCACATGATAGCACGAATTCTTTCAGAGGATCGATGATATTTTGCCCGACAGGCCACAATATCTAGCATCCCCCCCTCACAATCACCCCCTACTGCAGAAATGTATTTTCAGTTTCAAGGGACCCCTATAGTGTGTGCCTCTTATACAGAGAATCCAAATCGCTTTGGCAGCTGCTTCGTTAGCAGCCGCTTCGACAGACGCCTTCCGAAATGAGCCCTCGATCAATGGTAGCTTCTCGCGTGGGAGATGCGGCCAGATCTTTGCTTCTAAAATTGTCTTCGAAATCCGCCGCCAAACCTGCAGCTCACGCCGGTATCTTCCTCTTGAAAGTCAGAAACACGGCCAACGGTATTCGTTAGATGGGAAAGTCTATTGCAAAACATTATCGAGTACGAAGTTGTACGCCAAGGACAAAGGCGCCATAGGTTTATTGATGGAGAGCCCAGGGCTATCTGAGTCTTCGTTGTTGGGTACGTATGAAAACGAGTTTAGGATGTTCGAGGGCATTCATCGGCCATTCCTCGGCCATTCCTCGGCCAAGTTGGTATGTTGCTGTTAACGTTGTTTTAGTGTTACTGTCTCGTTGGATTGGATCAGTTGGATCAGGGTTAATAATTACCCTGGAAGTGGAACATGTAATAAGCCTTCCCCCCACCCTCCCTACACATCCCCAATGATGCAATCACAGAATGAATGTGACAAAACATGTACAACAGTGTGTGTATCATGAATAAATATAAAAAGGGGGTGATTGGAAGATCAAATATCGGAAAAATAAAACTCCGTCTAATGTACAAGCATTTTTTTTTTCCCCTGTATGTCGAAGTATTGCTGGCTCAAAGTCCCAATGACCTTTTTCATGATGAAACATATACCTTTCCTTCACTCATTTGCTATAGAGGTAGCCTTTGGAGGGCTTATAGGAGCTTGTAAATGTAGTCGACAACAAACGGGGCTGTCGGATGGCGAGTAGTGAGGTTAGTAAGGTTGTTATATCAATGGATGCATATTGGGGGGGAGCAATAGAATGAGCGATGCAGTTTGGGGAGAAGGGGATTACGGACAGATGTAGAGAGTAGCGCAGAGTATGATTACCGTCTTGACGGTGCTTCTGGCTTCTTGCTCTTGGAGAGCGATATCTTCAGCGGAGGGGGGGGCTGCATTGCGTTATGGTACCGGAAGGTTAGCCGAGGGATTCTTGTGAGGCTTTGGTTTTGTAAGAGGCCGGGGATGGTTGTACCTGCACCAAACATTACGGATGATATAGATAGATGGCTTGGGAGGCCCTGGAGTGTTGTGATGATTGTGAGATGGGTGAGATGGATGAGATTGTTGTTGGGATTCCGAAGTTTCGCTTTGAATTCGTTTTGAAGTTTCTCGGGCTTGGCAATCGCCATTTGGCTCGCCTGTGGCGTTGATTCTTGTTTGCGAGCGGCAACAGACGTTTACCAGTAACTAACTTCACGACAGCAGAACTGGAGAGAACAGATTTCTGTCGACTCACCGCATACGCCTTACAGGACCGCCGCCCCTTTGTGTTACGTGCGAAGGAAGCCACGGGTGCAACGTAGAATAACACAGCTGAGCGCCTCACATCCACGTCCGCAAAAGTCATCAAGCGACTTTCACCCCCACCCCCACCAACACAATGGACATAACCGACGGCCTCGAGCACCTCGGCCCTTCCGCCAGCGAGGAAAAGCCCAAACTCACTGCTGACGCCCTCGCCACCTTGGACGGCCCCAGCGAACGCAAGTTCGACGCGGCAGCTGCCGACGACACCTCCGACTCTGACCTCTCTGAGATCGACGACAATCTCTTCAAAGACTACCAGCAGGCCATCCCCCTCAACAACCGCCCTGTCGTCCCCATCGACGAAGACGCTGTTGCGAGGCTTGGTGTGCACAGGAGGCAGAGGGACCCGAATGAAGTTGCTCATGACCGGCCTATTATTAAAAAGGGAGGGAAGAGGAGGAGGAGGGAGGAGGATGGGGAGGAGGAACTTGGTGGAGGGGGGAGGAGGACTGGTGGAGGTGGAGGTGGCGGGAGGAAGGGCGGGAGGACGGTTAGAGCAGAGGGGGAGAGACCAGAGCGGCCGGCAAGGATATTGACTGCGGAGGAGCAGAGGATTGCAGACTTGGACGCAAAGATTGGGGAGGCGTTGAAGAGTAAGACGAAGAGGAGGAAGAAGAAGGATGAAGTTGTCCGTTCCCCCACTTTTCAACTCCTCGGAGGTATTAATCACTAACTAACATTTCCCCCCCCTTAGGAACTCGAACAATTCCAAGACGACCTCATCGCCAACCTGCGGGACCGCATGATCGCCGCCGCCGAGCGCGACTATGCCGACGTCAAATCTGGTCACGCGGCGACGCACAAAATCAGAATGTTGGAAGAGGTGCGCAGTGTCATCACCAAGCCCAACCTCGTCGTCTCCTGCATGGACAACAACTTCCTCAGCGCCGTCCGGCGCTGGCTCGAGCCCCTCGACAACAATGCCCTCCCCGCGTACTCGATCCAAAAAGATCTCTTCAAATATCTCACATCCATAAACCCTGACGTCGAGAACCTCCGCGAGTCCGGAATTGGGAAGATCGTCTCGTTCTATACAAAAGACGTCCGCCCCCAGCCGGACATTAAGCGCCAGGCAAACACACTCATGCGCGACTGGACGAGGCCGATTCTCGGCAGGAGCGATGACTATAAAACAAAGTTATGGCAGGAGGCGAAATATGACCCCAGCCAGGTATTCTCGCAGAGTGCGTCGCAGAGACAACCGAGGGAGGATGAGGACAGGGATCCGCTGGCGCTCCCGGCGAGAAATCCAAATAGGACGAGGGTCCCGATGAGTATGCCAAAGACGTATGAAATTGTGCCAAAGAGCACAGTCACGCCCGGCGGGGTCAAGGTGTTTGGGAGTCAGGCGGATGAGCTGGTCAAGAGGGTCAAGGCGAGGCAGATGGCAATGAAGAAAGGGGGGAAGAAGAGTGGGTTGAGTATTGAGGGGAGAGGGTTGTATTAGGGTTTGTGCTGCTTGTCTTGAGAGTTTATGATAACTCGGATTTAGGCATTGATTATCTACAGTGGTGACCTTTTGTTATTCTTTTCTTTTTCTTCCTCTTTGTGCGGAATTGGGTGCTGGCCTGGGTTATTGAATATCTAGCTGTCTGTCTGTCTGTCTGTCTGGATCTTGCTATTGCTTTCTTTTTGTTGGTTATGTATGGTTCTCTTCGTTTCTTGTGTCTTCTTATGATGGTCTTCCTTGCTCCCCTTCTTCGGACCCCATCCTATAAACTATAAACTCTGCAAAATAGTGCCTGCATTTACACTTTATCAAAATAATATTAACTAGCCCAACACAGTTCATAGGGGAGGGAAATGTGGGGGGAGGTTTCATCACGTACATGTATGCGGTGTTGATAAAAGTAGAAACAGAATTCCAGCCCTTGAGATCATTTACTCAAGCCTAAACTAATGAATAAAATCCCTGAAATGGTTCAATAAACGCTAGAAGCAAATGGTACAACATATCATACATATCAACCTTCATCCCCCTTTGTCCTTCTCGTTCTTATCTTTCTTCTTCTCTTTATCCCCCTCCCAAAGCCTTCTCTCTGTACACTTTGTACAAGCCCTCTCTCCTCCCTCTCCTTCCTTCTCCTATATCTCCATCTTCTTCCTCTTGACCTTTTCAATCCCCCTCCCCCTCAACCACTTATCCTTCCACCCTCTCACCTCCTCCAGCACCTCCTTATTCTCCAATGCCTCCATCGCCGCCCTAGTCATTGCATCCCCCTTACCACCACCCCATCCCCTCCCCAACTCCATCCTCTCAACCCCATACCCAGTTAACCTCACCACATACCAGAACCCACCCTGATTCCCACCGCCACCACCTTCCCAAGAATATTCCAGCTTCACGCCCTCCACCCCCGCAACCAACAAATTCAGCTTCTCTCTCGCGCCTCGATCAAGCTCATGCACATCCCCCATCTCCCCTTCAGCCAACTTCAGCTTCGGGTCAACGAGCTTCAGGACCCACGCTGTGAGGTTCTGCCACCCCGCGGGAGTCGGGTCGTCAATGACCAGCGCGCCGATATACGCCTCCAGCACGTCGGCGCAAAATTTCGTGTTTGTATAGAAACCCGCTTGTATGGCTTCCAGGCCGAGGAGGGTTCGCTGGGGGAGGTTGTACAGCATGCTATATGTGCTGAGGTTGATGTTTGACTCGAGGCTGGAACGGAGAGAGGTAAGCATGCCTTCCCGGGACGAGGGGTACCGGTGATAGAGGTGCAGGGTAAGGATATATTTGAGGGCAGAATCGCCAAGGAATTCGAGACGGTTGTAGTGATGGGTGGCGACATCCGTGGTGAGGGGGGAGAGTTGCGCGGTGGGGTGGCTGGGGTGGGTGAAGACTTGGGTGAGGAGGGGGGCGGAGGAGATTGGTGGGAGAGGGGGGGCCAGGGGGACGAGGGGGCAGTGGTGGTGGTGCTTCTGCTGTTGCTGTTGTTGTTATTGATACTGGCGACTATGACTTGGGAAGGGGTGGTAGTAGATAGTGGAGGAGCTGGTGCTGAAAAGGAACTTGTCGCAGCTGTACCAGCTGGCCATGCATCACCAACCCACCGCAAATGCCCTCTTCTCTTCAAATTCCTCATCGTCTTCACAAACTCCGCCCTCTGCCCCTCCCCCAGCGCCTCCCTCCACTGCTCATCCGTCGTCTGCTCAGCAAGAATCTCGGCAAGGAGGTTCTCTAGCTGCGAGAACTTGTGCACAAGAGGGCTGACGGTTGGCGGGTTGTATAAATCATTGCTAGGACCACTTGGGGGTTGGTTGGAGGGACGCGGTGCGGCCTGGTGGGCGTTTGTGTTCTTCCGTTTTTTGCCCATTGGATAAGTTCACGACGATGTTGCGAGATGGGGGATGTAACGAACATATCGTGCATGAATGCATATGTGCATACTGCAAGCCCGATGCAGGAGGAAATCTTGGCAACCCGTTGTATCCACTGGCTGTCTCATCAGAAATGGTGGAGCTTGAAGAATTTACCACACGCACTGTACATATGTAATGAATTTGCTACTACAGGAATACAATCAAACCCCTTTCCTTGTCATCATCTCACTCTACTCTTCCTACTCCCCCAGTCCCCCTTCTAGGTCTATACAAAAGTAACCTCACCACACCTATGATTTTTTTCCCTTCACCCCGAGCACAACCAATCTACCACTACCCAGCTAGCCAGCAAAATGAACTCAAGTAGTGAAACAAGTTTCTTATCCATTTCATAATCAAGAGCGTCTACTTGCTCTGAATCATGCCCTGGCCCTTGTACCCCTCGGCCGCAAACCCGGTAATGGGCTCGACCTTCTGCTCCTTAAGATACTCGTTCGTCTTCTCCTGCCACTCCCTAGTCATCGTCTTTGGTGGGGGTCGGGCGAACTGTCGGATGCCGTAGAAGAGGACGAAGGATGCGCCGACGCCGGCAAGGGTGTACAGGAGGATCTTCTTAGTTTCGCCGGGGGGTGGGAGGGCGCGGGGGCCATGGGGGCCGAAGGCGATCCAGTAGGCTGTCGGGAAGGGCTGTTGTCAGTGTGATGGTTGTGAGGAGAGATATGTATATATGCGAAAGAGAATGGAGGTGGTTGGACTAAGGGTTGAGGGTAATGGGGATTTTTGGGGTATAATATAGATGGACATGATATAATATAATAAATCATAGACAATGCAAGCAGAATTGGGGATATTGGCTTCATATATGAATAGTGCATAGGTGCCTGGTGTATAATTGTGTGGCTTGGTGCTACAAGTCTTGATAACACTCAAGAAAAATACTCACAGGCCTTCTTCTCCGCCAACGTCAACTCGCTCCAATTAGTCTTCATCCTATCCCTCAACTGCATCCACAATTCGGCCTGCTCCTGTGGTGGCATCCCCTCCCATCTCTTTTCAATATCTACCAACGTCGGGTTTGAGATCGCGTGTGTCGTAGCGCACCTCCTCGTGGCCAAAGACGCTGGGCGGGCAGCAGACTTCAAAAGCGCTGTTCGCAGCATTGTTTTTTCAGACAAATGAAAGAATTGATGTGGCTAGGTTTTTGGGGTTTGTATTTCGGAGAGCTTCGGGGGTGGTAGGCAGGTGGGTCGCGGGGGTTAGGGGGAGGTCGGGGGTGAGTGGGGGGGTGATTGTTTTGCGGGTATACGTTCGGGCGGTATCGTATGATGACGGAAGAATTTGGGTGGGGAATTTGCATTTTGCCCGGTGGGCCGAGACAATACGATTGTTTTAATTAAGGCAGATTGGGACCACGTGATGTGAGGGGTCGGTACTTAGCGAAATAGGCGACTCACTACCGAGACAGTTACCGAACGGCTAAACAGCTCAATTCCCAGTTGAGGGTAACGACAGCACAGGCAAACATTCCAAACCTAGCAAGCATTCACTACCTAAGTAGGCTCCATCTGCTGCCCAACTCTTTCTTTGAATTCACTCGGGACAAATTGTGCTGCTTTTGCAGCACCGAAGGACATGTTCAATTCACCCTATAGTGCCTCTGCTACTTTTAATCATGACCAGGTTTCTCCATCTGTCGCAGTCTTAGGGAAGGGTCCAGCTCCTTCTGAGATACACCTTCGTCATTGCCAGATGTCACCGAAACCAGCTATAGAGGAGTTATGGTTGAGTAGTCCAGCGGTGGAGCCAAAGAGTAACTAATTCATTAATTACTACATGTACCTGTCAAGAGATAAAGTAAGGAGACGAGTACCTAAGTAACCTTTTCCACAATGATCCTGCAATTGTCTTATATAGTCTGGTGGCACCAGCGGTAGGGCACTGAAGGAGGTAACCCATCCTGATACAGCAACTAGTACACAGGCACTGCTTCGAGTACGTACAACGTACAACCAAACTACTGCTTCGATCGATCTCCCTATCTTCAGCAACTTCTATCAAGCCTCTGTATACCTAAATAACACTTGCACCTGTTTGAAATGAGGTTAGCCTCAGCTGCAATGCTCTTTCGAAATTACTTGCAACAGACGTCCTCACGATTCAATTCATGGTAGTGTTCAGCTGAGAAAAATGTCCAGGGTTGCAGCTCCATAACAATGTTCCTCTAACATGGTACTTCTGACGGTTACCCTACTTTCATTCTCGTCTATGGACATCAGCTGCCTAATTTGGAGTACATGTAGTGAGTTTGCCTTGTGGATATTCGTTTGCTAATTGAGCGCTACATGGCCCTACGTATGAATGTGCAGCAAATAACTCGCTGTTTTCTATTCCTACAGTGCCAACTGTTAATCCAAGTCACATGACAGAGTACCCGTGAGACTATCTGATGCTTTCAGTGAGATGCACTGATGCAAATTAGTAAGTAGGCACAGCGAACACGATATATACACACGCCAAGCCCTCAAGTGCACCTACTTATAGCGGTACTCACGTAATAATATGCCAAGTGACCCCTGGTCTCGGGACCTGCATCTTTTTGAGACTTCAACCACACGACATAGACATCTGGCGCAATCTTTTGTATGCCAGGCTAGTAAGTACGTTCTAGTCTGGTTGCACTACCCCTCGCAGTACGCACTGATATCTGTAAATCGATAGCTGGCTAGTAAATCGACAGAGGTATCCAACCTGAGACTGGAATACGCTGCTCTGTAGAGTCCAGACAGACACCCGGATGTCTCCGGCGATTGTCTCAACTTCTCTCACGTTCTGTCGAACGATCTGCATCCGCATGCATGAGAGTCAATGCGTGAGGATCACCCCACCATGCAGCAGCACATCTCGCCGTACACAAGTTCATCGGTTCAATCGGCGCATATCAGGCACGAACATTGAACGGCGAAATATTCGTACACTTATTGCTACGATCCATGGTCAATTGAAGTACAACACCCATGATCGGACAATAAGCCGTCGCTTTGCTTTGCCCGCGGAAAACTATGGCAGAAAAATTCCTCCAAGGCTGAATTAGGTACATAAAACACTCCAAGGTGAACAACGTGCTCTCGTAATTGGACAGAAACTAATCTCAAAGTCACTTGGCCGTGTGAGATTATCCGTCTTATCAGTGAGTCGATGCTTTTTAGAGCAGATATCAGTCATCTAAACTATGGACTGCCGCCTTAGAGACTGACGGTGCCCGAATGAAATCAGCAAGGCCCCAAACTTGACGAGGGGTCAACTGTTGACATCCTGCTATTGTGTGCGATCGGAGGAGTACAAATGGTTGAATCTGATACGAAAGCATGTCTTTGCTTATTTCATGTTTGTTGCATTTGACGGCGACTTACTCAGATCGAAGCACCCTACTAGTAGGGGAAACATTAGCCTGTGTCACGGGATGAGCGGGTATCCAAGCCTCATAGCTGGGGAGTCCAAAAAACATCAAGTAGTTTGCGTCATGGAAGTGATCGGCTCTGGGTGCTGTGAGATGGAGGAATAGGCCCGATGAAATCACCGAGACGAACCGTGATTATGCTGGCAGATGGGAGTTCCTGCTGACCATGTCGACGAGATGCACAACGGAAGAATCCTATGGAATAATCGAGGAATTAGTCAACGAGACTAGCTAGGAATCGGACCATTGAGTTTCCTATTGAAAATATTGAAAAGCTAAGCCAAGCGAACTTAGCGTGCGTTCAGGCGGTCCATTTCCAAGTACGGAAGTTCATACGCAATTCCTACTGCAACCAACAAAAAGTGTATGCCCCTCTTCCCCTCCTTTTGGTTTATATAAATACCATCCCTAGTTCCCCTCTTTCTGACTCCATCCCACCAGACTATCACCCACACGCAAAAATCTCCAAAACTCCAACCGTTAACCACTGTAAGGCCTTCTCTATTACACTGTAGCACTGGCTTCACCGTTATACTCACCCGAGTCAGGCGTTACTGGCCAAGCTAACTGTGGCTCTGCAGACTGAACCAAGCAAAACAAGCAGAACCGAATACATTAATCAAAATGGTCGTTAAGGTCGGAATCAAGTGAGTTCACTATCACCTCCAAGGCTAATATCATTCTAATATATCGTCTCTAGCGGTTTCGGACGTATCGGGCGTATTGTCCTCCGCAATGCGTAAGTCGAGGTCCGCATTTCCATCCTTGATATTCAAGCAGCTGACAGCTGTCCACAGCATTGAGCATGACGACATCAGTGTCGTTGCCATCAACGACCCTTTCATTGAGCCCAAGTACGCCGTAAGTACCTGTCCTCAACGAGCCGTCTCGCCCCATTAGTTCTCACACTACTGCACACTATAGGTCTACATGTTGAAGTTCGACTCCACCCACGGCAACTTCAAGGGTGAAATCTCTCTTGACGGTGACAACAATCTCGTCGTCAACGGTAAGACCATCAAGGTGTACCAGGAGCGTGACCCCGCCAACATCCCATGGTTCAAGGCTGGTGCTGAGTACATTGTTGAGTCCACTGGTGTCTTCACCACCGTCGACAAGGCCTCTGCTCACTTGAAGGGTGGTGCTAAGAAAGTGTAAGTGTTCTTTTTCCGAATCTTGGAAAACTACAGCTAACTGATGCCAGTATCATCTCTGCTCCCTCTGGTATGGATAATTGTCTGTTGAACTCCTTACTCACTTACTAACTATCTTATAGCCGATGCTCCTATGTTTGTCATGGGTGTCAACAACGAGAAGTATACTAAGGGTATTAATGTTCTCTCCAACGCCTCTTGCACCACCAACTGCTTGGCTCCTTTGGCCAAGGTCATTGATGACAACGTAGGTCCTATCTTTCGGTCTTTACTAATATAATAAGTCAACTAAGCTAATGAGAGAGTAGTTCGGTATCGTTGAGGGCCTCATGACCACTGTCCACTCCTTCACTGCCACCCAAAAGACCGTTGACGGCCCATCTTCCAAGGACTGGCGTGGAGGTCGTACTGCCTCCACAAACATCATCCCTAGCAGTACTGGTGCCGCTAAGGCTGTTGGAAAGGTTATCCCTCACCTCAACGGAAAGCTCACCGGAATGGCCTTCCGTGTCCCAACCCAGAACGTCTCCGTCGTCGACCTCACTGTCCGCCTCGACAAGGGTGCCAGCTACGATGAGATCAAGGAAGCCATCAAGAAGGCTTCCGAAACTACCATGGAGGGTAAGATCCCAGTAACTGTATAATTTGAACAGTGTCTGACTTTTCGCAGGTATCCTCGCATACTCTGAGGATGAGCTCGTCTCCACCGATTTGAACGGCAGCACCTACTCCTCCATCTTTGATGCCAAGGCGGGTATCGCCTTGAACGCAAACTTTGTCAAGCTCATCTCTTGGTATGACAACGAGTGGGGTTACTCCAGACGCGTGCTCGACCTTATCGCGTACATCTCCAAGGTTGACTCCAACTAAATGTATCTTATTGTTATGTTCATGGAAAAGTGTTTGGGTTGGAATGTTCTGCTTCTTTGTTAAATCGCTGAAATCTCTACTTCGAGCCTGATGTGCTGGTAATGCAGATCTGTAATATATATAGAAGGTTGTGGAATGGAAGTCTGGTGGAACCTGACTAGGGAAATGGGTTCTTTTTCGAACGAATCTGGAGAGGCTAGTGGACACAAGGAATTGAATTGATCTCCCAGAGACACGAGTTTGATAATTGAATGCACATACTGTACCATGTAAAGTGAGTATCTCCATTGCCTCCTGCATCCCAATGAGTGGGTATGACTTTTGGGTTTGGTAGTAGTGCTATCAGTGATATATACAAGGGGGTGACTGACCTACCTTCTGTAAGTAGGTCGATTTTGATTCAGGGTAACGCCAGCACCTAAATTCCACAATCACGTGACTCGTCTCAGAGTTGGAGTTCCAAAACTCTGCTCTCCTAAGTATAGAAGATGATGATTGCAATGCTTGGTACACTTTGCTGAATGAAAATATCTCAATCGAAGAAAAAAAAGGGATGGACTCTGTATCGCGAAATTTGCAACGGTGATAAAATATTTCAAATTGTATCAATTAAGGATCGATGAGCAAAAACACGAAGGATCAGCTTCTTTCTCTGCACTTGTACTCCACATCGTTTCCCTTATATTGCGGAAAGCGAACCACACGAACTGAATATTTAGGCGGCAATACACTTCATTGTTCTAGTTTGAGTGTGTCGAATCCTCCTTGCTTTACGTATGAAATGCAATCCCATAGAGTAGTTATTCCCACAGGTCAACAGAAATATATGAATACGATATCCGCTTTCCGCTATTTCTTCCATTCTGCCCACCTCTGGCCAGGGTGGCATTGGAACGTATTTTATTTTAATTTTTATCTTGTTGCGATGAACGATAAGAACATACGGCAAACTCGCTCAATTTTATTGTGGAGGTCTATAAATAAATCATGCCACTCAGCCCCCGTAACCGCAAAAGGTGAAAGTCTCCCCCACTCGGGAAAATCTCCTAACTCTCCAAGTAGGTTTTTCTGAATGAGGAGGAGATGGATAAAACACCATTCCTAACATCTTTTACCAATTTTCCATTTGTGTTCATTTGCTGAAAGAAGTACCTACGGTGGGCATAGGATACTGCAACAGAAATCCCAGTTCTCAATGACCTGCTTGTATCAATATACTCTCGTTGGCCGTGGTATGTTTGTGGAGGGTGTGTGCGCCCTCCCTACATATACAAATCATGCCTCAACGCCCAGCTCCACATTTTTCATGAATAAACGAAAATAATAATACTGACTCAATCTACGAGATGTTGTGACAACCAGACTAGACTCAATGCATCAAAGGTTCCATTACTACTCTTTCTACAGAGGTTGTGCCAACCAGCTAATTGCTAGTCTCATGCCAATTGCTGCTCTGCTATTACTATGACACAAACCATCCTGTATGATACAACCTTCCTAATCCTAAACACAAGCAAAACAATTTAAAGACAACTCTAACGCCAAAAAAAAAAAAACGATGAAAGCTACAACTACGGCGTGTAAGTCAATGTTACACAAATGCTCCCTCCTTCCACCTCCCCTCTTTCACTATCCTGCCTCACCAATCCTATATCCGTTTCGAGGATGACCTCGTTACTCGTAAAGGTAGGTTTGCCGCTACTGAAACCATTCTCCTCGTCCTCCTCGGCTTTTGTATCACTGTGTCCGTAGCCTCCCCCGATGTCGAGATGTCATCATAATAACTTAGTAAATCGCGGGTCTTCCGCCCTTCCTTCTCCTCTACTTTTCCCTTCCGCTCTTCGGTTTCCTGCTTCTCTACCCCTGTAGCCTTCTTCTTCATCCCATTCTCTAACACCACTTTCCTATTCTTGGGCCTTCTTGCCGTATCCATGACCGCATCTTCTCCAGCCTCTTCGAAGACAACCTGGGCGAATTCCTTGCCATCCTATAGCGAGGGGCTCGTGATCCTCTCTTCAAGCCACTCCGTTACCTTGTCGAACTCTTCCCGAAGCATATCTGCAATACAATGGCTCTTCGCTTGCTTCAGGCCCCCGTACTTTTTCCGCAGCTTCTTCTGCTGCCATACATTGTGGTCACGGCTACAATAAACCTGGGAGTTCTGCATGTTCGCATTGATTGTAAGTAACCAGCCTGGGCAGCAAAGAAATTCCGAAGAACTAGGAACATACCTCCCAATACCATTCAGCAAGACCATCGCCTTGCACTGGGGGCACCACTGCTCGCAAGTCGACATCACCGTAGAATAGGAGCAATCCGGTAACAATATTCCGGCACTCCGCTAGGAGGGAGATATTAGCTTTAATGACAGAAATTCAATTGCCTTTCCGAGCATCTACCTCGAGCACCCATCAGGTATGTGGCTCCACCGGCTGCTTTCCCAATGCCAATAATAACTACTTTCTTCGCATCAGATAGCCCAATGTAATTATCCCATATATAACAGCACAGCTGCTGTGCATGTGTTTGGACATCGAATGGTTCCTGGGAGATATCAGTTGGATGAACTCAGGGAGAAAGAAAATACTTTGGAGACCTACACTCAACCCACTCAGGTGTTGGGGAACGTTGGCATCGATGACTCCATACCCCTTTGCTATTGCCCAGTCGACGTATGCTGATCCGGAATCAAGCTGTACCAGGTCAGTATAGGGAACCCTGCCTTAATGGAGTAACCATTGAGGCACACTCACGAGGAAGGCATCATGCAAATTGATGAACTTATCATCACTGGGCTGAGCCGATACTTGTGGACTAGGTAGGTTAGAATCTAACGGGAGATTTAAGATAATCAAATCCACATACGGATCATGTATTATAAGGACTAATGTTTCTTTCTCCTGGTAGTCAGGGCTGTAGTAGGTTAGCAGATGGCAGTGAACGCCAATTGAATAAGATGCTTACCTAGACAAGACCTGGTCCTCAAAGGATTTCGATTGACGCTCCTTGGCACGCATGACGGCGAGTTCAAACATGTTGTGCTTGTCTGCAAGCGTTTTTGATTGATATATACGGATGACATCTGGATTTGTAGCTTGTCAGTTCCATAAACTACTAATATATAAGAGAATGGGAGACGTACCATGCAGCCTTGACTGATCCATTGTCTTGGACCGCACGAGCTCTGTTTGCCATTAGCAGTGTGCATCAAACCGGTGGATTCTTGGCCTACCTGGGAGTAGTGTTTTTATCGACATACTGCTCCAGTATTTTGCCTGGTACAGCATGACCTGTTGGCATGTCTCCACAGCTGCATTGGAGGGGAATGTGGATTTCAGTATTCCGGGTGGCTCCCCGAGGAGGACTTTTGTAACTGCAAGTGCTGAATGTGCGATGGCCAATAAATTATATCCTCCCTGAATGAAAGCACATGTAAGTATTCATATAGAAAGAGCTGGCATGACAATACTACCTCCAAACAGACTACAATATTTCCGTTTGCTAGTGTTTTAAGCATAGCTGTCATATGTGCATAGCCTGGTGGTGTCACGTAACATCCACCAATGCTATCGCCGGCCGCAGCGTCAAACCCAGCAGACACTGGATATATGATGATTTAGTCATTACCCCCGGGGACTGTTGTGCAATTACATACCGATAACTAAATCTGGCTGGAACTCCATCGCTATAGGCATGACAATTCGTTGGAAGACATAAATATAATCCCCGTCCCCCATGGCCCCCACACTCCAGGGTATATTGACATTTCTACTACCTTAGTGAATTGAACAGTTGCTTTCGATAGAGGGTACAACTCACTTTCCCTCGCCTAAACCTTCTCCGCATTTGTCAACATTTCCTGCTGTACCTGGCGGGTAAAAAGTTCCATTAGAATATCGATGTATGGATATATATAACACATCTTGGTTGCTGTAAAATGCCGACTGTGTTCCATTCCCATGGTGCACATCCCTGTAGAAAGTAAGATACGCAGCAATTCCTGACACATCAATCCAAGGCGCCTACCAATCTAAAATCAAAACCTTCTTGACCTTCTCTGGATAGTTCTTTAGCATAACCTTTGTGGCCACCGCAACATTGTTGAACAAACAAAATCCCATAGCATTGCATGGTTCCGCGTGATGCCCGGGAGGCCTTATAACGGCAATAGCATTTTTCAAAGTCCCTTCCACAACATGCCGACAGGCCTCAATAGCTCCGCCACAAGACAGCTTTCCGCAGAAAAACGACTCATTATTAAAGTAAACTGAGTCTCCATCTCTGGTATGGTCCTGCAGTTCCCGAAGTGGCATCCCTACGAATCGAATAAGCCAAATGCAGATGTCTAGTAGTGAACTAACTCACTGGATGTACTCTCTATGAACTTCCAATGAGCTTCACTATGAACCAAGCAGGCCTCTGCTTTGGTTACCTCCCGAGCTCTGAATTTCGCCAAAACGGGCTGTACACGCAGCTGCTCTGACATCACATCATCTTCGTCGTCTATTAGACCATCCTCCGCAAGTGCCTTGTAGATGAAATATATGCGTCGTGGATCCTCCGGGTGCATATCTCCTTCATCGACTGTGGCATGGTATCGCATTCGTACATCATAACAGAGTCCAGTTTTCTTACTCGAATATAACAGCGAATTAGGCTTGTATTGCGTCTTTTTCTTTGTGACCTCTTTAATCTGCCCAGCATTGAGTGAAACATATCCTCCTGCGTCTGACCTGGATTGTTGGTTCACATTCTCCGATCTCTCCGTAAGCTTGTTGTTGCCTCTGGCCGAATGCGAATTGGATCCATCACTTGTTGGCGGTCTCACAGTACTTGTTGGGGGGTTTGGAGCATCGGGAAGGACTGTGTCCATGCTGTACGGCATGTTGAACTTGTGTCCCAGCCACAAGAAACAATCGTGTTGGATATCGCTGGATAGCCAGTATGAGACGAAACGATGAGTAGACGTGAATTGGCACGCACGGCTTGTTTGAGGCTCAGGTGGTACGAGAAAGAAGTCTGGTAGTCTGGTTGGCTTTGACAGCGGAGGTCGTAAACAGCCTAGTTCCATTGATTTACTTATGGATAGAGAACCGCATTATCTAAAATACAAACACAGTAAAGAGATTGGGGGTCTTCATTCTCAGATAATGCGAAGTCGTCGTCGTTGCCATGGGATATGTGAGCGTGGTTACATGAGCTCTCTGATTTATCCCTGTGATATCTATCGCCAGTTATCTAGAGACGTGACTTTGCCTGTTAATCACAGGATAGATACATAGAGCCTTATATACATATACACACGTCATATCTACAGTTCAGTCCCCTCCTATGCAAATGGGCTAACTATACCCAACTCTCCAGTGTCGGGCGTGCTTCTCTGCGTTTGGCCTCAGATCAATCTTGTGGGGTAGCTTGAATAGCCTCCCCCATATGTAGCCCCAGGTATCGAAAATGCGTTCTGCTAAGTATCTTGCACTTGCATAATCGTTGTATATCCACCGTTCCATGTAGTAGCACGTTACTATCTGGGAACCCAATGTCAAAATTTAGATGGACGGTAAGTATGCGCCGCCTAACTCTATGAGGGAAAGTGTGTTTAACAAAGTCAAATTCTACCTAAATGTACCGGTGGTCGACCAAACGGACCTCAGGAAGGTCGCAGGTCCCCGAGGATGCGATAAAACTACGGACCAGGCAAGCGTATTCGAAGCACGAACAAGACCATGCCACCCGATTCGTGGACGAACTTCGACTTTGACGAAGACCCCACGGATTTCGAAGGACTATCGCCTGTGCCGTATGGAGAGAAAGCGGAACATCAGCACCCGTCGAGGGCAGCGAGTTTGGCGCATGGGACTAGTGCGGCCGGGGCGCGGGCGTTTACGACGCAGTTGATTGCGTTTTATTTTAGGGCACCGGTATGGAAGGAGAACTCTTATCTCAGGGCGACAGTACGGTTGGAGAAGGGCCAGTGGGCTGACTGGTTGGGAGTGTAGGTTAAGGCATTTTTCAAGATGAGGGTGGATTATATGGTATGGTAGATACCTTTACTCTTAGTTCCTGGGGTTACTATAGCGGACGTAGTACTGGACACTGGGTTTGGGAGGTTACTTGGTTACGGGGCTACCAGAAAGGCAGGCAGAATCAATGAGCTGATATCTTCTTTACCCATAGCAAGTCGCCCGGGCAATAAACCCGCGAGTCCAAGCCAACGAACGATGGTCACTACGATTATCCACCCCGGGGCTCCTCGTTCACGCAGTAAAGCATCATGGGTGGAGGTTCATACCTAACCAGGGTACCTAGATATATCTATGCTCTATCCTCACACAGAGAGATAGACTCGGCGCTGATATTCCTTTGGTTGGGCAGTTCTACCTCCATTAGTAGCGAATGCTAGGTTGGTCTTGTCATGCGGTGTGAGGTAGTGAATATGGTGGACTGACGGGTGAATATAGCGTTGGGGCGGTTCTGTACGTTTCTCCAAGGGTCGTGTAGTAGATAAACCAAGGGCTAACAAGCTGGGTTTTTGTGGATCAAGATATACCTCGTATCTGAAGATGCTAGGAGTATTTCATGAACCTTCGGGAATAGGACTTAAGAGGGTTTTTCCACCGCCGGCCTTTGCAGATACGTTGGCGGCGGGGATGGTGGCGGGAGGTATACAGTCTTTAGTGAGTATACTCCAAAATCTCAACGGTGTCGAAGGGTGATCTAGTGATGAGCATAAGAAGACTGATTTGGGTAAACCTATTATCGGGCCAAAAATAGGTAGCTGCCCCACTCGACGCCCTACAAACCCGCTCCGACGTAAACGAAATGCTCGAAGGCCGGCATCGTAGTATATGGCGGTACGCCATGCACAAATTACAAGAAATCGGGATTCGTGGTGTCTTTGCCGGGTACGGGTTCAGTTTAGCAAAGGTACTCCATCCCACAAACTCCTCCCGCACACGAGCTTGAATTTCAATTCCATAGGAATCCCTTGGCTACGGTATCTTCTTCTCTTCATTCGAATACATCAAACAACAACTCTACTACACCTACCTAACGCACTACTACGGACGGCGCCGATTTCTAGAATTCCCCCTACCACTCCACTACTTCGACACCACCTCCAGTCCCCTCGACACAGCTTCCACTCACACCGACCCTACCACGGGGAAGATCGTAATCCGCCCCCATTATGCACTCGAGCCTACATTCCTCCTCCTTGCGGGTGTCACTGCGTCTGTAATGCAGCAGGCAATCTCATTCCCAATTACCCAGCTTCAAGCAATCCACTACTCGCGTCTAGAGTCGCTTGATTATAAAACCAAATTAGAGTCCCCCTTGAAGGAAAGTGAGGGGCGAGCGGGGCTGTTAACGAGATGGGGGAGGCTGAGGGAGAGGTATGCGCATAGTTATGGTGAGACGTTAGAGCAGGCGAGACATCAGTCGAGCAGGGTGGGGAGTTGGAGGAGGTGGCTCTTTAGGGGTTTTATGGGGCAGGCAGCTAGGCAGGTGCCGGGGACGAGTGCGGGGTTGATTGTGTTTGAAGTGGTGAGAAGGAGGTGGGCACTAGAGGGAGAGAAGGGGATGAGGGCGGAATGGGAAGGTTATGATATTTTGCTAGCGTGAGTGGAAGTTGATAGTAGGGGATGGATACCGATGTAGGTTTATGTAGGTTTGAGATTATTGAGGGGCGATTGTTGGGGCTTGAGGGTAACATAGTATTGTTTTTTTTCTGATTTTTTTTGGTTGGGTAATGGCATTGGTAAATACATATTAAACACCTTGTTTTATATAGAATAGATTGGGTCGGACGAGTTAATGCATTAGCACTGGCCAGTAGTATATATTATATTCTACCCTATTGTTGTGCTTTCGGAAAATGAAATCCTACTCTTCGTGTCTCTCTAGTTAACTTCGAAGTATGAACTTGGTATAAGGCAGGACTTTCCATTCTCTAACACCGCTTTCTTATCCTTCGCCGTCCCCGAACAGCAGCCTCTCGCCACAACCGTGACCTGGACGAGCGCCATACTGCATAACCTTATACTATTATTGCAAGGGGGTTCTTGATCCGCCACGCCGAATTCTCCGAAGTATATCCGGTTCGTTGCTTATAATGTAAAAAACCTACAACAGTGCAAATATATATAGTATATGTTCTGGGCCGCTCGCGGGCGGCATACCCACTGTGCCGGCCGCGGGCAATTAATATAATTCCTCAATTTGGTAAATCTCAATCGAACAAAACATTCTGCGACACTCAAAAAACACCCTAAGAAGTTATTTTGACTGCCCTATCCACATCATATACCCTTCCTGTTGATTAGTGGGAGACGGCAGACATTGAACAAGGGAGGATTCCGGAATAATTACCTCAAGCCCTCCAGATGGTGAAGTACATGCTGGCGATGTTAACAATTCATTACTGCATCTCTGATGATGAAGGAATAGGGAAGAGGATACTGAGTTTACTGCTGCCCTAAAAATCCGCAACCCTATCCAATGGGTATTTGGAAATTAGTTTCTTATCCGCGGGGGTTCTTATTGACAAGGCCTTATTGCTGGAGCTATATCGACCATCTTATGCTGAATATCGATACGCTATGTGGAATTCAGTGAAATTTGGAGCAATCATAATTATAATACTTTTGTCTACATCTTGTTGCAAGATTGATTTTTATACTAGAAAAATCCCGGCTATTCCTCACTTATAAAATCCAGGTCAGGTGCAAAGCGGTACTTTCTTAATAACAGGTACTGTTTTATATGCAGATTGCTAAGCTACTCCAAGTTCTTGATTTTAAAGCAAAACGAAGCAGGTTCTACCTAGAATTATACAACAGGTAGATGGTATTTTACAGCGTTGTGGGAGATCAAATGGCACAATGCTACAACAAACCTCATACTTTTGCAGTTTGATATTGCTAAACCCGATAACCTTTACCCAACTACTGACCTTACGGGCTTAGAGTTTGATATTTTAGATACTCTAACTGCTCGGTAAACCACAGTTCACCAGGCATCTATAACTACTGGTGTTGCGAAAACTTCTACTCTAATTGTTGTCGCGGATAATTTAAGAATAATCTGAAATATTAGCATATGAAAGTATCAACAGATCATGACTATATTGCTCTAGCTGAACCAAATTTGAATGTTAGAGGGGGGTCTAATCGACTGGGAAATCAATGAATCTGTTGCAGTCGCTGGGAAATTATCAATTCTTTTTTTTCTAGTAAATCAGTACTTTATCAATACACCAAATTGAGTAATTATTTAAATTGCCCGCGGCCGGCACAGTGGGTATGCCTCTCGCGGGCAATTTATTTGATTACTGCATATACAGTAGGTATATATACTGTACATATCCAGCGCTCCATTCATATAACTATAACAATGCTCGCACTTCTCTAACTAAATCCAACAATATATAAACCATTATACCACCCTTCACATGCATACATATACTTACATTATTAATTTTCCCAAGTCTAGGTCCGGGGTGTTGGGGGAGGAGAGGGGTGAAGAGTTTTGTTACTTCCCGAAGCGGAAGTAGCTGGCGTTACCTGGCGGAGAGGGTGAGGAACAGGTTGGAGGATGTGAAAGAGGTGCCAGAGATGTTGAGGGGGGAAGGTAGTGGGGGTTTGTGAGTGCGTTAGGTGAGGTGTGGTGGCTCGTTGGGGGGGGGGGGAGTGGCAGTGTTGGCATTGATGGGGTGGGGAGGGAAAGTTTGGGGAGCGGGAGGTGATTTGGGGGGAATGTGTTTTGCAGAGAAAGGGCGAGTGTAGAAGATTTCAAAAAGATGAGTTTATGAGAAAACATGACAATCAGCTAGCATGACTGTATATAGACTTAAATATATCCTCAAAGTTAATCTGTTTATTGTCTGCTTTTCCCCATATACAATTCTTCTGCTATTTATATGCACTTCCTTACCAGTTGGCACGCTTCTTCAAAGCTTCGTTTTGAAGGACCCTAGCCCTTGTCAGTATGCATGAAATTTACCATGATTCAATGGTTACTTACTCAACCCAGTATCCATCCGGGTCTAGTAAAAAGGCCACATTCCTCATCCTTCCGTCTGTCAACCGCTTCTTCCACCTGATCCCTTCCATTCCCTCAAATCGAGCACACGCTAGATCCAAATCATCCACACTGATGCACACATGCCCGAATCCCTGTGGCTGATCATTGCCATTGTGATACTTGACATTGTCCTGCTTCTCGGTGCCATGGTACTGCAGCAACTCAAGGACACCCTCTCGGTTGAGTATAGAATCAAGGGAATTCCGCCCATACTCAGAACGCCGATACCCCATGAACGCCTGCTCCAAATCTGCCTTACCCTGACTCTTCGTACGGTAGAGCTTGGCCATGCCAAGGTAGCTGGCGTAGAAAAGGGTGGAGGCTTCCAAATCCTTCACACGAAGCATAGTGTGGCTGAAGCGCCATTTGGGCTTCTGAGGGGCTTCTGAAGCAGCAACTGGGAGCTGGAGGAGAGCAATGTAGTATCCGTCTGGGTCCAGTGCATAAGCAATATCTTCTTGGCAGGCATTAAGGGAACGGCCCTTCGAAGGGTGCTCCTTGAATTGGACGCCAGCAGCAGAAAGCTCTTCACAGGCCCTGGTGATATTGTTGACAGAGATAGCACTGAGTAGGGTTAGTCTACCGTATCTAGGAATGATGCCCCACAATATTGCCCAACAGGGAAGGCTCACATATGCCCAAAGCGTATACAACCTTCAGAGTCAGCAATGGTGATTGGTATACGTCACAGCATCCATTGACTTATCTTGGTGCTCAGGGTCATCATTCCCGTTGTTCACCCTATAGTTTGGATCATCTTCAGTCCCATAATTGTGGGTCAATTCCAATAAGCCCTCCCGGTCCGTCCAGACCTTGCCATAGCTATCTGCCTCGGGGGAATCGAAAGCCAAAAAATAAAGGCAGAATTGTGCGTCCGAGTGGTCCAATCTACCCGTGTATGGCGATCAGTAGGTGTCCTTGTCCATAATCCAATCAAGCTCAATGTTCAAGAGTAACAAATTGAGTTGCTTTGGTGCTTTGGTGTATTGGTGAGAATCTCATTTACTGACTTGTTGATGAGTGACATTCCGAAGTTATCTTCGTAGAATTTCACTGGTAGGCACACAGGGTCATCAGCATACTAATAAAAAAAGACAAGCAAGAACAATGCCTGCAAGCTGCAATGGCGCACCACATACTCTCGCATGGAAAATTTTTACTCACCACTCCTTTTGGGATCTTTCACCCTCACCCTATTCATGTAGAACAGTCACCCTATAAGCCATTCTCATTCACTGCAGATCGATGCACAAGCGTAATGATATAGGGGGAAGCTGGGGGAGCAAGTGGAATGTCTGTTACGGACATGGTATGGTTCAACTTGTACGTGGAAGTATCCGTACGTGGTTGGTCGTTCGACATAGATGCGTATGGAAAGCTAAGGAGGGAATAGTATGTGATGTAAATGCAGAGCAATAAATGGTTTCGAAATCCCTATTTAAATTGCTATAGCGAACCCTACATGTTAGACATTGCTTTTCACTCTCCCTCAGCGATGTGGATTTGAACAGTTAAAAAATAAATGGAACTCACGGTCAGTTCGAGGAGACTCAATTGAAGAGAAGTGTTTCTATGAAGAACTTGCTGATTGTTACCCCGCCAAGAGGAGGGGAATGTGTTGATTCCTATCGGGCCTCTTATCGTAGCCTCACGTGCTGAACCCCCTCCAGTTTTTGGTGCGATATGAAGCTGCGAGAATTTGCGAGACATTCCATGTCAAACTGTCCCTTGCATAAGACGTTTGCGTGCCTTTCTTTTTTTTTGCTTTTATCATTGCAACATAGCTTTTATCATTGCAACATAGTCTGGTTGCACTACCCCTCGCATCTGGATCCTCACGTCTCCAATACCGAAGGCAATCCAAACCAGGTCACCGACAATTGGAATGAAGTCAGGTTATCTTTCCGGCTTGCCGGCTTGACGAGCTCTTCACGGACGCCGTGATAGAAACGTATGGACCCTTGACACACACCGTTGAAGCAGTACCGAATAATTTTCTGTGGGTGCTTGCTCCTAATTAGACAGCCTAGACTTGGCGGCCTTCCAATTTTATTTTGTTCACGGGGCACTATGATACCTAAGAGCAGTGAGGTGGCATCAAGAGAAAGCAGGGCAAGGAGGCAAAGTAAAGAGAACCTGATGGTAGTCCATCCCCCAAACGAGGCTGGGCCCTTGTCGAGACCCCTATCTAATTTGTTCATATTTTGTTGGTATTCCGTATGTAGTCTTATCCCATCTTAGCAGGATTTACCCTGATTAGCTTTGCCATTAGAGATGTTTTACAACTCTTTGGATAGGACTGTTCCCACTGGGTTTTTGCTTAAGACTGACAAAGATAAAAGGATGTCATCTGGATATTTTTTTCCAGACATCTCTTTGGCCCTATCTCATAACAATTATCTTAAGCTAGTAAACTCTCCTTTATTGCATAAACATATCACACGTTACAATCATTCCACATCACGATGTCGGTTCAGCGTCCCCCAATCCTGCATTCTCTAATGACCAGTGCTTCTGCTCATGACCTCGATATGAAGGTGTATCGTCGTCATTGGAAGATTCTATGCTGTATCGCACTTTTGTGCATACAGGGTATGAGATATCTAGCGTAAAAAAGTTGTAAAACCTCTCTCTCCATTATTAAATGGATTATTATAATGGTCTAAAACCAACTATGCCCATCACGTATATTTGGCATAAGATTAAACTTTACGGCTAATGATTTGAGCTCTTTTTAAATCGGCTTATCCATAGCCTTTATTGTTGAATACTGCTACAATTTCGTAAATGAGCCCCTCCCTTACCCTGGACAACTCAATATTGCATCCAAAATTTGGGTCACTTCTAGTTCCATCATTTATTTGAGAATAAATCGTGAAAACTAGCAGGGTGCAACCTGGCTCTGTATATTAACTTATTCACGAGATTAAAACCATATACCCTGCCATTCTATTCTAGCCTTAACAACCCGATCGCGTTCCCACCCAGAATCCCATCCACTGTATTTGGTTCGAATTCCTCCTGCACTGCTCTATAGTTCATGGTAACACTGAGCCATTGCTCTTCCTTCTCATCCTCCTCATTTGTCAAAGGCGGGAAGAATGGGTGGTCAGTTCCTGTCAACGGTCTTAGCTTTTAACGGCTTGTCATTGAAAATTGAACCTACCAAACAAAATCCGATCATTTCCAGCCACCTCCGTTGCTGCTTTTAGGCCTGCCCTCGCATATACCACAGAATCCAGCAAGATATTATTCTGTAGGATGTCCCATATCGTCCGCCGCTTTTCGTCCTTGCCTTCCTTCATTATATGCCCATCGTGGAGGATGCAACTTTCTAGCCTGCCAGCTAGAAAGGGCAGTGTGCCCCCACTGTGGGCAAGAAGAACGCTGAGCTTCGTCCATCTGTCCCATACGCCTGAGAGAAACATTCTAGCCACCGCAATCGTCGTTTCCATGGGCTTCCGTATCGCTCCAACGTTAGTTCAACATGCATCGCATGTTCATTTGTGAGAATGGAGAAACACACAAATCCCATAGCCAAGGCTAGTACATGACCATAATTGTCCTGCCTAGAGCCATACACCTCCTTCGGCAGACCATAATGCGGGTGTAAAAATAAAGTCTGCCTTGTCTCCTGCAAAGCACCCCATACCGAGTCCAGTCTTGGGTCATCAAGCCCATCCCCAAGGCCCGATGTTCCCATAATTACACCTCGTACGTACCTGAGTTGGGCCAACCTTTTGATTTCCTGTATCACCTCCGCAACTGATCCACTCAATGGAAGAGCCCCAAACGCATATAACCTCCCCGGGTATCCCGCACATAGGTCATTTAGTTCGTCATTTACTTGTTGCGTCATTCTCAAAGCATCTTCAGTTGGTAGGAAGTCTAGCCACGGGTTCGCGAGTGATATAACGGAGATATCAATGCCGTGAGTGTCCATAAATTCAATCTTCTTGGAGATATCATAGTAATCTGGGCCAATTGGGCGGCCTCGTGAGGTAGCTGGAGTATCCGGGGAGTCTTCCCCAGGGAGGATAACCAAGCGATCTGAAGTATCCGGAGGAAACGAACGAATGTACGGGACAACGTCTCGTGATCTAAGGATCTCCATAAACAAGGGAGTGTATACATGGGTGTGTATATCCACGATTGTGGCCGTCGGTGATTGTCTCTGTGTCATCATGTCTGAAGGCTTGAGGTGGCCCTCAGAGATCACTTGGAACACAGTTATCACTGACCAGTACCCCTTACAGCCAAGCGTCTCTCGTGTGATAATTTACACCATGGTTACCCTCGATCCCAACCCATCAATCTGATCTCCCTCTAGTCCCCTGTAGACCGAATATCCCACTAATAAGCCTAGTCTGGTTGGCACGAATAATAAGCCCATGACCTTACCTAGCATCTAGATCTCATATCAAATCATCACACCCTGCGAAATGGCAAAAATATCATGGCTCAACTAGGGGCACTAAAAGCCTTCCGCAAAGTAAGCAAATTTCGAGAGCTGTCATTGAATCAGCCAATCCCCCCCACCTATGCCCCACTTCCATGGCATCCTCAACCACCACCGCCGAGGTCTCCAATAAATCTAGAAGCAGTAATAATCCCCTTTTTTTTTTTTTTTATCTTTTGGGGGGGTTATGCCGGCCTCTTCCAGGACGTTACAGCAACCATGTGCTAAGCCCAAGCATGATCGATAGAAGCGCAGGGCTCCTACGGGCTCCTGTTATGCTGCTTCCCGATCCGGTAGTATTCACTAATGAGTCAGGCTGTCAATCAGACTTTGGTTTTTTTTTTTCCAGGGAGTGTTCATACCTATTTAACGAAGGGTAGGTAGTGCAATTAGACTAGCTTATTCGGGGAGGCCAAAGTGCAGTAACCTACAGCAAGTGCACATCAATGGTGAACTACAATTATTTTGTTGTTGCGAGAATCATTCCCAGGAACCCTCCACAGGAGGGTGTTGTGCCAACCAGACTACCCAGGAACCTACCTACCTCCACCCGGGAATGTTCGTCTTGTAATTAACCAAACGTTTACCCAGAATCTTGCGCAAGTGAACACTGTAAGCACGCTCCTGGTAGCTCTTCTGAGCCTGGTTTTGGTCTTAGTTATTAACAGTTGATATATATTATCCCTAGCTATCGCACTTTGTTATACCTGTTCATCCCATCCAATCATACGCCAAATTTCGTTGAGAGCAGGTACATTTGTCAACCTCATGCCCTTTCCTGGTCCTTTCTCTCCTGTAGCCGTTCCAGGACCCAAGACTGCTTGTAATAAAGCCTCCTTCAACTTTCTTTTTGCCTCCGTAACCATGGACTTCCGGGATTCTATTTGCGTGATATAGGAAGCGTGTGGATCTCCTGTTTCGCCCAGGCCGCCGCTGCATGCTTGTGGAAACCTTCCATTTGAAGTTGTATCCATATATTCGAGATTTCCCAAGTATTTTTCCCATAGAACATCTAATATCTCCAACCAGAACCAAGAGGTCTCCTCTCCAGTCAAATCCTGAATGTAAAGTGACTCCTCTTCACAGATTATATTCACTTTAATCTTCCCGTGTGTTTGTTTTCCTCGGTTCTTTCTATCCTTGGACTCTATCCCACTAGACTTCCTAGAATTCGGGGCTATATTGAACTTAGCAATTTGAGATCCAAAGACTGTCATCAAGCTGAATGTCATGGCCTCAATTAAGTCCCTGTGTTGCTGTATGTCCCCTCTCAGCGAGCGAATTAGCTGTACGAAAAAACTGGTAATTTCTTTCCTCAGGTCTGGAACCATATAGGTACCTTTCCCGGTTGCGGAGCATTGAGGGGGTGAGGTAGGACTGTTTGAAGTGGGTGACAGTCCATTTGAATCAGTCATCGTAATCTTAGCCTGTTTAGTGTGATATTCTAGAATGGTGATTGAGTTAATATGGATAGAGGACAGAATGCTGGTCAGGGCTATCATGATAGCATTGGAGGCAGAAGCCGTGTCTTCATCATTAACGCTCGCACTGTGGACTTTACTGCTGGTTCTGTCGTATGGCATTTGCCGTGAATGCAGCTTTACTAGAGCAGCCAATACCTCATCGATAGCATTTAGAAGAATTGATGGTAGAGATTTAGATATCCTGGGTCCGTGGATCTGGGAGACTAAACACAAATCCTTGTCCAGCTGTATGAGCCCACCTCCCTCTCGGGGCTCTACAGTTATGCCTTTGCATAAATTTTGAGTCATACTTGACAACATTCTACAAGTCTGCTGAATCGCCACCGAGATGACCTTGGGAGCGGTAGCATGCTGGAGGATTTTGAGAGAGTCTAAAAGTCGGGGCGCAACTAGAAACGAAAATTTAGCCTCAGCTCAACATAAGGGATTAGATATTGTACACTCAGTCCAAGGAGCAAGATCTTGCAAGTATAACTTGCTTGGAATTTGGGCTTCGTATGCTTTGTTGAACACCGAGAGAGTGCTGTACAAAGACTGGTTTTTGGAAGGGCCAAGTGGAGGCCGACCACCCTCTCTCTCCACGTCCACCGCGCTCTGCACATCTACATTGGCAGTTCTCTTCCTAGGTCCCTTAACCTTTGCCTGAAGCATATCTCTTTCAATTTCAACGTCCAATAACATTGCCCTTAAATTCATGATCTTCTTGTTCGCAATGTCAAGTAGCTGTCCAGCATAATCGTGAGCTCACAAGCACGGGTACATGGGCTATACATTAAATTCTAACGTACTTTCTTCCATGTGTGCCCACTGATTACATCACGAACGCCCGTCATTTGCGTGTATGTCAACGGTTCCTCCCCTTGCCCGTGTGTTCCAAGGACTGTAAGGGACTGAAGCAGCTGGATATATTCAAAAGTCGTTAATGAAGGAGGCTGTGACCGTACTAAGGTTATGCAAAGTGCAAGGTCTATATTACTAGGCTGTGGGGGCGTTCGTGCAATAAAGGTCATTGTCACTTCGGTACTGCGCTCCTTGTACCGAATCTCTAAATATGCTACAGTCTCGGTTCAGGAAGATGGTGCAGGAGTCGGGTGAACTAAGCTGATGTTGTGGACAGAAACCTTGTTGCAAATACCTCGCTGTCAAGTCGATATTTCGGAAGGGTCCCCCGAGGTGATTGAAGTAGCAGACTCTTCTCATCAAGGGCATGGTATGCTTACAAGACTACTTAGTAGGGGCTTGTGCCAACCAGACTAATAGTAGAAGACGTATGTAGTGCGTGGGCAAAAGAATCTGCGACTCCCTTGTTATGCAGCAACCGGGCTCCCAGTGATATACCTATACATCTATTGTGCCGTATGGACAAACTACTGCATGCACGGTACACACTGTGCCTCGGATAGGACGAGTTCCGGAGTCCATATTACAGCCACTGGATTACTTTACTTATGCATTAAGGTGGTAGAAATTGTATGTAGCCACAAAACTTGTACGTGTAAGTATGCAGCTGGTTGGATTAACACGGCGTTTCAGCTGGAACATCATGTTACGCTCTGGTGACTTAGGCTCAGGGGCTTGGAGATCGCTACTAGGCACTTTTGCGACCCCTGATGTCGGCCTTCATCTGTATCACTGCTTCAGCCACTCCAGCGATGGTTACCCTCAACTTTGGAAAGTTCGATGGTAATGTTTGCTATGGGAGACAGGCCCGTGCCTAGGAGGTATCTATAGTCTCATGGCGTTATAAATAACAAAATTTTCAGAGGATTCCGCTATAGTGGCCCATTTGATTTGGAATCCATGTTATTTTGCATTTGCCTCCAATAGTCCCAGAAACGGGTGCCACTAATATTGTTCTGACATTCAGTAGTCCTTATAAGTTTGCAAGTCTATGATATGTTAGCAAGGATCAGATGATGGGCCAGACCGTCCCCACTTACGCGAAGGTAGATAACTTACCTCGAAGGTAGATAACTTACCAAGAATGTAGGTAACTTACCAAGAATGTAGGTAACTTACCGCGAAGGTATAACTTGTAATTTGAGTTCGACCACGGAAAACAAAACTCGCTGGCCAGAGCTATGGTACGGTTCCATTTCTTAGAATAACCACCCATTAATAGCAAACCGTACATCATTGTCGAATCTGACATGTACATGTGACTTCTCTTCCATGCATCTTTTCTATGGGAGGAAGCAATTGAATCCGAGCTTGAGTGCGACCCTAGTCCTCAAGAAGGGTTCTAATAAAATGGGCCTTTTTTGACGATTGATATTGTGACACCGTATACTGCAAAGCGAGAATGCTTACTGATACTCTTAGTAATTAGAAGAAACGATTCAGAGTGCAGCTTAATACATGCCTATGAACCTTGGCGCGGTCAGCACAAAATTTATGTGGGGTGGGTAGTCTGGCTGGTGGGGGATTGTATTACTTTGTTTATATTTTGTTACCTTAAAAGGGGACAGCATGGGGCAAGTAAACGAGATGCAAGAGTATGGGTGAATAGCCTAGTCGAATGAACATGGTATAGAAAGTGAAGACGAGACGAGACAACGGCAGGAGCGCAAGGGTGACTTGCAGGGCAACATCAAAAGGGCGACATCAATAACGCAGTCTTCATACGCACTGAAATAATAAATAGGGAAAGCGAAACTTCGAATGACTAGAACAAAATGATGCCTTCACAAGCGCGAGCAAGCCAACTGAACACACACAATAAGCTAAGAGGCAAAGCAGGTAGAATACGTGCGTCTTATGATATACGAACAAGTCCCCAAAGATGTTAGAACCAACGTCAAAACACCAAACTTTGCAATATGAAGAAAGGCTAGGATATTAAGAAAACGACAACGGGCCAAATGTGATGAAATAATAAAAAGGTTACGAAGGACCCTCCTCTTTTTTATGGCTTTGAAGATAGGTCAACCACTATTTGAGCCCAATAACACTCTGTTGGAGAAATGTGAGGTTAGTAGCTGATCATGGGTACACGTGACAAGTGATGGATGGTACCATTTCCAAAGTCCATACACGTCTAATCCAGACTTTCAGTTTGCCCTCAACGCCCTCAACGCCTTCAAGTTGGACACTTTCCCACCAGCATCGTCTCTATATGATCACATTGTTAAATTAGAAAAACATACGCCTTTTAATAGAACAGTGTGTGCCAAGAATTCGTGACTGAGGCGTAAGATAGGATGTAAGCCCGCGAGATACGTACCGCTGGTTTCCTCCAGAAAAGGATCAGTTTGTGGGCCATATTGGCGGCTGGGCTGACTTCGCCATCCGCTGTCTTGAGGTTCCTCAAGCGGGCCAATGCAAGACTGCATACGACCGCCTTATTTGGTTCAGAAGCTCGGTGACCCCAGGTATCATCCACGTTGAAGCCACTGCAAAAGTCATACGTCAGCCTATATCCTCACGACTGATACCCCGTATGTAACGTGTGTACATATATTCGTAGTATCAACCAGGGGAAAATGGCACTCACCCAGCTGTCAACATCTCAATCAAATGCTGTTCCGTGGTTCCGGCTTCGTTCGAGGTCTTAAGTCCCGAGAAGATACCGTTCTGCCCAAGTAATTTATTACCACAGGACCTCTTAACCTCCATGTAGTCTGTCGCTGATATATCCGCATAGGGAGGGATAACATAGAAATCAAGATCCTCTCTAAGAACGATAATTGCGGCCCTATCCTTCTCCTGCAAGACATTGATCGGGTTTTGCGACATTGCTGCATTCATATCCATATCTTGGAGATCGGTGGAGTCACGGGACGACTGTGGGATTGTTGAGCCAATGACGCGGAAAAAGTCGAGCATGTACTGAAGGCATGCCGGGTCAAACTGTCGAGGGTTAGAATACCACCAAAAGTTATTAGTGAACACAAGATCTGTCAGATGAGGGTGTGCACTTACATCTACAGAGTAGACATCCTCATGGAAAGGCCCGGGGCCACCATCCGGGAAGAGACCATTGGGAAATAATGACAGCAGTACAAATTCAGGTAGAGTCAACAACTCTTCCCTAGATAAATTGAATTGGATTCCCCTGTAGTAAAGATGTTAGTATAAATCCACTCTATGTATTGCACAAATGCACGTACCTCAAGTCGAGAATAAGGTTCTCATCTCCCCCAGTTGCATCTGTCCAGGTTACGCGATTAGCTCTCCTCTAGCAAGCACGTCACGTCGTTACTGCGTTCCGTACCTCCTAAACTAGTCAACTGCGGCCCGCCCTGTTGTACCTGGGTAATTATCGACCCAGCGGCTGCCATTGTAAAGGTGAATGCGGGTAATGGACAGATAGTCTCTGTATAAGGTGGCGGTGGTTCGGAATCTGCCTGTTGTTGATGCTGCTGTGCTTCAAATGCTTTATTTTTTTCCTTTTCGCTATATGTAGGAGGTGCGGCTGTAGATGACGATGCAGCCGCCGATGACGGACCGGGCGCGGATAGGGGTGCAGAAGAGGTAGACGGGAATGCGGAGGAAGAAGGTAGTGAGGACGACGACGAGAAGGCGACGGCGAAGGAAGGGGGGAGGTCTTCTTCGGGCGGATCAGGCGTTGGAAATGATGTACTGGTTATGCCTTTGTGCTCTTTCTCGGCGGTGCCTGTCAATTTGTGCAAATTGGCCTTCCAATCAGATGACGATTGGAATGGCGGTGGGCCTAGTGGTAGTGGGGATTGTGACGAGGACGCTTCCACAGGGGTTATCTGTTTTCCTGCTGCTTCCAACACTGAGACAGAGTCGAGAGCAGTAGCAGAAGGTCCGATTGGTAGCTGTTGCGTGTGGGGAAGTATTTTCGAAATACTTGTAGTCGCCTGCTCAGGAGGCGATGAACTTGACTGGTGGTATTGATAGGGACTCTGCTGATGGCTTGGGCGAATTGACGAGCTGGGGTGCACAAGGTTGGTGGTGTTGGAGCGTGTCGAGTGTTGGGTGTTGTTGTTGCTAGAACAACACTGGCGGTTCCTAACGTGGGCGTCCAAGGTGCTGGGCGATTAAGATTAACCCTATTAAACCTAATGAGATGAAGGGTGCGCTCTGGATATTTCAAGGGGCCTAGCGTAGTATGGGGTTTCTGGTGAAATTACGGTGGTGTATGTGAGAATGGAGAAATAAATCCGCGGACGGGGGTCCCGTGGGCTTCAAGAGGGGCACAGTGTGGAAGCAAAGGTATCGTGGCGATGGTGCTGCTCTGGTTCTTGTCTCGAGTTGACTTTCATCGGCCTCAAAGAGTACGGAGGAGTACCAGGTATGTAGTTCTTGCAGTAGGATGATGGTTTGGCCGTGTAGCTGTCAAACTGCAAGTTGTGTGGAACGGCCAAAAACTTGAGGAACCGAACGACAGTCGGGCTGGAAATTGGCAGATCCAATACGTACGGGCAGCTGGGATGAAGCGATCTGCTGAAGTTGCGTGGTTTGCTTGCCGTTGCGTGAATGTTAACCAATTGGCTACATATTAATCAAAGTCCCTGATACCTTCAGGCGCAACCGACCGATGACGAAGGAGGTGCAAACGTATATGGGAGCGGCTTGCATTTAGATTGGTGGTTCTCGTTCCAATTCCTGGCAGTCAAGGAAGCTGCAAACATCCTTTGCTCACATTTGTTCGTCTGGAACCTGAGTCCATTGTGGTCTGGTTGGCACAGTCCATGGATTGCATGAACAACATCTTCAGAGGGAGCTCGCTCAATCAAACGAACTTGAAGAACTTAAACGCTTAGCACTAACTACCGGCAGTTGCCCCCCAAGCATATCCAGATCGTTCACCAGTTCCTGCCCACTCACTGGTGTCCAGAGAGGAGCAAGGGCTATTTAAGGAGCGGCACTCACATATACCTCACCCCACCATGCCCCCTGCCATCACAATCCTCCCTCTCGGCACAGCTTCTGCCGTCCCCTCCAAAACCAGAAACCACTCCTCCCTCGCCCTCCTCCTCCCGTCCTCCAACACCCTACTCTTTGATGTAGGCGAAGGCACACAGAACCAACTCCAAAAAAACAAACACCTATCCCCGTCCAAAATCACCAAAATCTTCATCACCCATCTCCATGGGGACCACATCTCCGGCTTATGTCCTCTCCTCTCCACCCTCTGCAACGGCCACGGCGGTAGAGCCGAAGGGGAGGAAGACCCCCGCCTAGCAAACACCGGGAAGGAAAACCGGCCAGAAAAGGCAACTATTGAGATTTTTGGACCCAAGGGGTTGAGGGAGTATGTTAGGCATACTCTCCGATTGACATATACCCATCTTGGGGGCTGGATATCTGTGCATGAATTGCTACTTGCACATGAGGAGGAGACACCAAACACTACGGACATGTGCTATGTTAAGGAGATCCCAGGAAACAACCTCCGTCAAGATAAACGCGGGTTCTGGAAGGACATATTCAAAAACGAGGAATTTAACATCTCAGCAGGCGAAATCAGGCATAGTATACCCTCCATAGGATACGTCGTAATCGAGGAGCCCTTGCCAGGAAAGATTCCCAAGGAATACCCTAAAATAATAGCTTCTTATAAGGAATACTTCCGTGCAAGAGGCATTGCGAACCCCATGTCTCTCCTTTCAGCTTTACAGTCAGGACAGACAATAAGTGAACATGGAGCAGCAGGAATCTTCCCCCCTACAGTCCTCTCCGAACGAGGTATCCACCTGCCAGATAACAGCATCCTCCCCAGGCCCCCACCGCGGCCAGGAAGGAAAACCACTATCCTAGGGGACACGTACGATCCTAGTTCTATTGCCCCTTTGGCACAAAATAGTACAGTCCTGATTCATGAAGCTACAAATGCCTATTTGCCTAGTGTTGACCCGAACACTAAGTCGACGGAGACATATGAGTTGGTGAAGGAAAGGGCAATGTCTCGGGGTCATTCTACACCGGAAATGGCTGGCCTGTTCGCGAGAGATATTAATTTGGGGGTTACGGAGGATGGGTATGAGGTTGAGGGGACGTTGATATTGAATCATTTCTCCTCGAGGTATAAGGATGATGAAGCGGAAGGGCCAGAGGGACAGGCGAAGAAGATTATGAATGCCATTCGATACTGTGCAGAAAATGCGTGGTGTAACAAGGTGCAGGGCAGTGGTTTGGACAGATTTGATATGGATAATGAAGCTTCTGTATGTAACAGCACCAAGAAAAGAGTTATCTGTGCAAGGGATGGAGTAAAGATTGAAATCAAAGTTTATGAATAAATATTCCATATTTACACTTTCTGATGCGCCAGGCTAAAACTGTCCATTTTGAGAAGTATCTCCTAACCCAAAATACCTTTCATATACTTAAATAGCAGTCGATACCACAAAATGCAAACCAAAAAAATAAGACTTCAAAGGAAAGAAAACGTAGTTCATGTGTATCGAGACCCTGCCTTGTAGGCAGAAACTCGTAACTCGTGGGAATATAACAGTCAACAACAGGGAGAAAGGGTGAAATGTGGGAATAATACATTTACAGGCACAAGCCAATAATCAACCAAAATTTGTACAGATAAAAATGAAGGAGGGGGAATAAGCTACGAGAAGATGAGGAAGCCATGTCACTCCTGTAGTAAACGACCTCCCTCACTATCGGGAGGATGTACCTGCAGTTGTATCTGATGTTGGAGTCGTCGGCTCAATGACTTGGCTCCTGATGGTGAGGATCTAACAGGCGTGTTAGCTTAGGTCAAAAAAAGGGGAAAACTAGGGTCGTGCAAACTCAGGGTAATTCTATCTCAGAGTAAGACTAACCCATTCATGTTGCAATAGTTCGGCAGCTGACGGTCTTAATTTGGCGTCTCGGGTGAAACACTTTTCCAAGAAGTCTATGCCCTGGGAACTCAATTGGTCAGATGTTGGCAGTTGCGGGCTATGCCCTGAGGCAATGTTCCACATGATCGCCCACTCATTGTCCAGATTTGCCCATGGGCGGCGACCGGTAGCCATCTCAAGGACAACACAGCCAAGAGACCAGATGTCGATGGAACCGCGGCGGCCTACCGAACTTCCGGTGATGACCTCGGGAGACATGTACATAGGTGTTCCGGTCATAGAGTTCCCCTTGACCTTTGAGGGGGCAGCGGTAGCAACCTTAGTCTTGCCTTGTTTAGCTATGACTTTGGCAGCACCAAAATCGACGTATTTGATAATACCATTATGGTCAAGGAGAATGTCTGCAATGGTAGTAGTTAGTTACCGGTCAACATCATGCTGATGTAGGGGTGAAGGAGTTCACTCACTTTCCGGTTTAATGTCACGATGTACAATTCCTGCCTCGTGCAGATACCCAAGACCCTCAAGCATCTGTAGTGTATAAATCATAATAACCGTCTCGTCTTCAACTCTACCATGCTCGAGTAGGCCCGCAAGCGATCCTCCTGAACAATATTCCATAAAGAGATACACTCTGTCCCTGTGGACTTCGATTCCGAAGTACTGAACGATATTCGGGTGGTCCATCTGTTCCAGAACAGTCATCTCCTCCCGAATCGCGGACGCAATTTGTGGAATGTACTGAGGATCCTGAAGTCTGATCTCCTTTACCGCCATTATCATTCCAGAGTCCAGATTCATCGCAGCATACACAGACCCGAAAGAACCACCGCCAAGAAACTGACCCTGCTGCCAGCGAAGGGCAACACTCGAAAATGAGGACGAAAGGGTTGTGAGTGAACGATCAGTCTGATCACTGTCATCCAAAACTCGCCCGATACCTTGGCGATTAAACTCTTTATTTCTGCGAGCCTCATCAATCTCACGCAACTGACGCGTCCACTCCTCTTGAACGTATTTCAAAGACTCCTCGTCATCCATCATCTTACTGACATCCATCTTCTTCAGCTGGCCTGCTATTGCCTCCATCCGTTGTCTCTCTGCCTGGGCAGCGATAGTTGAGCGAGCTCCTAAAATATCAAAGTGTCCAATCAGCAAGGACATGCACCCAGCAACCTTTGACTGCAAAAGTTTATAATCCTCGCGATTAATGGACAGTATATTTTGTCCTCGGGTCATTCCCATAGCAAATTCAAGTGCCACAACTGCCCACTTGAATGTTTTCCTATCGGAAGCTACACAGTCGTCACAAATGAAGCTAACCCAATCTACTGCAAGACGTATCAACTTGAGGTTGTTCATGGCCCGCCGGCTGTTGTCCATGAAAAGAACTGACCGCTGACCGAATTCAGTTGCAAATGCAAAGCAAGACTGAATGAGTTCCTGACAATCGAGACCATCAGTCTGCCGGCGAATAGTATTCACACTATCCATGATTGTGTTGGACAGGCGGTAGGTCGTTCGCTTTATCCTGAATAATTCCCAATTGACTCGTGGAAGGTTAGCACGCTGTTCGATGATGATATCCAAGCCGTGATTGGTGGAGAGGTGAAATAGGTCCCTCGCAGTTGCGAGTCGATCTTGCGAGCCATCAGCAACAAGTCTAACCCTTCCAGGTTTGATGTCAATAATTGGCTCTCGCATGTCAACAGGAACTACACGACCATCCCAAACCAATTGGCTTTGGGGGCATATGATCAGGACGTAAGGACATGACGTGTCATCTCTAGTACTGTCATCTCTGGTACTGTCATCATGATAGCACGTGCGCATGATCTGATTGATTTGCTGTGGTCGGTCAAGCAGTGATGGGTCGGCAACTAGATAGACACCTTCGTGCTCGACAGTGGCTGTATATACCAAAAAATGCCCTGAAATGATGAGGGATGCCACCAAGTCTCTGAGCCTATCATTGTCGACATTGAATTCGGTAGAATTTTCAAATCGTTGACTCAGTAGCCTAATGAAAATGTGTTAGAAGCCTGTAGAACTCATCCTTGGGTGACGTACCTTGTGAAACGGAATAACTTCCGCTGGCGTATTCGGACTGAGTCCATGATTTGCTTATACCGTTTGCTCACCTCCACTCCGTTCTCCTCAGGATGTACTCGCTCCAGCTCTCTTTCGAATTGCGATGCCAACCGCAGAAGAAGCTTGGCCGTTAAAGAACTAGCTGTCATGAGTATCCAACTAAAGAAGATAGGTTAAATATCACCTACCTAAATTCCTCGGCAACTTGGACGTCGCCTCCATCAATGTATCTTCCAATCGAGTTTGAAAAATGCCATTCATCCCCAAGAATTTCGGCCTCCTTGAAGGTATTTTTGTTTCCACTGAGCTTCCAGTTTAGTAACCTGAAGTAAAATTTGAGCCCATCCAAGACCACATGCTCGAAGTTCTCATCCATACATGCTGGTAGGTCCCAGCCACGTTCTGGCCTAGATATGCTGGTATATTCCTGTTTTATTTGTACTGCAAGCCGCAATATGGCCTGGAACTGCTGGATTAATTGGTCCACAATAACAGCTGCTGGGTCACTACGAATTTTCTTTGCGTACTTCAGGCGAATCCGTATAATCTCTTCAATAAGGCGTGTTGGGAAATTAATCAAAAGCAGCATCTCTTGAATATATGGTGGGAGTTGGCGTTTTTCAAAGGCATCATGATTCTCAATGAGAGTCTTCTTCGCTTTTCCTACAACCGCACCTATGCCCCTGAGCATATTGCGGTCCCCGACTAATGACTTCAGGCCATCCTCCTTTAATATCCGGTCTAGGAATGACGAGTCGTCTGACAAGTTAGCCTGAGATTGCTCAACTTTTGCAGGCTTCCCAAAATCAAGTTCATAATTCCCAACCCACGACTGCAGGACGGCCAGCTCGGTGCTAATCATCTCTGTCACATTGTGCCATGAAACAATAGCATCCCAGCTCTGTATGAACGCATCAGAGATAACTTTAGGCTTAGCATCAGCCATCGCTCCCCGGTGTGGGAACAAAGCCTCACACTTCTCCCACCTGTGAATCAACTCCCGTACTTGTAGGCGTGGGATTTTCTCGGTTATCTCGCGCCCAGCGATTTTGAAATTGATGATCTCATCAATGACTGCATCCACCATAGCCTGTCCATCTTCCATGACCCGACGTTGCGCAGCAATAGATCTGCCACAAACTTTTGCCCTTATTCCAACCCAAATTTCTGTCTGCAATGCTTGGGCCTCTGTTTCCGCTGAGGATCCAATCATACGCTTCTTCTCCTGTTTAACCACATCCCCCTTTAACACATTTGACAGCATTGAGTGCCATTCCAGCCTCTCCCTATTCTCTGGTATTTTCATTTCCTCTGCTGAAGGATCCATATCATCTTGCCCATACAGAAGGAATGTGTCCGTTTCATACAGATCACTGTCGGGGTGTAGTTCAGAGGGCGATTCATCCTCGTTGTCGGAGTCCCCATAAACTAGAGGGTTATCCCGAATAAAGTAAGAGTCGTTGCTATTGTCCTGTCGTAGCCTTTGGACATAAGCCTTCTCTTGCGCTCGATACTGTGCAATAGGATCCCTCCGTGCACGATTCGCCGAGGTAGATCTCGTTCTGGATTGTGCGAGCTGGCTGATGTTTTGGATGACTGGTGGGTGTCGTTGGGGAGCGTATGTGTTTGAAGGGGCACGGGCTGGAAGGCTAGGCCGCTGTGGCCTGGACATACCAGGTTCGGACGAATGTGTGGCGGTAGGGTCAAAGGAAGCAGGAAATCCACCGATACTGTTCGTCCGTGGGCGAATTGCTTTCCAGGATCCCGAATATACTACTTCTGCCATGTCTAAACCTGGGCTCCCATCGCCCTGCAAATCTTCGTCTCCGTAATCATCCTCAAAACCACTCTGTGAGACACTAAGGTCCAGTCTGCCGTTGGGTGAATGGCCTGAATCATCATCTGAGCCTGAACCGGAGTCGTTGTCCATCGAAGTACGAAGGCTTAGGCTGCCCTCCAATGAATTGTGATACCCCTCGGGTTTGGACGTTGAGTCATGGTCATGGAATCTCACATTTCGGCCCGGCATCATTACTCCCGCTGCCACCCGAGTTCGCGGATGGGTCGATGTTAGTAGAATGTGGGTGAGGAGTGTTTCTGCGCGAAGGTTATAGAAGACACTGTATACTCTACATACTGTATACCGTATAGTCGAGCGACCACGTGTTAGCGAGACATCGCAGGCGAATCACATGTTACTGCACCACTTGTAGTGGGGCAACCGGTAGGGAATCTTGGGAATATTAATATCTTGGGGCGCCTGCTGATGTCCTCTTGAACCACGAGCGAAGAGACGACGGCGAGCACGGCTTGGTCCTCATAGCAAGCAAGGTCCCCCTTGACTGATAGCTCGTTAAGTGTACCTGTACATACTGCTGTCCATACTCTCTGTCTACAGTCCTTTCCAAATCTACCATTCCCGGACACAGCCCATAACTGCTTATATGTGTCACTATACCTACTCCGTAGGTTAAGCGCTAATACGATTCGAGCACAACAATGGAGATATCAATATACATTGCCCTAGTCTGGCTGGCACAACACCCTCCTCCACATGTGGAGGACATTAATTCCCGACTAGGTATGTCTATGTACAAAGATCAATATTTGGTGTACCATCCCTTAGCTCCACTTCAATAAAGCTAGTGGGAAATCTCTTTCCATGCTACTTCAAAACATTTACCTGTGGTCCACCGGGAAAGGAAGCAAGGTTAGGAAAACTTTTGGTGTAAAACCCTTCTGAAGGTATCGCCAGGCCAGACATGCTCAATATAGTCTGGCCTCTCGTAGAAAGGATTAAGATCTAGAGAGCAGCCGCATGTGCTACTGCTAACTTAAGTCTCGGTTTAGCAATCATCCCTTTCTCCAAAGATATCGACTTTGAATGAAGTACGGCATGGACTTGCACCAGCTCTTCCACTATCTTCTGATGTAGAGCGGGCTTTTGTAAAGAGCAATCTCCTTTTGATGGTCTCGATAAATCTTACCTCCCGCTGCCTCTGTAATTTCCGCATTATGTAGATTCACTTTTTACCTATAGGCCTACTGTACCTACCGGAAGAAGGATTGTCGACTGATGCCGCCCAATCCCTTTTTTTTTTGGATACACCTTCATGATGACCATCGCCCTTTATCAAACATACTTATTTCGATACCACTTTTGCTTGCACTTGTTTGTGCCGACATTGTTTTGTCCTCGTAGTAGTTGTAGCAATCTCGAGTTCGAGTAAACCCTTGTGTTGGGTTTGAGTCTTAACTTGAAGCCTACGGTAATGCAGAGTACTTGCAAAGCTGGATCGTTTTGCACGACAGTCTGAGGAGGAGAGTGAGAAGTTACGCAGCAATCCCCCCAGTCAGTATTTGGGGAGAACTGGCAGGGGCTACACACTACTTCGAAAAGCAAACCGAATTCTAAAGGCCGGGAGAAGAAAGCCCTAAAGATAACGGTATTCGCCAGCGCGAAAGGAAAGAAAACCGGGGCCTCCCACATATAAAGATATAAAGTGCCATAGGGTGAAGGGCGTGTTAAGTGGGGTGGAGTTTGCGGTGATGTGCCAACCAGATGGTGCTTGAGCAGGCCTGAGTGTGCATATGCCAAGCATAGGTATACAATACTTCCGTACATACGGGTATACGGAGCAACTGCCAACCAGACTAGGCATCATGTTGTGTAATCGTCAACGAGGGTGTTGTCATGCAACCAGACTACGATAGAGCATGGTATTATTCGAATAGCTTACATACCGCACGTAGTAAATACCACATAGAGGTATATCCGATATTGGGGTTATTTTATAGCAGGTACTTAATTAGACAAAGAACAAAGGGATAGAGCGCAAGTACTTAGAATTAAACGCTATGAAGGGGATAAAGCGCAAGTGGAATAGAGGTAGCTTAAAAGACTCAATTAATAACTGTAACTGTTGAATTTTATTAGACAGTACGGTACGAGATTACAATATGGCCACCTTATAGATGGTCAGTACGTGAAAAATTCCATTTCACAATAACAGCCAAGGATGCTCAAGTTTTATATAAGTGCAAAGACAATACATGCGACTGGCAACTTCGAGCAAACAAACAGGCCGATAACAGTATCAAAATCAGTGTACTAAATCCTCAACATACCTGTATTGTACCATTAACCTCATATTTAACTGCTACCTACCAGCATTGGCTCCAATGACAGATCCTACAATACCTATATATTACAAAGGCAACACATCTGCAAGAAATTATCGATTGTGCTACTTTGCAATTTGTTAACCTACCACTCAAATAAATCGGTCTGGGCACGAGAACAGGAAATCATCAATAACTAAGTTACTAAAAAGCTTAAAACTTCCTTACTTCATAATGATTTACAATCCTATCATACCAGTTTTCAGACTATTCCAACTTTGATCTCTGCACTCAAAACCTCAAATCCTACTGTTTATACATAGCCAATTTGAGCAGATTTTTATATGTCCAATTGAGTCAAATACTTCTTTCCGCTATTGTTATTCCTTTATTACAGTTGATGGTACTTTCATTAAGACTCGGTTTCGACAAATTTTATTATTAGCTGTTATATTGGATGCTAATAAAAATATCTTAGTACTTGCTTGGGCAGTAGTTAAGAGTGAAAATCATTTATTAGCTGCACTTCCTATACTTTCTGAACTGCCAACAACCTTTATTAATGATCAAAACAAAGGTCTTATAGATGCACAGGTAGATTTTACTAGCATGAATTTCTCGAGCATATTGTTGTTTTCATCTTAAAAAGAATTTTACAACAAAATAAATTCTCTCATACATTAACAGATTTGTTTTGGAAGATTCTTCGATCGAACACTCCTCAAATATTTGAATATCATATGGATGCCTTACATCAAATCAACCTAGCAGTAGCAGTCTACTTCAAGATATTCCAGCAATTTTCTAGGTTACTGCTTTTTTTCCTGGGCGTCGTTATGGACAAGATACCTCTAATATTGTTGAACGAGTCAATCTAGACTTTAAGGTCCTTCAAGAGCTTCCAATAGTGGATCTTTTATAAACACTTTGGCATAAAGTCATGAGTCTATAATATTAGCGTCAGCAACAATCAGCTACATATCTAGAACAATATACACTACTGCCTATTGGAATTTAATAGCTATCGAATTGTAGCCTGCTAACATCAAGTTCCTCACTCAGACTCAGAAGCAGAAGAACTCCCATGTAATGCTCCTCGCACTCGTATCCCTCGAGGACGGCCTAAGAAAGAATGATATCGACGTGGTGAAGCTCGCCAGTGCGCTCCTGGAGCACAAGATCTTCCTGGGCATAACTCACGCACATGTCGGACTCCTCATAACTAAGTTCTATTTGCTTCTTTATTTCTTCGTTGTAGTTGGCTGTTACTCTCAGAATTTTTTTTATGTCGGTGCTTCTTATTATTATCTCTCTTATTATTCATGTCGGCTTCATCTCTATATATATATAATACCTATTCCTGTACTATAAACCTTGCGAATAAGTTGTGGTACCTATTGTAGAAATTATACCCCTGTCGCCATGGCATTGAAAACCTTTGACCTAGATTTAATTAAAATTAACAAATTGATAACCTTAAGTAACATTTCAAGGTATACCGGTACAGACTGTTGTCGATGGGACGCACAGGCAACATGCCAGACATCGCTCGCTATGCCAAGCCGGTACCGGTACCTACTTACTGTATGCGGCACGAGAATGTCAGTTTTGTAACTCCGATTTGATTCTCATTCTTCATCTCATCTCCCCCCTCACTACTCATCTCCGACATGCTCCACGACTGTCTCTCCCCGCTGTGCTAAGCAATTTCCCAACTCCTGAAAAAGCCAAAAAAAAAAAAAGAGTATGTGCTCCACCTTGCCTAATCCGATCGCCCCTGCCAAACCATACACACGCAAGCCTACCCAGGTCCTCAAATCAAACCAGGCCAAAACACGAGCAGCATAGAAACTCTTCTATCCATCGCACGGCTTCGCTCATCTCCTAATACTCTTGTTTACTCTGTTTCGAGGGCGTTTTGTTTGCTATTTCCGCTGTTCCTGCGCTGAAGCCCAATCTGAATTACGTAGCAGCATAATCACACGGCAGCAAGGCGAAGTAGCATTGACCCTTTCAGCACCCCCACGTTCGTTATTCCTCAATCCAGTGGTGAATTCAGCGGTGAATTCAAGCTATCAGATTCACACTCGTTCTATATACCCCAAAGTCTTCGTTCCTCGACAGCAGCAACACCAGCGACGATGTCTTCGGTCCAGCGAAATCGGCTACCGACCCTCTTCGAGGTGCTCAGCCGCCGCACTCTCCCACCAGTCGACCTATTCACCTTCTACATCTATATGCGGGATCAGCAGCGTTCGGTAGACTACCTCGATTTCTGGTACCTATATATCTCCCTCTTCCTGACACGTGATCTAGCTAACCTCCCCTCCCCCACCATGTAGGCTAGATGTCGCGCAACATATGTCTCTATGCCGACACTATGTTCGCGAACTCCGCCGGTCTGTCCTAGTCTCCACTCCCGATCTCAGCAAGGAAGCTGTCGGCAGCCACCGTTCGTCAGCTCTCCTCGATGACAGCATGCCAGGTCCCAGCAACCGCCGCGATGGCTCCTTCGAGGACCGCACCAACGACCAACGCTTATCTGCCTTCCTCCGAGCTGACTCACTCAATTTCGATCAATTCATCGAACAAAGCAATAAAGAGGACAGCCAGCGAGGACGCCCTTCGGGGTCTCTTCCCCGGGGTAGCAACGACCCCTCTAGCTCCGCATTTCTCTCAACTCCCGATCCAATGGCCGACGAAACTTCCCCCTCACAAACTATCGCCCGTGCAGATATTCGCTCCTCCGCGGAGAAGATTCTATATACATACCTCCTCCATGGCTCCGAGCGGGAAATTGTTCTACCGGAGCCCATCCTCAGTGCGATTGCAAACGCAATTGAAGTTGATGGAAGGGATGATCCAGAGGTGTTTGACGAAGCTAAGGACTACGTCTTTCAGGCCATGGAGAGGGATGCGTTCCCTGGATTCCTCAGGAGCAAGGCTTTAGGAAACCTGATTCCGGCTAGTAGTATGGTCAGGCTGATTGTGGGCCTCTTGGGGATGTTTGCCGGATTTTGGGCGGGGTTCTGTATGATTTTCCTGGATTTGGAGCCGAAGCTCAATAGACTTTGGGTATGTCTTCATTCACTGGCTTTTTATAGTATTCGTCAATTCAAGTCCTAACCACATGTTTAGCTCATTCTACCATTCACCGTCGGCGTCTACATGCTCATGGCACATCAATACTCTCTTGACCCGGTTATGGCACTCCTTGGTATCAGTGAATACGAGTTTGGCAAATTTATGCGAATCAAGGAGCCGTATGTGAGGGTGTTGTTAAGCCAAAGGTCTATTTGGATCTTGGTACTATGCTTGATAATTGTAGCATGCTTGGCTGTTTTGTTCGCATTAGTTCCAGGGAAGAGGCTATAGGTAGGATAGTAACGCGGGCATGGATCAAGCCTGTGGAGGGGATAGTGCGAATGAAGAGTGAGGAGGAGAGGGAAGATGGAGTAATGGGCATTTCACTGTGGCAATACCTGGAAGGGGTAGGTGCTTCTTGTTTACTTTTAGAAATTGGAGCATATACCTTTTTTTTCATCTCGAAAGTTTCTCTGCTTGATTATAGGTGTGGAGCGGTTTGCAGTTTGCGTTTGCATTTTGCTACAAAATTTCTTGATTTTGCAGTTGATACCATGCTCTTTCCTCTCCCTACCTTCCCTTCCTCTTCCTTTTTTTTCTCTTCCTTTCAGTAGGGCTTGCCTACTTAGTACACTAGAAGTGGGTGTAATTGGAATTGCTACCGGGGACTGTCTCATTCTGTCTCACATTTTTTGTGTCTATGCTCTACAGGTCGTGTATCTGTGGCTTTGACTCTTAACGTTGTTGAGTTTGATGTAAGCTACTAGTTCACATCCCGACCTGGGTTAAGCTAACAGAAATGCCAGTATTCGAATCCAGTAATTATTATTTGCGACGGAGCGAATTGAAAGAAGTACCGAATCAGTGATACAGCTAGTTGTGAGGTGTAAAAGAAAGCTTGAAGGACCACTTGATACATACAAGATGGAGCGGAAGCACTGGAGGAAAGGGAGCCGGTTTGGAAAATCGAAGGAAGAAACCAAAATAATTCTTACCCCAGAACAAAAAAGGCGCAACAAAATGGTGGATCCAACCGGAGCGATATAAGATTCCCATACTGACTGGCCTCCACTTACTTAGCTTCTCTCCCCTTACACCAACACGCTATTAGTGAATAGTGGATAAAACATCTCACGATTTTTCTTCCAATTTCCCACGCACTGGAGTATAGAGAGTTTTGAGTGTCGCCGCTTTTGGCTATCGCAGACAACGAGGTAAATACATAGGTATCGTATAAGGACTCGGATTCTTCTCAAACCCCCTATATCTATGCGGATACCTTCTTCCAATCTTTGGAATAGAAAATGCCGAAAGAAAGTTTTTTTTTTTTTTTTTTTTTGAGGGGGGGAATTGTTCCGTGGCTATTTCTTATACAAGATTCGAATCCGGCTGCCCCCATAGGTAGAGTATGTACAAGTACATCCAGTGTCGTGTTTATTGTTCATCTTGATTGCCCACTCGCCTCCCAAATGCAGTAGCTCTCTACCTTTTCCCTCCCAAGCAGTAAATACAAAAAACTCTGTTTTTAATTCAGTAGAGGGACCTTTATCCAAAGTAAAGATATATGGAACAATAAACGTGTTCATATAATATCCAATCTGCCTCTCATGGCTACTAGTATAATGCCCCTGCAAGTAGATCATCATCCCCTCCCCTATCCATATCGTATTCCTGCGCTTTTTGCCAAACTTCCCTTTAGGCTTTGCATTGTTGAGTTTCTGCAAAGATGTATTCATGGTGTCTTATGAACTCTTGATATATTTTTTCTTTCTTTCTGCAATTCCAAGCACTCCTGATACTTCCCTTTTTTCTTAAATTTCAAGAAGCTCCAGCCGCCTTCTTCTATTTACATTTCAAACTTTGGTTTATACTTCTCCCCCCTCCACATAGACCTACGTGCTCCGAACATGCAGTTCAAGTTGGAGCGTTGGTCTGCATTTTGCAATCTTTTTGGTCATTTTTGAAGGGTTGGTTGAGGGGGAGGGGAGGAGGGGGAAGGGGAGGGATGATAATCGTTTTGTTCAGAGTTTCCTAGGTTCTGGTTGGCATAAGTATCAATGCCAAAAGTTGTCAAAGCTTCAGAGAAGACCTGTGTTGTGAGTTTCTTCAGCTTCGCCCACCTGATAACGTCCCATGGAGCGCTGTTCGCATCAATACTTCCATTGAGTTCATCCTGTTGGCCAAGTGCTGATAAACATGTCATCTGCCTTCCTCTCTTCATGGTAGGTCTTCTGGTAACTCGAAGCATGGCCTCGGTTGATCCTGCCTCAGTATCTTCCCTGGCATCGTGAAGATACTCCATTACCTTTTGAGACGCACCACTAACCTCCGCATCCCCAAGGTTTGATCCGCCCAACCCTCCATCCATTTCGTCGCCCTCAATATCATCGTCCATACTCGTTTCTACATCTCCTACTGTGATCTTCCCACTTGCGTCCGTTTTGTGTAGTCTCATTGTTCAATACCACATCCATCGTGGCAGTTCTCTCCAGCCGTTTTCGTACACTCTCCCACTCAATAACCACCCCATTTTCATCTTTTACCAGGACCCCTTCCACGGATGTCAGAGCTCCCCTCTGGCAATGAGCTCATCGGTGACAGACAGCTCAACTGGCATTTCCACTAGGGTCAAATAAATCCACTTCTCGGGAAGCGCATTGCCGGAATGATTCAATATTATCCAGACCGAATATAGCTTGGAATGGAAAGGTTTCTACACTTGCCCTAGAATTTCCTGGTTGTCGTATGGAGATGTGGAGGACGCGGTGGGGTTTATGCTGGGGGAGTTAATTGAGTGAGGTTCCGCCTAGCTTTATCGATAGTGGGTACTCTCAGCTAGCGATATTATGTGCGTAAATACCAGGATAATTCTGCGACGAACAAACACCTACTCTCTCTTCCCGTTTACCAAGATCTGACAACTCCAACACATAACTTGCTTCGAGTATCATTGCTACTAAATGGAAGCCGGACCAGAGATACCGCCACACATTCTTGCAAAACGCAAATGGAAGGCTGAGGAGGCTGCTGCCGCCACTGCAGCTGCCATAGGTCCCTCAAAACCAGAACAAAATGCAGCTGAGAAACGACCTCGGGTTATTGTGCCCGCGCCATCTCCGGCTCCGTTGGATGAGAGACCACCATCTTACCCAAAGAACAAATCAGAAGACGAGAGTAGCGATGATGAGATTGGGCCAGCATTGCCTTCAGGCCTTTCACCTGAGGTGAATAGCTCTTTTCTGAAAGGGTATGAATACGACTGACCGCCACTAGGAAGAAGAGATAGCTGCTCGTCGCCGCCTTGCACAATTTGAAGAATCAAGACCAGAAGTCAATGATGGAAAGGCAAAGCGAGATTCTTGGATGATTGTACCCCCCAAGGAGGGCGATTGGACAGCCCGTGTTGACCCTACAAAAATTCGCGCCAGGAAGTTCCAGACCGGAAAGGGAGCCAAAGCACCAACGAGGAGTGGAGGAGACACAACTCTATGGACCGAAACACCGGCAGAAAAACAGAAGAGGGTTAATGATGAAGTTATGGGATTACGAAAACCAGCGACTGAAGCAACTGCCAAAGATAAGCCTAGCGTTAACAGTTTTGAAGCTGAAGAGACGGCTCGTAGGATCCAACAGTTTAATGTACCTCCCTAGCTGACATCCATCACTCTCTTGGGCCCTGTTGACTGTAGATAGGAAAAACATCGGTCAAGCACATTGTACGATCAACATAGCAAGAAAGCAGACAAGAAAGAGGAGGACGACCCCTCAAAACGGGCCTGGGACAAGGAGAAGGACTTTGCATTAGGACGGAAGGTGACAAACGCTCAGCGCAAAGAGCTCCTGAGCAGAGCCGCACAATTTGGAGATCGCTTCTCATCTGGAAGCTACCTATAGGCCAGCAAGTACCGCTGTGTACAAAAAGCATGACCAGCCAAGTGGTCATGCTGCTGTTATTTCTAGATCTTGGTTCGAGCTTGTTTTTCTCATTTCTCGTCAGCTATACAGCATTGGAACACAACAACAGGTAATCGCCTCAATTGCTGTCCATTTTAATAGCAAGGAACTATTTTTACGTAGTAGAGATCATTACGACTCGAATCTTCTTAAACCGCAGGGCCTAGGGCGGGTTTGTGTGAAATGCCCCCAATCGCCTGGTTGATATACAGAGTATTACCGAAGCACTAGTACTGACCGGGGCGGCTTAAGCGACCTGTACCGTAGTATGGGTCGTCCCGGTGTCGGTATCTCGCTTCATGTTCCATGCCTGCTTGGTCGATCGACAAGCCTCCTGCGAACTGCATCTGTCGATCCTCAGAAAAATCGATTGCCATTCCCACTGTTTCAACATGGATACTGCAAGATCCTCATGGATTGCTGAATAGTGAAAACGGTCAACTGCCCCAGGCCCACCCCTGCGTAGAAGAGGACGCCACGAACTCCTCGCTGGTATGACGGTCCCTGGCCCAGGTCCCCTATGAATGACAAACGCTGGAACAGGGGTTGAAACATTAGTAGGGCACTGGGACTGTCAATTCTCATCTCGAAACCAAACGGTGTCACGTTTCTGCTCTTCGAGTAGGGAAGCCTTGCACATCAACGCCAATATCACGACTCGGAATAAGACCTTCGTGCGGTCTGAAGGGCGCCTCCTCTCCTCCTACCCACCCATCATTGTGTCCCATTCAGATAAGCCGGCGCCCGGGCCTCTTCCGTGGTCTTTACCAATCAACAAACAAGACCCCTTGCCCGATCTCAACCACTCGTCCCTCATTACCAAAACTTCTACACTCACTATGTCCCCTCGTTATACAAACATTTTCTCAAAGCGGGATCCCCTTGATGTTCGTGATGATGGGGATCACCTTGAAGGCTGGTTTTATTCCAAAGTCCGCTATTCGGCCCTTCTTAACAAACTGCATTCTGACGACTTTTGTGCGTTATAGGATACCCGGACGGCTCGATATGAGCTCTTTCTGGTAATTTTTTTCCTTCTTGCGTTCATCCTGATCTCCTACCTGCATGCGCAAATAAGGATGACCAAGGGCCTGGCTCCATTGTGGTATCACAGTGTCAGTTTCCTCCATAACCTCCCTTGATAGAATTGTGACTGATGATGATTTGATAGTGGTTGGTCTCGAGCAAGCGCAGAAGCCAATTTGAATCCGAAGCCCTATCCGAAACACTCCCTATGCCAGAACATAATTTCTCTTTTTACCAGAATGGACATGAACTCTACGTTTTGCCGCCGCCAGGTGTGTGCCAAGCTCTCCCGAAGCCCAAATGCGCTGTCGCTAATCCTGAACAGCCTACAATCCGAACCTTGCCCAGCCGCCTGCTTATCCTGGGCCTCCAAGACCCAAGACGACTCCGCAAGAACACCCACCGCCAGCGTATGGGTATGGCGGCCCTTCGTCGTCTGCTGTGCAGCAAACATAAGATTCTTTTCTCTATAGTTGCATACCATCACTAAGGATACTGGCCTCACAGTAGGCTTCTCTTACAGTTTCCACTCACCACATCTAGGAGTTGGGTTTTGGGTTTTTTTTTACTATTAATTCAAAACTGGGCCGGGTTTCTTTGCTTTCATTCTCACACCTTAGTAATTTCATATTTCCTTTGCTCTTCTCGTTCTTTACGCTAGTTGGCACTACTTCTTTCTTATATCATGTAGTGTGGACATGCACGGTGTACAACAGCTGTATATTATTACATTACTAGCTTCTTGCTATTATTGTTATCCATTATAACATCACTCAATTTCCATAGCGTCCAAGTCTTCAAAATTCTCCGTTTGCCTTATACCCATGCTCGCATCTAACGGCGTCCAAGTCCCCCATCGTCCATTTACAGTTCCATCCGCTAATCCGCTCAAAGTGCTATTTGGTGCTGCATTTGCTGCCTGGTTCATTCCCCCACCATGTGATAGTCTATTCGGGGATGCTCTATTGGGAACCGCTTCTACATTTTTCTCCCGCAATCTCTGTCTCGATTCGATTATCGCTCGCCTGACAACGTCTTTTTGTTCTGGAACCGAAATAGAGGAGGGAACTGAATAGAGAACCAACTCAGTCGAAGTAGGCAAGTCGTTCGACCCCCCACTCACAAGTTGATATGGGATCCTGTTGAGCTTCCTCTCGATATCGGGGAGGTAGACGACTTTATCGTCTGCATCTGATTCCGAGTCAGAGTCCAGGTCAGAGACATATACCACGTTATCTACTTCCATGCGTTCTTGTTCGGCTAGGGAAGAACGTTGCTTTTTCGGAGATTTGGGTATTTGTACGGGTGTAAGTTTTCGCGGTTGGTTTATGTTGTTGACTAGAGAGAAGTTAGTGCTTGTTGGTAGGTGTGGTGAAGAGGGGGATTACAGCTCCCATAGTTGAGGTTCAGAAGACTTAGCCTCTTGGATAGAGGCTGCTCCTCGTTCAGATCATCGGTGGGTTGTCTTTTCCGACGGAACTCTGAGCTCCATTCCATTGATGCACCAATTCATTAATTTCGTGACCCAGGCCGACAAAATGCAAGATTCCCAAGAATATGGGGTAGTGTTCTCGTGCGATGCGATGGGCGAGCGGGATATACTTAATCCTCCGCTGCCACGATATTGTAGGAGCTGGAGGAAAGTAAAGGTGATGGTTGCCGCCGGAGATGCTCGAGCTGTTTTAGAGTTGCAACTTGCATGCCAAGAGAACAACAGCTGTCGAATAGACTACTTAGGCGAGAGTATTCTAGAAGTTACGAGGTACGAAGGGGTGCATGGGGTTCATGCATGGAAATTAAGGTTAACCATGCATGGCGGGAGTACTTGTATCTGTTCAAGTATAACAGTATAGAGATAGTTATAAAAATATAGGGTACTTACAGAGCTGGCTTTGGTTAACTCATAACTATACTGTACTTCCATTGCGGCACCTGGTCAACCACTAGCTATCCCTGCCTCTGCGAGGGGTAGTGCAATTAGACTACCACTACCCTCGCACTTCATCTGCGTGTAATCTGATGGTGACTGCTGGGAGCTCAGGGTAACTCGGCCGTGGACACCATTTCCGATGACGATAGACTAACGTCACACAGGACTTCACGACTACCCAATTTGGGCAACTGGGTACAAGCCATGCGAGTCATTGGCCACAGTAATCTGGCGGGTGGCCACAATATGTAGAGTTTGAAGCGATGATTGTATCCGCTGCAAGTACTGGCCTGCGCATTTGTGTGTTGGAAATTTCATGATATAACAACCACTCCCCCATTAGGGTAGCTACTGATACTCTCCCATTACCTTTGCCTCTTGTTCACAGGAATCTCTGTGAATCTCTGTCCCACCCCCTCTTGGATATCTTGCTGTATAAACCACAAAGATGTCCAAATTATGGCCCTTCAAATTGAATCCCCCCTCCTCTCCCTCCAGCGGCCCAACCACCCCCGTCCATGAAGGCTCAGACAGAGCTACGGGAAATGTACAGGCGGGGGCTGGCCCCGTCACAGGTGGCTCTAACTCAGCCTACGACGATTTCTCTGCGCATTATTCACACTCCCCCGGGGCCAGCGCAAGGATGCTCCACCGGCAGCTCTCGTATGATACTAATGCAGACGAAAGGTCAAGGTTGCTTGGACCTGGCCGCGGTGCGAGGTTTGGTCCGCTGGACCCGGATGACCCAGCCGTGTCGCCGTATAATCTCTGGACTGTAGGGCCTACTTTTCTTTTTATAGTGGGGTTATATATCATTCTTGCTGTTGGATCAAACTTTCACATATGTTGACTGTTGGGGCCGTACTGTAGGTCCGTGGATTGAGATGGATGACCACAGTGTTGTTGTCTGCCAGTGTGGTGTGGTGGGTGTTGTTGCTGATATCGGCATTTGTTACTCCACCAGGGATGAATTCGAGGGGAAGTGGTTTTTATGACTTTGCGTAGGCTTCTGTTTCCTTGTTTCCGTTGCGTTTTGGTAATATTGGTGCTGATTGGATCCCGGGATAGCTATTCGACTATCGCAGTAGCGATGCTCATTGTCACGCTATTGTTTTTTGCGACACCTTCGAGAGCAGAGCAGTATTCGTGTTTGGTCATAACATTTTTACTCTTTGTCGATGCTATTATTATGCTAGCAGTGGAAGGCATTCGTGTCGAAGCCGGATGGGTTGGGATTACGTCTGTGATATGGGCAATGGCTATGTCTGGATGGGTCGTATGTTACTTACTTCCCCCCCTTTGCGGAATCCGCTGATGGGCCCTGTTAGGTTCTTTGTGACCGTATCGTGGAATATGGCAAAGCAGAGGAGGAAGAACGTCTGACTGGCCGCCATGAGACCAAGCGCACTCTCAGAGAATGGTGTGCTGTATTTACCTCGACTATACTCACTTTCCTCCTCATTGGTGTCACTGCCCTACTCACACTTACCCTTATTATGACTGCCCACGACACCTCTCTCACCCCGTTTGGTAGCAGGTACTATGTTGACGGAGAGAAATATCAAGTGCATGTCTTTTGTGAGGGTAACAAGGATGTTAGTGAGAGCACTGTATTACTGGAAGCTGGTGAATATCCAGTCGAAGGCGGTATGGAGGGTTGGGTCTTTAATGCATACAATAATGGGTCTATTGGGCGGTACTGCTATTGGGATCGGCCTGGGTTTGGCTTCAGTGATAATGCTCCCAGCCCATTGTCTGCTGGGATGGCGGCCGACGCTCTCTCTGAGGCGCTGGTCAAGGCCGGAGAGACTGGGCCCTGGGTTCTAGTGTCTCACGGTGTTGGAGGGTAAAAAATCCCCTAAATCATAATGTAATGCCACGATCTAACTAGAACGCAGCATCCACTCTCGCATTTTCGCCTCTCGCCATGCCGCCGAGATTCACGGCCTCCTCTTGATCGATACCCTGCACGAGGCTTTGCTCTATCGTATAGGCTCACCAGGGAGGGGCTTCAAGCTCTGGATACGGGGAATCATTTCACCACTAGGATTTGACCGACTTTGGGGGTGGATATTTAAGAGGGACACCCGCGAGGATCGTATTTTTGGAAGTGCAGCTTACCAGAACGGGAAGCTGATTAAGGCCAAGCTGCAGGAGGCTTTGGTGGCTACTACGTATACCACCAATGAGATAAAAACTGCAAAGGTCATTCTACCAAGAGATGTGCCACTTGCGGTGGTGAGTTCAGGAGAGAGGGCAGAGGTATGACCAGCGTCCTCTTGGACTTAGATGTGATATCGATATGGTACTGTAGTAGCTAACCTCGTAATCTACGTCACTAGAATGACCTCCGCTGGTATGAAGCTCAACGTGACCTTTCCAAACTCTCTGACAAGCTTCTGGGGTGGGATATTGTGGATCATGCTCCACATGATGTTTGGAGGACATTCGAAGGAAGAAAGGTTTTGGAAACCAGGCTGAAGCAGTTGGTTCATGGAAAGAAAAATCGCGAATTGTGATAAGATAGCGGGAGAGTGATGTATTTGTTGGGTACATGATCGACGTTTTCTTCTGAGCAAAGAAATGCGGTTTTGGCTGTCAGTAGGTTTTGGAGCTCAGCGCTGTGTATTTTTATATGAGAGTTCTTCATTGGTTTGGTTTGCTCAGTGTTTGTAGCCTGTGCCTGTTTTCCTTTTTTTTTTCTTGTAAAATAGGTATTATGTTCCGGGCCGCTCTCGGGATCGGCCGCCAGCGGGCAGCATCCTACTATGCCTCTCGCAGGCAATTTATTTAATTACTGCATCTGGTACATAACGCAGATGAATTTATAAAAAGGTAGACACATTGAACGGGTTTAGTTGATCTAATTGATATGCTCCATGAGCCTGATACAATTTAAATGGGTCTGTCATATGAAAGACCATATGGTTCGTGGTTGTTCCATCAGAAGATAAAATGGTAAGTTAAACTCATTACTACAAGTAATAATATGATACTAATATAATTAGTTAGAGTTCTGTTACATTTGCAATGACATTATGGATTCAGCTTTATAGCTCATCTAACATTTTATGATGGGAGAAGTTGAAATAAAACATGGAAAACCTCACACAACTGATGTCCACAGGCTTGATAGAGTTGTAAAATCTCGTCTCACTAAATGTAAAATGCCACCTTTATCCAACTAAAAATTTCGAGCTAGCAACTAGGGTTGTAACAAATGAAATTGTTATTACTCAAAAAAACCCATAATCACTTTAGCAATGCCTCTCGGCAGGCACATCCACAACAACTCGAGTTTCTGTCTTATGTATTTACAAAACTTCCTATACCAGTCATTGCTGCCGATGCTTTATGAATGAGTTGAAATGCTCATACTTTGTCTCACCAGGAGGTTTAGCAGATCATGACTGCGGTGACCTCTTGATCCGTAGGAAGACTCAATCGACCCAGAGGACAACTAATAGCATAGTTGTTATGTATTTAATATAGCTCTAGTAAGGTATATTTTTATTAATTCCAAGTAAGTTATATACTAAATGCAGTAATTAAATGAATTGCACGCAAGCGGCCCAGAACATATATACACTGGCTGCATATTTAAAGTTACACACTCATATACCCACGAGGTGATGTATAAGCGGAATTCCTCTGTTCTAATTTTCTATACTGTGGTGTAGTTCACATGTCGGAGTGGGTGGTTCGGGGTAATTGCATAAACCTCTAAAACTCTAATGAACACCATCGGCTCAGAGTGAAGGAAGCTTGGGAGATTCCTTTCTCTCTATTCATCATTTGTGGCACCAGACATAATCTCCTACGAGCAAAGAGACAAAGAGATTCTCGCCTGATAATTTTGTCATGACTAAGACTCTACGACCATACCAGTAAACCTCGAGCTCTTGAGGAATTTCCTATTGAACCATTACAAGAAACAAGTCATTTGAAAGAAACAAACTAAAGCAATTCTATAACTAGAAAAGCGTGAAAGTATATCTCATAAAAAAATAATCATCTATTCCTTCTAGGAGAATAACTGTACAAGTGGAATTAGGCCCAAACATAGGGGCATCTTACATGCGCAGGGAAACCGCAGCTAATAGCATCATATGTTTTGCTATTGATAATAGTAAAAGGGTGGTGGAGATCGTACGCTCAACATAGTTCCAAATAATAGAGTGCGGTGGGGTTTCAGTTCAAGCGGGTATAGATCCATTCATCTTCATTTCTCCCCTAAATCACCAGTGTCAAATACCCGATGGCTTCCTAAATTCCCACAGGCTTGGCCTACTCATTCTGAGCCGCAGCTGGTACGGGAGCCGCTCGGGGTGGTCGTGTTGAGAATAACCTCCTCCAGAGCTCTGGTGGGTCGAGCGGCCTTGAACCGCCATTTATTCGTGGGTAGACATCAGAGAAGAAGTAGTACACTAATTGATGTACTTCCATGTTAGTTCCCCCCTCTTGCCGTCAACTCCCCGCAAGGGAAAGTGCAACTTACCATGCCCTACCGCGATCCCCAACAAATCATCCTTTGGCAATGTGTTATGTAAAAGGACACTAAAGCCCAGCAATACCCATGGCAAATACGGGGCGTTGAAGACAAACAACCCCAAGAAACTCAGTCGTACTGCCGGATTTCTCCTTGCCCATATATACACCAGGGAGAAGCTCAGCGGAGATCCCAAGAATGGCATGCCGGTGAGTGGCGAGAGGGCAATGAGGGTGACGGCAGAGTATAAGAGGAGCCAGGCAAAGTCTGCCGTACGACCATGGTAGTGTGATTCTTCAAGCATGCGGGAGTATCGTGCCATGAAGAATATGTGGAACATAAAATCGAGGGAAAGAGGCCCGAAGTAGAGGAATGTGGTGATGAGCCGCCAGTACTATGGGAACAGTTAGTGGGGAGAATGGGGTAGTAAATTGCAGTTGAGGTTGCCGATTCCTACCTGCTGTTTTCCCCATACTGTCTGAAAGCTGAGAAAGAGCTGAAATGGGTTGACGAGGTTGCATTGGCACAGGACAGAAGTTGCCACGACTGCTGTTGTCCACCACCGAGTCACCACCGGGACGTCAAAGAACCACTGTTCTAAAGGCGCAGCCATATGTCAATACGGAAGGAGTGGCGTGCCCACTGATGCTTGTTATGTAACCTCTCAAATTTCTGAGATTTGAACACTTTTCTGTAGTATGTTAGGATAAAGAGCGGCACATAAGACTGGGATGCAAGGAATGATGGAGTCGAAACTGCGATGTGGTGAAAGAGCTGTATCCCACGATATCAATGTATATTTACCGCTGTCCCCAAACGAGCAGGGCTACTGTAAGGGCCATGTGGCTTTACTTACATAGCTCGCAACGAATGGATGCTACAGTTCATTTATCCCTGATGATGACTACTCTATTCTTGGCACACTTGCAGTTTTACGGATGGTTTCACCCACATTTTACGGGTGTGGCTGGAGCGATGAGCATACACGTCATGTTACTAAGTACTGTACTTAAATATTACCGGTACTGGTGCCTGCATGGGCTTGGCATTTTTTTAAAAATTTCTTTGTTCCTCGGTGCCATAAGTTGTGGTGTGCCACAACCACACATGCCAATTAGTTCATCGCCTTGCCACAACCAGACATGTAAGTGTGCCCAATTAGTTCATCGCCTTGGCATCATAACCCTAGTCTGCCTTTTTCAGCAGGTTAAGAACGGCTTTCCGTATGTTCAATATGTCCGGAGAAGATGAACTCGAAAACACCCCTCGCCAGAGAACTCAAAGGCTGGACAAGTCAATCACGATAATATCGAGCTGCTGGAGGGTCAAATGAATTATGATCAGCGGTCATCCCAGATGACCATGGTATTCGATTCTATGAATGAAAATTCAAAGTAAAGATCATGTGGAAATATCTCAAGGAAGCTTAGTAGCAACAGCGCAAGCAAGTTGGCGAAGACAAAATTCGCAGCCATTATTGTAAACGCCATGGGGGTAAGTTAATGCCTCTGGCCCAGAATCAACAGTGCAAGAAGACTAGAGAGGATCAGCCAACTCAACGAGCTCTTGACCTACCTTCGTTCAGTTTAGCCAATGGCTATTTCATGCGTTCTAGATAAGTATGTACCTATCGTTACATATAGTTAGCTCGATAATCTCTACTCTGGATGTAAGGGAAAATATAAATGCAGAAGTGACCTCTATACCGCGCCAAGCATCGATCTTCTCCAAGAACTCTGCCTTTTTTTTCTTGCTGGTCGATCGAACAAGAACTGTCAATTCCGAATTGCTTCCCAAAGCACAGTGACTCACCTGCCCCGGCTCCATAGCTCCGTTCGTGAATAAAGTTGGGATAGCAGACTTTCCTCACCTTTACCATTCAGTTGATTTCCCATCCCCACCTTTACAATCAGAATGCCTCCACGAGAGCAGGTCTCCTACTTCGGAGCTGGTCCCGCGCGCCTCCCAACCTCCGTCCTCGCCAATGCTTCTGCGGCCCTCCTGAACTACAATAATACTGGTCTCGGTATAGCCGAGCACTCCCACCGTTCTGCACTTTCTAGCAACATCCTCACCCAAGCCGCCCAAAACTTCAAGACGCTTCTCAATATTCCCAATGATGACTCCTACACCGTAATCTTCATGCAAGGAGGTGGTACAACACAGTTCAGCTCTGTAGTATTCAACCTTGTTGGCTATTGGGTCGAGAGGAGGCTGAGAAAGCATGGAGGAGATTTGGGAAAAGTTCGAGAGGACCTGAAAGACATGAAGTGTGAGTATCTGCTCACGGGAGGATGGAGTTTAAAGGCTAGCCAAGAGGCGGCAAGATTATTGGGAGATGAGCATGTATCCATTGTAACCGATGCAAGGAAGGCTAATGGGGGGAAATGGGGAACTATTCCGGAGGAAAAGGATTGGAGCCTGGTGGAAAGGAAGAACTCTGCTCTGACCTATTTTTGTGACAACGAGACTGTTGATGGTGTCGAGTTCCCCTCGTTCCCCAATGCCCTGGAATCAGCAGAAGGGGAGGAAGATGAAAGACTGGTGATTGGAGATATGTCATCCAACATCCTCTCCCGTCTGGTAGACGTCAAGAAATATGCAGTCATATTCGTAAGTTTCCACCACTATTTGCTGTTGACATAGCTATTCACCGTTATAGGCTGGTGCCCAAAAGAATATTGGTACGACCGGCATCACCATCGTTCTTATCCGCAAATCCATCCTGGACTGCCAACCCACCCCTGTCACCCTACGTGCTCTCAACCTCCCCATCCCTCCTATCATGATGCACTACCCAACACTTGCCTCCAGCTCCTCCCTTTACAATACTCTCCCCATCTTCGATGTCTACATCGCCGGCGAGGTTATGTCCCAGCTCTTGACTTCCGGTGGTGTCGCCGCCATCGCTGCTGCTGCTGAACGTAAATCTTCTTCTGTCTACGAAGTCATTGACAAGAACCCCACTGTCTTCACACCAGTTATCACTGATACCAAGGTTCGCTCTAGAATGAACGTGTGTTTCCGCCTTGTCAAGGGCAAGGACGGTCGGGATCTAGAGAAGCAATTTTTCGAGGAGGCAGAAAAGAAGGGCTTATTGGGAATTAAGGGTCACAGGAGTGTTGGAGGGGCGAGGATCAGCTGTTACAATGCTGTGGGAGAGGAGGAGGTAGCCAAGTTGGTGGCCTTCATGAAGGAATTTGCGACCAAACAGGGACACACATATTTGACGTTGAATTAGGGAATGATAAATAAGGGGTGGGGCCGGAAGTATTGGTACAGTGAAGGATGTCTGGCATTGATGGCTATGAAAATTCATATACGGCGTTTTCAACCCGGGGAGGAGGGCACTTGCGTTTTGGGCGGTTTTGGTATTACTGTTGGTGGTGTTGGCATCTATGGAAACAGAAGGTCCCACTCAACTAACATCAAAAGTTTCCCTATGTCTTGAGTGAATTATTTACCTTGTGTACGATAATGAGAAGCATATTCCCAATGTATAGCTTAAGTTTTATTTGATACTCACAGATAGTCTGGTTATTCACATATGCACTTACAGTTGGTGTCCATTGGTGTCCAAACTCTCGGCGTGCAACGCATGACGAAATTAACCACTGCTCAACGCCACGCCTTCCAAAAATAAAAGATTGTGGGAGTCATCTCCAGACACCGGGGGACGTGATCTGTGGGGCGAGGATGTCGGAATGTTTGTATGGGGCATTGCGAAAAAAATTAAAAGTCCCTAAGTCCACTGTCCACGACACAATTAAGGCCGATCGGAAGGAAAGACAACAATAGAAGTCAAAACCACGGGATGCACTTCGGAAGACAACTGTTGCCCCTCATGTATCCACTTCAATTATTAGGCGAAGGTTGAGAGAGCAGAGGATCCGAAAGTGGCGAGCTGCAGGAGCGAATCAAACTTACAGAGGAGATTGCAAAGGCTCGCCTTGGTTGCACTCGGAAGTATAAGCACTGGAGCCCTTCTATCTGGGAGAAAAAGTCATTTAGGGTGATGAGACTATTGATGAGACCACTGTAGAGTGGGGGATGGCAAGCAAGAGACCTTGGTTTTTTCGATACCCAGATGAAAATTTTTGAGAAAGAATGTATTGGAGGAGATAAAAATGAGGCTATCACTACTGCTGGCAGCACTTAGATCCAGTGCACCTGAGGAAGCTTGCCAGGGAAATTCCCCAGCGAGTTCAGGCTGTCATTGATGCTCGAAGCTGGAACCAAATATTAGGAAGTGAAATGGATTCTCCTGTATCTTATCTTTCATTTAATTTCTTACTTATACCAATTGAGAAATTATTGGTTGCGTTGTGAATTTTTGAGGTCAAGGCGATATAGTAAGTTGTCATGCAAGTGTCCAGAGACTTCTGGAGCTCACTTGTAGTATTCTGGAGAGTTGTTTTTTTTTCTGGAGAAAAAGTACTGCTCAAGCTTTACCCTGAAATGCGAGAATGAGAATCTTAGTTTATGTGAATGGAGTTTGCCCCTCTCTTTTTTATTCCAAGTTGAATACCTTGCCAGTGTGAGGTTGTAGGCAGAGTCTCAATTATCTCGTTTCGACTCCTAAACTGAGGCTCTGCTTTCCAGCCGACCATACTGCTTTTCTTTCATGAACCGGGTGCTTTGTTGGTATCACGATTAGGTAGAGAAGATGTGAATATTGGTGCACAAAAACGGAAACTATATCAAATATATTCTATCCCGAATTGGATGAGGTAAAATTTTCGGAAATAATAACCAGGGTAACGAGGCTAGTTACTCTGGTTACTCAAAACCCAATCCTTCAACTAAGGAAAAAATTATAAATCAAATAATTTCTTTCAAATTGAGTTTGGAAATCAGAACCCTGGCTTCAGATGTAGCCTTTTAAACGGACTTAACCTCCCACAGACACATAATCTTCTCTCAACCAAACTCTTTTCATGCCGCCACTACACACATGCAATGGCCCAACTCAGCAATAGGAAAGTAAACTCACACTCAACCCATTTTCATACGTAGGGTTTGTGCACTACCATGGCCTACTAGATGATTGAAAATATCCAGCTATAGTTCAGGAAGTAATCCCCGGGTGAAGGACTAGGCTGTGAGCCTAAACGCCAGAGCACACCATATACCGTACTCCAATATGTAATGTCCAAGAAGGTCGCCATTAGAACGACGGGTAGCAATTTGAGAAGAGGTATCCCAGAGAGCAGAGGAGAAGGCGGTTTCAAAGCATTGGTCGACGTCGGGCTCCAGCCTGTCGACGGAATATTCCTAACAATTCTGACATAAGGATTTTAACGAACATATATGTTTACCTTCAGGAAAGTTAACAGAGTAGTACCTACTTAAGTACAGCCGATTCATGGCAACCCGTTAGTGTAGAGGTAGTCTGGTTGGCACGTGTAGAGGGTCTGATCGAGACTAGTAATCCGTGTCAGTTATGATAACTTTATAGGTGCACCAGAGTATAGAATTCCGGGAATCTGGGCAAGACATGCTGTACATATAGTATCAAGCAAACCTCGCCATTTGGCCAAGGAGCCACGTGAACAGAGGTAAGGAAGTCGGCCTCCGGCAGCTACCTACATAAATACGCATATCAGGTTGTGGAGGCGAACAACAAAACGCCAACGCATACTTACCTGCCAAAGGCATGCGGCAGGCCTTTAATGAAAACTTGTCTAGGGTGCGGCCTGCCAGAGAACAGTACATGCCATAAACAACCCGATGGCAATGATTGGCCCAATACATTCTCACCATCTGTTGGTGGGGCTCCCGGGTGGGCACTTCTACTGTGCTTAAATTGATTTTTGCATGATCCACCGGAAAGGTGGTCTTTGCCTTTATGCGAGCCATCGCAGGCTAATTCTATTGTTTCTAGTACCGGTAACCATAGAAGATACCTACTAAGTACCTACTTTACCAAATAAACTTAGGCACGATGATATAATGAGTTTGGGTACTGGAGCGGGCCTCAATAACATTGGAAGATAAGAATGTGGGCAGGACGACATGTTCCAAATAGGTTTGACGTTACACATCTCCATGCATATATACTTAAGGTGCAGGTGGGTGACCAACCTACGTCGTGGCAGTTGGTTGGTGATGCACACAAGCTGTTAGTTGGCTCACTTTTTTCATAGAGGTAGGCAACGTCTGAATTATCAGGCGTACCTACCGTATATAGTTCGGTACTTGAATTCAACATCCACTGGGCCCTTTCCCCCGTGATTGTTTACATTTTCTTTCAAAATTTTATCAGCCACTGTGAGACAACGCTGATAGTTTATAATGTCACAGTCGGAACAGCAGTCTACTTCTGCTGTGATAATACATCTTCCGCAATATACTATTAAAGCGCCCTGGCCCCTACCATACGCCCCCCTCACGACAATCTTTACACCGCCTACCCAATGCAAGGATAAATGGACTCTTATTTCCGAAAATACCGACTCTACTACGACTTCTATAGGTCAATATGTCGATTTGCTGGATACCAATGATGCGACATGTCTTCCTCCGGGGTATGGTCGTGATGTATGGAGTGCCACATTCAGCCCAGGGATCTATTGTCCGAGCGGATATGAAATAGTAGCTACAGGAACAGAAGTTTACACTGCTCTTTGGGAGAAAGAAATATATCATTCTCCAGCTGAGAGAAGTGTAGTGTGCTGTCTGAGGTACGCCTTTATAAGGGCTCAATTTTATAATATAAACATACTGATTATGTGGGGCCCAGGGGTTTCGACTACACAAAGCTCAAAGACCAAGATGCTTGTGTTTCTGCCTATGGTCATTCAACATCGGTATTCACCAAAGGCTATGTGACTGCGAGTAATCAATTCGTATATACCCAGATGACTGAGGTCGGTGCAGGGATTGCAATCGGGCACCCCATCCACTTACGGCACAATGACGAACAGTTCAGGGCTCTCTTCACTGGGATACCAACCGATCTTGTAAACAGTTCAGCAAAGTCTAGGGGGCTTAGCACTGGTGCAATCGCTGGGATCGCCGCCGGATGTGGTGCCGTGGGATTAGCTATCATTGGGTTCACAATTTGGTTCATCCTACGGCACAGGCGAAGACGGAATGAGCAAGCGATATCGGAAGTTCCCCCGCTGGCGACGTCGCCAGAGCCCCCATCACCGCTGGCTTCGGGGTGGGCTTCGAAGGAAGCAGCTGTGACGTCGACACGAAAGTCAAGTCGAAGCCGTCGGGAGCAAGGGGAGCACAGCCGGCGTCATCACGACCGGAGCTAAACTTTTGTTCAAATCAGCCGTTCGCTCTGTGAATGTTACCCAGTGTCTTAGACATACGAAGAGCTCAAGGTAGCTGGACTGCAATGGCTCTTGGTATGCTACGTTTAGGGTGGGTCTGGGTTGATATCTTGTATTGATATAGGATATAACAGAGAGAGGTCTTATATATAAAGTTAATTAATTTTTGATTTCTTTATTTTCTTTCCTCCATTTTTTTTGTCTGGGCCATTCTGTTGATTCTACATATACTCTCTACCGGCGAAGAAGAGACATTTGGGCACTAATACTAATTCTATGTAAATCTGTTACATGAGCAGGGATTTACACACTTCTAGTCTGGTTGGCACATCTTCATCAGAACGGAGTATCTACCAGTAGAGTCTTCCGGCCCAAAAATGATATCTGGTAACCCACGCACATAAAGCTTTGTATCTTCGGTCCTATCAGGGATATAGAAATACCTACCTACTTTCTCTTTTCTCGTTATGTAACCAAAGCAATGCGTGACCAACCTGCTTGGGTTATAATATAAGGATGCGATGACCAGCTAATACTATCATCTCTGTCTATAGCTTCCGGCATTATTTTAGCATTGGAGAAGTTGAAGAACATAATTCAATCAAGACCATACCTAAGTTGCATGGTGGCTGTCGCTAGTTTTCTAGTATATGTAACTAAAGCTTGGGGCATTGCTCCATCTATATCTGTATTCCGGTTTTATATTAATGAGCCAACCAGACACTATGTACATATCAATAAATTTACAGTATCACATACCTGAGAGAGTTAGGTGCCTCGTGGTAGTTGGGAGGTACCTTTGAATTTATATATAGGGAAGGCTGGTACTTATTATATAATTCAGACCATGGGAAAACTTGTTTACAGGATCGATAAGGAATCAGTAACTAAATGCACGAGTGGCTGTACTGGTCTAGAGCTACGGCGCGCATATACATATATACAATACATTCTAAACCTTGCAGTTTTCCGTACGCGTTAAGTGTCACAGAAGACTTCTGCTAAAGTTCCTCTCGCAGGTTCTTACGCTCATGTCCTTTTTGCTCCTAGATAGCCATCTCCTTGCTCCTGGATAGCCATCTCCTTTTCCAACCATTTCTCCACCTCCGTCTTTTGCTTCCACGCCTTTGGCACGCCACTGGGCGCTGCCATAGATGGGATTATGTCTCGCAGACTCCGCCCTTTTGCGGCCAAACCCTCCATCTTATGCACATTTCTGTCTAGTTCAGCTCTCAATCGGGAGGATGTTGAACCCTGAGATGAGGATGAGCTTGGTACACTAGTGTACCTCGAACCGCAGCTGGAGCAGACTGAATAAGAGGACTGGGAGGAGTTTGTAGTAGAAGGGGTTACCGGTACTCGGGCCTGAGTGGATTGAGCTGGTGGTGTGACGAGGCTACGTTGACGGCCTAGGTTAGAAGAACGAGCTGGTGGTGTTCTCTGTACATCTAGGGCAGCAGCCCTAGGGTGTTGCCTGTGGACAAGACTGGTGGGGAGGGTAGTCTGAGAGTGAGTTAGAACCTCTGCAGGGGACCTACGTGACCATACTGCAAACTCATGACTCGGTGATTCCGCTAGTGGCGCTCTCACTGGTCCCTTATAGCTACGGATGGTGGATATGGGTATTTGTGAGGCTCTACGTCGAAAGATCGTGTAACTTTCATCATATGGATTCATTTGAGGAACTGCTAAATGCTGTACCCTATTATCTGGCGGCGGTGGCCTTAATGGAGACTCTGGCTTGTTACAATTTTTTCTAGCCGCAAAAGCCTCCTCAGGTATACTGGGATCCACCCTTCGCTTGCTGGGCGTGAGGAATAATCGCTCCAGATCCTCGGTCACACTGTGGACCGGTGCTCCATAAGCAAGAACCTCATCCAAGTTGCGAATTTCCTCGGCGCTTAAAGCTGGAATATAAGAGTGGAACTCATGAGGATGGAGCCACAGCTCAGTAGGTGTATTGGGCCGCCCGCCAGTGCCTTGGATATGAGTGGGAGTTGTGTAAACTTCGAGTTTAAATGTGCTTGCCATTTTTTTTTTGATCTCTGGACTTTATTGCAGTAGGCTGAAGTCATTAGCTGCTGGGAGAGAGGAAGCATTATATATACTATGGAGATGGCCGTATCGGGCCCTGATAATTATAATTTGTATATGTGGAGAGAGAGTGAGATGGCCAATGTTGACCATGGGTGGGCCATACTTATGTTGTGGGTCTTTCTCATGATCCCTCACCGCCCTCACCTTCAACACACCCACCGGCAACCCCTCCAACACGCCGACTACATCTCAAATTGCCGCTTCTACCCCATCGCATTCTGGCTAGGTACGTATACCTCCATTTCCCGCTGCGCCGTCACCGAAATCATCTCCTCCCAATAAACGCTACTCCCACAACCTCCTCCCCCCCCCACCCCCGCCTCCCCACCCCCGCCTCCCCAGCAGCCCTCTACCTCCCGCAGTAGATGAACAAACTCGCGAATTAGCACGGCCCCAATGCTATGTCCCACTAGCAGAGTGGCCACTCAATCCCTAGAACGCCTAGAGTGGTGTAAAGTTCCAACACGATATTCTCGGCTGTGGGGGGTGAGAGGAGAGGGCGTGGAGAGCCCGTAGCCCGCGCTCTCGTACGTGAGCACGGGGTGGGGGGAGAGAGGAGCTGCACGACGGCGGACCGATGCGTGACGCTGCAGGTAACACTGGGAAGGATGAGGATGAGGGGCTGGGTTGGGGCGGGGGTAGGGCCAGAGAGGGTGAATGGAGGTGGTAGGTGCCGGTGGGGAGGAGGGCAAGGAAGGTGCGTGGTGGGTTGGAGGTGGGGGAGCAAGGGGTGGGCTAAATTCTGCAGAGGATCGCTGTTGTGGTTGGTGTTTGGATCCAGGATATGCATAATGGCCATGAGGAGCCTCAATTGCAGTATTACCGGTACTACAGAGTTATGATGATATATGCACCACACATGTGTATATCAAAGACGGAATTAAGGGATATGCGATACGTTATGTACTAAGGGTACTCAAAATTAAATTCACGCACTTTTACGATATATAGCGTGGACGCCACAATATGCAAGTCTAACTCTTTTCGGCCAAAACGCAGATTTTTCAACTGAGTACCCAAGATACCTTACGCACAAACGCACAGATACGCATACACACACACACACATTTGCGCACAAGCATGCCTCGAGTCGGGTACAAATCACAGGTACTGGAAGAGGTCTGGAGGCTCATCGAGAATTTCGAAGCGATACTTCAAATTGATCTTTATGATGATTGGGTATGGGATTGGATTGTTGACTTATGCGATATCATTACGCTGGTGGCTATCCCTCGGTATCTGGCCCCCCGTGGACATGCTGGACGTCATGATGCTCCAGTTTTGGAGTCTTGAATTCATGATTATCCAGAACGATCCTTCTTAGGGCTTTTCCGGATGCATCGAAGCTCATTTTGGCAGCTGGTGGACGTAATTACGCCAAATTGGCCAAGCAGAAGACAGGGCGGAGGGAGAGGAAGAAGGGCTAGGATATTGGGGCTCAATTGGAGCTCGGCCTCTGAGGCACCTGGAGGGGGGTTTGACTCCATGGAAGTGGGGTAGCAGATGTCGATGCCTCGTATTCGCTGAGATTTTTGGTGCCAAAACTCTCGAGTTCTTGTGTTGGCCCCGTTGTGTCTTCTAGAACCACAGGAGTGCTATTAGGGCGTGTCCCCCATATCTCATCCAAACGATAAAAAAATGCACACTTCTTCTCCAAAAAGCTTTGTTGACTATCGCTATGATCTTCTGGCTTTAGACCCCAGCCAGATTGATCACGAGCTTTCTTTGCCTGGGACCATGCAGCTTTCATATTTGAGACCTTATCTCGAATACGATTGAATGTGATGTTCTCATCATCTGCGAAAACCTCCTCTTTGACATCTTTATGCCATTTCCTTTGCAGACCTCGTAATGCTTCTTGGTTTTCCTCCATCCAACCGATAAGCTTCTCTACCTCCTCTTTTGACCATGCCTTATAGGTCTTCTCCTCTGGGTTCGGGTTGCTCATTGTTGGGGTTGGTAATGGAATTTCAGGTGGGGTTGTGGGTGTTTCGCAGGTGGGGTTGCGGGTATTTCGTAGGTGGGGTTGTGTGGGTTGGCTGTGGATTTATGGCTTTGTCAGCGAAAACGCAGATACAAAACTTACGTGCCAGAATTTAGCCATCGATTTCGGTGCGTGATTGAATACATCACGTAGACTTACGTCGTAAGCTTGGCATTGAAGCTCATTGGCTAGAAATTTAGTCCCATGCAGCCAAGGCGCCAGATTTTTTAGTTTTATGCATGCGTTTGTGCGTGAATTTAATTTTGAGTACCCTTACTGTATTCCAAACGAAGAAACTACTTGAAAGGCGATATTAGACCACAGCAGGTTAAAGAAGGTGCCAACCAGGCTAAGCCCGAAGGAGGGACGAGTTCACATTTATGGTTGCCACATCCAAGATGTAACTTAGTGTAACAAGTCTAGTAGCCTAGTCTAGCCTCTCGAATCTGGCCGAAACCGGCAATACCCAACTACTGCTACGTCATGCTAACCTCAATATCAACTGATATGTGCTGCGAAGTTTAGAGTCTTGGTTTGCACCGGTTGGTTTCTGATATCTATATGCCCTACTTCCTCGTCTATAAGACTCACCTTCCAAACTCGCAAACATACAGCAACTCTAATACCTACCTATCAATACATACACACCAGCAAGATGAGTGGCACGTCTACAGGATCAGACACTGGCAGCAAACCATCAGCAGTCAACCCCGGTCATGAACCCCTCAAGGAGCGTGTTGAGGATCTTATCCAGTTCATCGATAGCCACAAGTTTTGCCTGATGACCACCCGGCAAAAGAACACAGATTACCTCGTCTCCAGGTGTATGGCAGTTGTCGCACGAGAAGGAATTGATCTCTTATTCCACACTGACACAGAGAGTGGAAAGACTGATGAGTTAGTGGGCGATCCACATGTCAACATTGGGTTTTTGAAGGAGAGCACCGTAAGCTCCCTTTCAAGTGTGCTGTGGTACCTATAACTGATTTGGGTGACCCCCAGGGTGACTGGGCAAGTGTGAGTGGCACAGCAAGCATTATCACTGATAGAGAGTTGGTAACGAAGTCAGTGCCCCACCCCTGGGTGTTTTCTTCTTTTTTATGATTGACAGACTACTGTAAAAGGTACTACTCCAACCAGTTGAGGGCCTGGGTAGGAGACCTGGGTGATGGTGTTCATGACGGTGGTCCAAACGACCCAAGGGTGGGAGTGATCAAGATCCATATGAAAACAGCAACATACTGCCTTTCACAAGGCAATGCATTCACTCGGGGAATTGAGGTAGCGAAGGGAACCATAACGCGGAAACCTGCACAAGTGAACAAGTTGAGGGAGTTGACGGAAAATGAATTGGATATGTATAGGAACTTGATTTCGTAACCAGTGTACATGGTATTATTTTGGTTACTTAAGTAGTTATCAAACCGTTTTATGGACTTGGAAATTATGTTGTGGAAAACAGAAGCAATGTGACAAGATATGCAATACAAGTACTCCGTATCGCAAGAGAAAAGTTATATTATTATTCACAGAACCGATTATCTCTATAAAAACATGTGTGAGTGTAGTCTGGTTGCAGGACCCACCTCCTGTGTGTCTGAGTGGGCAAAATTGGTGCGAAACTGTGAACTTGGAAGTGAAATAAAACTTGTTTTCTGGGATCTGATTAGGGAACAAAGGATTTGATCACTCTCATATGCATATCCATCCATCCGACCTGACGTAATAGTATGGCTTTGTGTGACGCTGGATGTATGCAAGCTTGAAGAGCGGGTCTTACCCGGACTAAAGCGATCTCACTGGGAATGTGCCAACCAGACTAGCCCACGACGGGGATCTTCAATTGCTGCCCTGGCTGTGTTCACAGCATGATATCCATAGAACTTGGCAAAAGGGAAATGATAATAAATCATTGGTACAGTCTATACGCATATGCATAGGAAGAAGAAAAGAACATTTGTTCCACAATTCCGTAGCTAGGTAATCCGGCATTACATGGATTCGCATTGAGAATTTCACCTGTAGCTACATAACTTGGCTACTGAACCTTTTTATACATCGATCAAACATCCATAAGCAACCAAGCTTTGACATGCCAAATTCCATTTCTCCCTCACTCATTTTGGTGCCCAAGCAATTCATGGTTGTGAAGTAGCATTAAGTAGCAGTATGAAGTAGAGATCAACGAAAGTTTTGTCCTTTAACTAAGTTTGTTCGAATCACTTTTACCACTCCGTATATAAGGTGCGCTTCCTGCCACTATTGAGCTGGAGGGACAGGAGCGTGTCAAGGAGAGGTAATCTAGTTGAGTGGAGGGTAGTGCCAAACTTCCAAAAAGGGAAGTCTGGCTACGTCATGACAGACTATACTATTTCCGCTCAACTGAGCTACTAGTCTGGTTGGCACGGAGCTACTAGTCTGGTTAAGGAGGAGGGTCTGATCGAGACTAGTTAAGGAGCTACTTTAGTACAACCTAGTCTGGCTTGCACTAGCCCCTCCTTAAGTACAACCAGACTACTACTTTAGATAAGATCAAGCAAGCATAGTTACTCCACAAAGTTTGGTCGTGTTGAACCAGACTAGTGTTGAACTATGTACGGTAGTTTGGCTTGCACTAGTGCAAGCCAGACTATATGCACGGTACAAGAGATGGATAAATTGCAAAGTTCTTTCAAGAAGAATCCCTGTTGCACCAATATTCGGTTGTTGACAGACGATATGCAAGTTCATCAATTGACATCTCACCTCCTTTGCTGATCTGCTGATCCGCTGGAGTTAGGCACCGCATTGACAATGAAGTCTCATGACACTAAAATTGCTGAACTCACTACATGATCGTAAGTACCAGTACTGGTTACCCCCGGGCTTGGCTACAACAAATATCAAGACAAACGTTGGCTGTTCCACATTCTGGAAACCCATTGAGACGATTTAATCTATTAATACTTGGGAAAGGCCTGGAAGTCATAAGACCTGTAGTCCCCGGATCCGCCTGCACTTAGGATCTTAGTGTGCCAATAATTAGGAACCCTAGTGCCGCATGGAACTGCACTTAGGTGCCTAGCTCCAAAGGATCTCGTGGGTACTTATACCCCACCGGCTGCCCTGCTACCCTCCCGGTACCCAACGGCCGCAGTCTTTCGCAGACTCGTCTCTACAATTCGCTGTCCTTCACCAAAAGCTAGACTATCATCGCTTCCAATATACCAGCAGCTCTTCACCTCCACAATGCCCACTGCGCAGACTCACCAAAGCACCGATGTGCATGCCCAGTCGACCTCTCAAGCTCTCCGGGATGAGCATGACTATGCGGCTCATAACTACCATCCCCTGCCGGTCGTCTTCGCGAAGGCCGAAGGAGCACGTGTCTGGGACCCTGAGGTGTGTATTAGCCTTATTGCTGATTAAAAACAGAAAACCGGCTGTGGGTTGCCGGTCGATCCCTCCGCCCCGTGCATAAGCACGTGAAGCAAGCTGGGGTGTGGTACGCCAGACTAGGGATGTGGTGTGGTAGAGATTTAAATCCTGCATAATGCAACTCCGTTTAGCTGTTTATGCATCAATCCGCTGATCATCAATCGTCTGCAATGGGGAGGGCATGTGCCAAACTCCTTGCAGGGGTATCCAATTGCTTTAGGGAAATGAGTACCTTGATTTCTTGAGCGCATATTCAGCTGTCAACCAGGGCCATTGCCACCCAAGGATCGTGGACGCGTTGGTGAAGCAAGCCCAGAGACTTACTCTAAGCTCCCGAGCTTTCCACAATGACGTATTCCCGGTGTTTTCTAAATTCATCACAGAGGTGAGCACACTGCAACAATCTGGAACCTGGGCTGGAGCTGATTCGGGCCAAAATACAGTACTTCAAGTATGACATGGTCTTGCCCATGAACACCGGTGCCGAGGCTGTGGAGACTGGCTTGAAGTTAGCAAGGAAATGGGGCTACAAAGTTAAGTGCATTCCACAAAACGAGGCAATCATCCTTGCTGTCAGTGAGAATTTCCATGGCAGAACGGTATGGATGCCCAACTGTCCCTATGGCGGTGTAAGCGTTACTGAAGGCTACTATAGTTCTCTGCCATCTCTCTGTCTACCGACCCAGAGTCTAGGGAGAACTACGGACCATACCTCCCCAACATCGGTCCCCAAATCCCCGGGACCACAAAGCCTATCAGATTCAACCATGTCGAGGACCTGGAGGAGGCATTGATGACGCATGGAGACAAAGTGGCTGCCTTCTTGGTCGAACCCATCCAGGGTGAAGCTGGCATCGTCGTTCCAGATGATGACTATCTTTCCAGGGTGCATGCTCTGTGCAAGAAGTATAATGTCCTCTTAATCTGCGACGAGGTCCAAACTGGCATTGCTAGAACCGGCAAGCTTCTCTGTTGTGAGCATTCTGGTGTCCGCCCAGACATCGTGCTTCTCGGAAAGGCTATCTCTGGAGGTGTATACCCAGTTTCTGTTGTTCTTGCGGATAAGGACATCATGCTTTGCATTGAGCCAGGCACCCACGGTTCTACGTATGGTGGAAACCCTCTGGGATGTGCTGTAGCCATTGCCGCGTTGGAGGTTGTCAGGGATGAGAATCTCACTGAGAGAGCAGAAAGTCTCGGACAGAGGTTCAGAGCTGGCCTTAACTCTATCAATAACCCTGTCATCAAGCTGGTCAGAGGCAAGGGTCTTCTCAATGCCGTAGTTGTCGATGAGTCTAAGCTCAATGGGCACACTACCTGGGAGTTGTGCTTATTGTTGAAGAAGAAGGGTCTTTTGGCTAAGCCGACACACCGGAACATCATTCGCCTGGCCCCCCCACTCGTCATCTCTGAGGCTCAGATTGATCTTGCCACCAAAATCTTTAAAGAAGCCGTGAAGGAGCTTCCATCCATGAATGCAGCGGAATTCTGTGCTCATGGCCACCATGAGCAGGACGTCAACATCGACAGCTGATTTCCCTACCCTTGTCGGTGCGTACCTTTTTCGGGGGCGGTTTTCGTTGGCATTGTTGGGCATTCTTTCTACTTTGCTTGCATTCGGGCAGCATTAATCCGGTGTTACAATACTCTTCTTTTCCCCATAATTATTTGGGGGGGATGCGAAGGGTTGTTTTATTGGGGTTATGATATCACATTTCCTTAAAAATCTCAACTTTTTGCTCTGCATCAATCACGGTGTTACAATACTCTTCTTTTCTCCAGATTCGACTGGGGCGGATGCGAAGGGTTGTTTTATTGGGGTTAAACGGATGCTCTGAATTGGCTTTTATTCAACTTTCCTTGCGGGGGACTTGTCTGCAAATTTTACTTCGAATTGACTGAATGTGAATTAAGTAGCTCCCGGCCTAATTTGGTTCACTGGTATCAATTGAGGGAAGTCGCATGTAAAGACAATATAAGAACTAAAAGAGGTAGTGCTGCTTATTGCTTATGTCAGTGAACTAATAAGCTGCACGGAACAAAAGTTTCTTACTTTGGAATTGCATATGCATAAATATAATATGCATATGTATGGATATGCACTCATATATATTTAGAGTGAAGTGAAGGTACATACAACAAGGAGAACAGAACTGTTATTCACGAAAACACCTTCAACAGCTTCTGTTCCAGTACTATGGCTATGTTCCTGCTCCCCCTGTTTCTTCTTTCATTGCTGCTTTGGAGCCCTGCATTCGTTGGCGCATTCGAAGTCTTCCTGTATCCTCCAAATTCCGCTGCGGCTCCTTTTGTGTCACTCACTGCTACTGCTGATACAGCGGAGGGAATTTGCATTGCAATCCACCGTGACCAGCAGCTCCGCATTCAGGAGACTGGCAGACTCCATAAGAATTCTTCCAATGCTCTACTGCTGGATTGCCAGAATACTATGTTGCATACTTTTAAGTCTTAAAACTAGGAGGTCTGTCTGATCGAGACTATTTTTAAAAGAGATGTAGAGGCTAAGAAGTGTCTGACATGCATTGCAGCAGTAACAAAGCTAGAGGCAGTATCAACATCAATAATCTGGTGGGCACTGACCTCTCGTATGTTATGATAGTATGGCCTCTTGTAGGTTGTTATGAATACGAATACCTATATAATCATATTGCCAGCGTTTGTAGTAATACAACCACGTCCACAACAACTATGCCTCCAAAACGTAAGCCTTTAGCTGATTTGGACTCTAACAATACTTCCGGAAGAGTATATGCCATAGAGAATCACGAGTATGATGTAGAATCTTTACTTCCACAACAGTCAACTTCCCTAATCGAGTGCTTTAGCTATTTTTTCAACTTGAATGTCTGGGAGGTTTCTTCGTGACGACACCAATGCATACTATACCTCCAAACATACTACAGCTGCTGGGCCTAGTGAGTGAGGATGGAAGCCAGTCATTGTAAGGGATCGGATAGGGCTTGTGATCTGTTGATTGCCTAAGTGTTGAGGACTATTGGCCAGAAGACACACGGCAAAAGTCTATGGAACTAAACAGATACTCAAATATTGCTACCGGTAACAGCACCTACTAAGTACCGCCAGTATTACCAGCATCACCAGTACTACCAGTACTACCAGCACCACCAGTACCGCCAGTACCGCCAGTACCGCCAGTACCACCAGCATTACCAGTACTACCAGCACCACCAGCATCGCCAGTACCACTAGCACCGCCAGCACCACCAGCATGGTATTTGAAGGTTTGAACCAATAGTATCAGATCAGCATATATGCCATCAAGCAATTGCTCAATTGATGGGATGATGGTACGGTTCATGTAGCACTCAAAGTACTCATTAAAGATGCCGAATAAGCCAATCAATTAGTGGTATAAGATACATGCTACATGTGATCATGGCTACTATACATATGACTTTTAATTCTACTCTAGAGTTGATAGATATTCAGGCATTATTGGACTGCCTCTACTGCCAATACCTCCATTGCTAGTGCTGTCTTTGCTGCCTTTGCCTCGCCTTCGCTGCCTTCGCCTTCACTACCCCTGCATTCGCTGGCCCCACCTTCGCTGCATTTGCTTTCACTACACTGCCTCCACCTTTGCTGCCTCCGCCAGTACTTCAGCTGCCTCCGCTGCCTCCGCCAACTCCTCCAATTTCTCAAAATCTTACTCCAATATCATTAATATGCTTGCAGCGCAGTAAAGGTGATATCCGAGCACAATGATACCACGCACCTGAGTTATAACGGTCCCCAATTTATTGAGAAAGTGCACTAGGTAACGCTAAGGATTTACATCGGTTTCAACCACCACATCCTCAGCCACAACAACATTTTCAACCTCTTCATCGGACTCCAACTCTTTTTCCCATGGCCCCACCATAAGATTAGGTAGCCCTCGTACATGCAGTTGATGGTCATCATTACCAGCCGGACAAAGTGAAATACCAGTCTGCTTAAACGCCTTGATAATTGTATCTTGCTTATGTTGATGACCATAACCAGGCAGCTGCATGTGTAATTGCATTTCGGCGATGTCCAATGCTAGTATCTTCATCCTCATTTGCCAATGTTTCCTCCAGAATATCGTCAATTTTATCCTTAACTAGCTTGTCAATAATAAGTATCCATTGGTTGTACATATCCAGTGCAGCCATCTAGAATATATACGGCAGTAACATCCAACTCTTTCATGACTTCAAAGACTGATTTAGAATTTTGTCCACTAAAAATATTTAACACAACCAACCGTTGAGGCTGCACGTTCTTTAGTTGCATGTCCATGGAAGATCAGGATTGGCTTGCATCGTAAATATCCATCAGAACATGCTGTAAGCATTAAGGTTGCTTGTCGTTTTGTCCGTGAAACGTGTTCAGAGTGAATAAGAACTGTAGTTGCACCTTTGGTATGATAGGTAAGAGTTTGAAGAAACTCAAAAGGAAGTGGAGTTTGATCCATATTGTAAATATAATATGGTTGAAAGCAAGCAGAGGGGGATAACTCTGAGTTGATAGGTTGCGATTTCCGCCGTATTTCCTGTAGAAAGCTCTGAACTGCCGGTATCTTTTCTTCTAGTGTCTTTTGAGCTACTTTTGTTTTAATACGCCAGGAAATATTCCATTGCTCTCTAAACCCATTAAACCTCCTATAGAAAACTGACACCGATGTCACTTTATTCTGCTCATCACAATCCACCTGTTCAGGGTAAAGTTGTTGAAAGATCTTTTTTCCCTCTCGTATCCTACTGGCTTTCCAAGAGCACGTATTGCTAGAAATTTCGTATGTAGTGCTTGTTCCATTTGAGGCCATTGTCCAACTCGTGCCCTTTCTACATTTCTTGATCCCTTCTGTGATGCGACAATTTCATCTTCCTGCTTTATCTATGCTTGTAGCACGAATCTTGAGACACCCAATTTCTCTGATACCCCTACAACCGTTAGCTATGTATATTTAGTAGGATATTTACCCTCAACTTACATCTTGTTCCGGTGTGTCCCTTGCATCCATTCCCTTTATCCACTCGACCACCATGAACCATAGTGATAGCACGCAGCTTAAACTCTCTAGTAAAAGACTTCCGCGTCTTTCTTGATTTTTTAGAAACCTCCGACACGCCCTCATCTACCCATTCTGGGCCCATATACTCTTCTTCATCCCTATTCACTTTCTTAGGCTTCCGTACATTTAACGAGGTAAGACTGAGTGGCTGTAAGGCTGTTGATTTTGCCTTGGGGCCCGGCCGGATCTTTGATCCACCAATATCTGGCACCCACCACTACCGAACTCTCACTTTCGCTGAAGACAAACTGACGGTGACCGTTATACCTCAGTGTGCGTGGTATCATCCACCTATTTTTGCGCTCGGATACCTAGTGGCACTTTCTCAATAAACTAGGGACCGTTATAAGTGCGTGGTATCGTTGTCCTCGGATATCACCTTCACTGCATAAGCTCGACCTATGTCTGTAAACTGACAAGGATCGTTATACACCGGTGGGTGCGGTACCACAAGCACCAATTTAGCATACAATTTGTTAGTTTCTTTAGCAATACTGCATTATTTGCAATTCTTCGAGGGTTGGGTTTTAGTACCCGTGGTACTGCACACGAAGCTAGGGTTCCAATTGAACTGCAAGCATATGATGATAAGAGTAAGGATGTTGAGTGGGGTGAGAGCTTCAGTTCCCAAAGATAATGTTTTGTGTGTACAATGGCAGGATAATGCCAATGTTTTCCTTGCTACCACTTCTGCAGCCCTGCTGCCTCCCCTGCGACACACCCACACTCGCGTAAGCCCTTACGCGAGTGTCAGCCTTGTCCTTGCCCTCTCGCCCTTGCCTCCCTCTGTTCCCCTGTCCGTGACACTCCGTGCAGTGTCCGTGACAGCCTTCCCCATTACCCATTCTCTTGCCCGGCGTAGCCCTTGGTCGCCTTGTCCCCTCACGCCCCGTTACAGTGGTGGAGCTTGCATATTATGGCTGTAGTGGAGCAGGATTGTAGGCCAAAAAAACCCTCCCACTGCGAACCCCGCCCACTCTACCACCGCGAATTCCAGTCCTCCCACGAACACATCGAATCAGGTACCGTAACAAGCTCCGTGGTTTGTTGACTCCAAAACAGAGGGGACCCAACCATCGGTTAGTCTAGTCGTTTTTGCTTTGCGACTCGAAGATACGTCAATTGGTCATCGCAATATTTTGAGCCAATATGGTAAGGAGGATAGAAATAATATAAATGCAGAACATATTGTTATTGGTACGGATATAAGTTGATTGTGTGAATGAGTGTTATGGATATTATGCGGATGGGTATCTTGACACGTAAAGGTATCATACTGTACGAGAGGTCGTGCCCACTAGATTATTGATGTTGATACTGCCTCTGACTTAGTTGCTAGCCGGGGATGGGATATATATGTGAAACCGGGGCCTCCTAGATACAAGTGCGCTTCCTGCCACCATTGATGTGAGTTGGAAAGGGGCTGGGAGGGGCATGTAAAGTTGAGTGAGCTGGAAGGAGGAGAGCAAAGGAGGGGTGTGAAGTTGTAGGTAGGCTATTAGTTACGGTATGGTGGTTCAGACTGAGACATTAGGGGGGTTGATATTGAGAGAGAGATCGGAGGTAAGTCATAAAACCAGATTTGGAGCTTACACGCGGAACTGGGCCTAGCGGGGTTAGTCTCGTGCCAGCGGATGTAAGATCAGCAGCAGTACTGTACAAAGTCACGATCATAGCACTGACACGGGTGCGGAATTATTACCCCTGGTCCTGAGCTCCAACTCCATTTCCATCTCTCAATATCAACCCCCCAGAAGCTCTTAGGTAACCTGGAAGGAAGTTGTAGCGTTTTAAGGGGTAGAGGCATTTTGCTACCCGAATTAGTGTCCAGAGAGCTGGGTCGTATTTACGATACAACGGGCGAACCAGACTACAACGGGCGCTACACCGTAATGTCGGATACGGTAGAGATTTCGTACAGAAGAGGGAGATCACGTGCAAATCACGCGATCAGACATTTTGGCAGCGCCTGAAATAAAGTACACTTCGTTTCAATTTCAAGAAATTGGCAACTTCGTCGCCAATAATAATAACACGAGATGCAAATACCTAGTTTTGAGCTGTGGAAACACTAGTGTTCGTCAGCTACCTACTGGACGATCTCCACCCGTGCCGTGTAAGTCTAGCGAAGTTAAAATCTAAAAAAGTGGGTGGACTTCAGTCCACGTTGCGATCGACGTGATTACCACAACGTGGAACAATCTAACATGAATGGCCTCCACAACCTAAATACCTTCCAATTACTGAACTGCACTCCAATTGAACCCAATTAATCTACCCCACCGTCACTCTATCCCGTCACTAACATAGCAGAGTACTATGGAATATAAATTAAATCAAGCTTTCAAGAAACTGAAAAAAAAAAAAAAAAAGAGGACGCCGAAACCCATTCTTTGAAAAATAGAAAAAAACCAGGTAGTACTATAACAGTTCAATGCGGCAAGCCATGTCACTGACAACCGCCAAACAAACGTTAAACTAACTCTCCAACCTACTTGCTGACTGACATGTCGCTCTGACCTAAACTTATAATGTTATTTCTATTTCCTGTATGCAAGCAATCACCGTGCGGGGATATCTAATATCTGCGATGGAATAAGCTGCAGATGGTCACGCTTGGGGAATAATAAGGCCGTTTGTTTTCCATTTGTTTTGGTTTTTAGTCTTTATTGTTTTAATGGCTTTTCTGCTTCAGCGGGTCCATCTATCGAATGTCTGCACATTAGCATTCCTATTCCCTATTTATGACTTTATCCGTACCACAACTCTCAATCACCACCCCCAGAACCTTTTCACTAGGAAGAAATTGATGGGAGGAGGAGTGTAGGTAACCCACCATGTCTCGAGTAAAGCCTATACTCCTCCTCAGTATCAAACCTGCCCGCCCTCCCCTCCTCCACCTCCCTCCTACTCATCCCGCTCAACTTCCTTGGCAAGCCCATACTTTCCAAAAACCTAACCGTATCCTTCCACTCCCTCTCCCTCCTTTCGCCACTCCACCCCAGCTCCTCCCCCATGATATCAATCACCTTGGGCAGGCTCTCCAGCGCCGCCTGCGCATTCAAGAAGGCCAGCCTCGTCCGCCGGGCGAGCACATCGACTGCCGTCTGTGCGTATTCAAATCTGCATGCATAGCGCACCTCGCCGTCGATGAACGGGTAGAGGGGGTTGAGGAGGTGTCCGCGGGCCGGGAAGCGGTGGTGGGTCGGAGAGGAGAGAGATGCGACGGTCCAGGCACGGTCGCCGTACGCCCCAGCTAGGTGCTGCGCAACGCTGGTTTCGACCCCGAAGTGCTGGATGAGATTGATGAAGAGCGTTTTGGAGTAGCCGTGCGCGCCGATCAGTTTGAGCTGCTCAGTTATGCAGTGTCCGTCGATGGAGACGTTTCCCGGGATATCGGGATCCAGGAGGTGCTGCGTGGTGGTGGAATCACTAGGGGTAGTGGGAAGGAGAGAGGGTATGGAGGGGGTTAGTTTAAAGTGGGAAATAGCTTCGTCAACCGCCTCCTGCGCCATCTGTCTATACGTCGTCCACTTCCCACCCGCAATCGTCAATAGCCCACTCTTGCTAACATTAATCAGATGATTCCTAACCAGCGCCTCCGTATTCCTCGCATTCGGGTCCCTCACTAACGGCCTAATCCCACTCCATGCCGCAAGCACATCTCCCCTGCGGACATTAATATCTGGCGCGAGATACCGCCGCACCTCGCTCAGGATCCAGTTGATCTCCTCCTCTCGAGGCATGGGATGTTGGCTGATCGTGGTTGGAGCATCGGTTGTTCCCGCGATGGTGTTGCCTTGCCACGGGAGGAAGAAGATTACCCGACCGTCGGAGGTTGAGGGGTCGATGAGCCCCATGCGCGCGGGGGAGTAGTACCCTGGGAGGACGATGTGCACACCGGAGCTGGGCGCGACGATTGGGGTGGCGCTGGGGGAGTCTAGGGAGCGGATGGAGTCGGTGAAGGGCCCGGTTGCATTGATGACGCCTTTGGCGAGGATTTCAAATCCGCTAATATCATGGGAGGATGATGGGGATGATGGGGAGGAGGAGGAGAAGAAGGATTTCTTGACGGTGGAAGTGATTGTTGGGGGAAGGCAGTCCCGGACTTTGACGCCGGTAATCTGCCCAGAGGAGTCCTTGAGGAGTTGGGTCACTTCCATGTGGTTTACTACTGTGGCACCGTAAAGCGCAGAGGTCATTGCCAGAGCGACGTTCATGCGAGAGTCGTTGTGGGAGCCATCTACATATATATGTTAGCTATACAAATCTCGTAATAACCCCTCCAATATACTAATCTGGTTGTACGACCCACCTCCTGTGGAGGCAATATAACACCCCCCCCCCCCCGAGTGTAGAAACGTACCATAATAAACCAATGCTCCCACCAACCCCTCCTCCTTCAACATTGGAAACGCCTCCATGGCCTTGCCCCTTGTCAAAAAATAGCTACTCTCCAAATTCTCTTTCCCAGCCAGGAAGTCATAGGCCTTCGTGCCCGCCCAGTAATACGGTGCCTTCCACCACTGGTAAATCGGCAGCATAATCGGCAAGCTCATTGACAGATGGGGCGCCGTTTCCAAAAACACCGCCCGTTCCTTCAACGCCTCCTTGACCAGTAGATACTGGTTATAATCCAGCTCCTTGACCGCCTTCTCGAGATACCTGACCCCCCCATGGACGAGCTTCGTACTCTTACTGCTTGTACCAGAGGAGAAATCGTCCCGTTCTATGAGCGCGACCTTGAGCCCGCGACTTGCTGCATCCAGGGCGATTCCGCAGCCCGTGGCACCCCCGCCGATGACGATGAGGTCGTAGATTTGGCTGGTGGGGTTTGTGGGGGAGGCGGCGCGCAGGCGGGAGATTTGCTCGAGGCGGGAGGGGACTGGGGGGAGTTTGGGCGGGAGAGGGGAGTTGGTGGAGGGGATTTGGGGGTGGGAAGGTGTCGGCGCAAAGCTCCGGTAGAGGGTGTAGGTGGTTAGGGTACCGGCGGTGGTGAACAGGAGGGGCCGGAGGAATCTCCGGTTGGCGCCTGCCCGGTGAAGGCGGGGGGCAGTCATGTCGTGAGGGGGTTGGATTGAGAGGGCCTTGAAGTAGGTGAGTATCTATATTTGTTTCCTGGGGCCTTTATTGGGTTGCACTAGGTTCTAAGAGTAAAGCTCGTCCTCGCTGCTGGAAGCTACTGCTTGTACTGATCAGTATATAATAACCTCCATCCGGGCTCCAAAAAATCCCGTCAGTGGGCTCCAGTATACCAAACGTTCCGTAGGGCCCGACGCACGACGAGAATCTCACATCCGAAACACCTCTCCGAGTTTGAGGATCTCCAACGCCAATCTCCAACGTCAATCCCAACTTCAACAATGGCAGCTGAGCCCTTCACAAGTAGCTGCACTGTATCGTATTTCTCGACGATGTCTTGCAATTGATCACCACTCTGGCAAAAACCCGCCTCCCCCTCCCTGCTTCCTTTAGCACCACTTCCCAAGACCAATAATCCAAGCAAGCTTCGTTGAACGATTGAATGTTGCCCGAAACTATCGAACACTTCCCAACATTTCTTCCCCTTTCGCTTGACCCTCGCACTTCACATGCAAGATACGTCACTGCCCGTGCCTGAGTACTCTCTGAGAGCCTCCGATTCGTCTATCTGTCCGAAGATGCTGCAGCTGAGGACTCCCGAACAACGAAATTTGTATCTCGAAAACTGCGTGTACAGATATCGAATTCCAGAAGTCAATCATTTGGTTATGAACTCTCAAGCGGCCACAGCTCCATGTCACGTTATCCCCGCCTCCCGGGATAATAGGCCAGCTAATTTGCTGTACGAGGCCGACTACTGTTAGTCTTTTTTTTTTTTTTTCGCTTCCTTGATGCTATGCCAAACCAGCTACCTCGTGACAATTTGCTTCCGTCTGGCTCATTCTCAGATTATGCGGTATGAACAGCAGTGTATGAACAGTATGAACAGTAGAGTATGAAGAGCAGAGTATGAACGGCAGACTATGAACAGCAAAGTATGAACAGCAGAGCAGAGTGTGTACAGCAGAGCAGAGTGTGTACAGCAGTAAGTATTGATGTACAGCAGAGTAGAGTATGTACCAGAGAGTTGGGCTTTGCCTATGAAGGGTACCTAACCCTGAACGCCAAGCCCACCAATATTTCTCGCTCATGAAGGCTAAGTACCTGAGCCTCATACCTCAAGTGGAGCAGACAGGCCTTGTGCCGAGACTATTTTCTTCCTCATCTCACGGTCCCCTCTAGCTATACCCCTCCGACGAGGCTCCCACTGGAGCCCGAAGAACCCCCCCATCCACTAACCCCATATCTCCTCTCCTCCCGCCTCCTCTTCCCTCCCAGATACATCTCCCCTCTCTCCCCAGCTTTTAACATGTACATACCTAACCCCTAATACTAATAAACCATTTCCCATCTCATTTCCCGCCTTCCCCCTCCATCGTGTGACCCACACCGGCGCTTTCGAAGCTTTCCCTACTATCCTCCCCATGGTCTGCGAAAGTCAAAAAGTCCGCCTACATCAAACGCCGCCTTGCCCTGCCTACAAGGAAGGAAGGTTCTCCCTGTTTCAAATTTGAACAAATTCAAAAATCCCCCATCCCCCCGCTTTTCGGCATGCTCCGGGCTTTTCCTTTCTTTTGAGAGGGTTCGTTGAGGATGGATAGAGGCTGTGGAAGGTGGGAGGGAAGGGATATTCGTCGATGCTAGTGGTTGTGGTGAAGCGGCATAAAGGAGTGAAGGAGATGGTTGGAGGAGAGGAAGGTGTAAGGGGGTTTCTTGAAGGGCTGCAGCAGCTGTTCGTAGAGAATGCCCTTAACTGCAATAAAAATTCATATGCAATCCCAATTTGCCTACTTACACTTATAATATCCATATGACATCAAGCGTTTACGTACTTAGCTTCTTGAGTAGTGTATACGCCTTGAGGGCCGTGCAATGTCCTTACCCTAAGAGGGGGGAGGGGCTAGACAAAAGAAAATTTCGATATTTGTGTTTGATAGAGATTACAGTACCTTGGTGGCAAGTGAAGGTGACCGGGGGGTGTGTGCCAGGGGGGTTGCCCATATCAGCATGAGACCTTTCGCAACTACATACAAGTCAGACTATTGGTAAGGTAAGGGGTTGCGAATCGCGGTTGATGAAATTTTTTAGAGTAAACAAACACAAATATGTCAGCTATCGTGCGAAATCAGCTCCAACAACATCAAGTCCAGCGGTTTGGGAGTTCAGCAAGGTGCAAATGAAAATAAAGCAAAAGTCAATTCAGTGGAAGGGCCAACTACGAGATGAAGGACACCTCCAACTTAGATGAACTATAGGCGATAGTAACTTACTTTGTAGCGTGACTTACTTACCCTGAATGTTATCAAAAGGGAAGTGAAAATATACGAGCTCTACTAGTGTCTCTCCGACAACCGGGCCGGGTCCTTCGGAAGTTCCTTTCCACCTTCCAATAGGAGTCTGATGTATATCGGTCGTGTCAATAAATCATACAGCCTAGTCTGGTTCATACAGCCAGCTAGATGTATATAGTGTTCATTAGCACGCAACTCTAAATAAATCGGGCCTGGTTCCTGCCGCGAGGGGTAAGTACCGGTAGTGCAATTAGACTATGTAGTAGTGTATATTTAATTATAATATATAAACGAATAAACGGATAAAAAAACAAGCCCTAGAAGACGCTCTTCCTCGGGAGCTACAATCCTTCTCAAAAGGCTCAACTCCGCTCAGGTGTGTTGCGAATGCTGATGTTGATCAGCGTTCCTACTACCTGAGTACAAGGGTATGTACTGTACATACCTACGAGAGCATGCTGGTCCAGTTGGCATCCCTGTGGCGACGGGCACATACACACTATGTACATACAGTGCAGGACATGAAGTCATAAGCTATACGTGATCATTTAAGTAACAAAAGCTAATGGAGAGAGGAAAGAGCAAGACTCTCCGTTGAAAGATTAAGTACCTTAGTTGTAGTACGGAGTAGACCAGTTCCTTCTGCTTGTAAGCTCTATATGCATAACAATATTCCAAGTAATGAATAAACCCAGCGTACAGTACATACATATATTTGGAAGTCGCCAGATATATCAGTATGCATCGGATCCAACTAGCCGTAGGTATATTACGATAGATTAAATTAGGGTGCAGTGAATATATTTGAGAACGTCGAGTACTGTAACAAACTCGAGGCCCAAATTCATGTACTCGGCCAATATAAATTTGCCCTCAACCTGGCAACCTGGTACAGTACGGAGACAAGCATACGCTAAGCGAGAATGCAACGTCTATTAACGAAAGTAAATCCCAGCTCAGGACGTATCAAAAGCACTCCAATTTGACCATCTACATAGGAGATGGTACAGTAAGCCTCAACATTGGGAATAAAGGTTACCTAGAACTATAGTGCAAGAGCTGGAGCTCTCATTGGCTATGTGAAACAAAGCTTGCCTGTGCCTGGACGGATTGCATGCTCAAGCGGGTAACTATCCTGGTCTGGTGCCGTCTATTATTGATCCATTTGTACCGCAAGTTTTATTCTACAAAAGTGCTCATTTGTGAGACAACTGTAAGGTAAAAAAAAAGCATGAGAGATCGAAGCTTGCCCGCCTAAGCTACCAAATAGTTGAGCTAGTGCCACGTGAGTTGACGTGATTTTTCCAACTATCACCAAAATGAATACAGTTACATCTGAAATGGTAGCGATGTGGGATACTTGGTGAATTTTTCCATCTTATTTACTTGATCATCTTGCAGCCCATTCGCTCTCCCGGGCTCCAAATTCCCTCTGCGTCCTCCAGTGCTTTAAATGCACCTGCGTTTATAGATTTGAACTTGGTCAACCATAGGGCCACGGTTTGAGCGAAGACAGTGAAAAGAACCATCCAAACCCGACGACAAGATCTTGTCTGGTCTTAGAAATCCGCAATGGCTGCTCAATTCTCCAGGTAAGAGACTGGTCCGGCCTTGTCCTTCGTCTCTCTTATCTACTTGCGTCCGCAAGAAACGGAGAGTTAACTCGGATCTATTGCTCCAGCTACCTCACCTCTCCCACAATCCGCCTCATCCCAAATCCACCCGCCTCTCAACCTTGCTCTGATACTCAATACATTGTTCACCGTGGCCTTCTTACTTCCAAGTCTCAATATCTGAAGAAGCGAACACGCGAGTCATACATTGTGCTTGAGGCCACTAATGAGGAAACTATCGGACTGTTCCTGGAATGGTTGTATCGAGGCGACTATGATGTTCCCACTAGCGCCATCGGTGAGCAGGAGGAAGCGGCTGAGGAGGAGCAAAACCCGGTAGTTATGGCAGCAATGGCAGGATCTATTGGTGTCTGGGGCTATAACAAGCCAGCTACCATTGGACGTAGCTACATCTTGGAGAAAGCACGGAGCGAGGGACTGCAAAGTAAATATGTAAGCTTCGGCGTGAATGGGGAGGTTTCAGTTGTAGGAGGTATGTGATATTCCCGTTCGGCCCGAGGAGGACAACTAAGACGTAAGCTCACCACAACTGCCATAGCCGAGAAGAAACCTGCGTCAAGAACAATCCAGCTCCCGAGCCCTCCGATGTCTCCAACCATCCGCTACCTCAAGCCCCAGCTCCCGAACGTAAATGGCGTTCTTATGTTGTCCTCTGACCTGAAATCCGTGAAGCCAAGCACTGTCTCAATTGACATTGACGATACAGCTGTTGAGCCTCAACAAAAGCCTCGGAAGACAGTTATTACCTTGGATTCAATCCTTGCATCTCATTTGGCACTATACGTGCTCTCTTTAAAATATCAGATTCCTGAGTTGGCGCAGCTCGTCCTCATAAAGATCTCTACTTTGTGCGAGTCGCAACCTCCTTGCGCTGATACCCTCGTTGGGTTCGTCCGGGGTATATACTATGATGCTGAGGAAACTGGGAACTTTGCAGCCTTGACCAGGGGTACCCCACTCAGGGCCTTTGTGGCTAAGTATTCCGCATTTAGATTGGAGGAGGTCAAAATCAGTGACGGCTTTCAAAAGCTGCTTGCGGAGGGTGGGGAATTCGTCGTGGATTTCGTACAGTGCGTTAGGGGGTACTGGTAAGGGGATGAAATAGGCGAATGGGTCTTCATTTGGCGTTTGGAAATGGTCAGGACAGCACCCAGATGGCTGATGTTCCCTTTTATTGGCGCGTGGTACTGTAGCAGCTTGCTGTTATTGCTTCTCCGCTCTGGTAATTTTTCCCTGGATATATTGTTTGCCCTTATCACTTTGTTTCCTGAACATGCGTGGACACTGCGGGTCTATTTTTATTTGTCACATATTATCCACAGCGTCGAGCACACAATTTCCTTTGTCAAGCTACCTGTACAGTATGGAGAAGGGAGCTATGAATGGCGGAAAAACATCTGAATATAAGAAACTAATTGGAAATGGAGCTCGTACCTCCTCTGTTGTCCCTGAAACATTTGAAGAAAGCGAATTTAAATTTCATTCCATGAAGCTCCCAAGCTGTGATATCTTCGCTCGCCGAGTAGGTCCCTCTGCCCAAAGAAGTCCCCTACGATAGAAATAATCATATCCAGGGTACCCAACGTGTTGGCCGAAGGTATGTAATCATAATTTCCATTCTTCGGCTTCCTATTTTTCCTCTTCTTATGTAGACGCTGTGTTGCAACCGCTTTTGGGTCAGGGGCTGTAGGGGACACTTCTAAGGCGCTGGAGGGCTCGAGAAAACTGGGTTGCTCAAACGCAAACACTTTTGAAGGAGTCTTGTCCTCTGCGCTTGAGTGCAAGGTTAACGCTGGTGAAGACAGACTTCCGCCGATGCCCGTGCTGGAACCACCCACATTCTCTTTCTGCCTGGATGCGTCCCTTTCCAGTTCACGGTTTGCTGCTGAGATCTCACCATCTTCAATCCCTTCCTGTTCTATGTTGGTGTCAAGCACCTCCTGTTCAGGTGCTATGTCCAGGACTGATGTGCCTTTATTATCTCCTGACAAACAATTGGACATCTCTAACTTCTTCTGAACCTGTATTGCTCTTTTCCCTAACTCTCTAACAATATACACCTCACCAGGAGTCATGACTTCGCTGCAGCGGAGAAGTAAACCATATATCCACAAAGACTGCTCAACGGTAGTGTCGGTACCAACTTTTAACAGATCAGTCATGACTTTGAATGCTTTCAAAACTGTGTACTGGTCCATCTTCCATAGAAAGCTAGGGGTCGGCGAGGTATTGTAGATCAAATCGATCCAATCTTCTTGCTTTTGTGGAAAAGGCCGCGTGATTGAGACGATATTTCCCTCCGTTGCGCTTGATACGTTGGGCGGAGGAGATGACTCGTGTAATAATTTTCTCTTCTGCCGGAATGTGCACATGAGAGAACAGTGCCATGTTAATAATGCAAGTTTCTGCGGCGAAGGCGGCCTTTGGGGATAGCTGGCTATTCCAGTGGCAATGTATGTACCGTCTTCGTACCATCCCCTAGTGTCTTCCCCATAATCTTCGGCTTCAAAGTTATGCTGGGACGCGTCTTGACCTCCACCAATACCAGTAAAAATCTCCCCATCTTCTATCTCTTCATCACTTGCATCATTCTCCAGGACTGAAGGCATGGGTGGAGCTTTAGCGATTAGCAGGGAAGGTACACCTCTGGCCTCGGACCTATGAATCATGGTCAGTTTCTGGCGAGAAGTGTCAATACGCACCATGTAAAATCAGGGACAATTGATACATACCTCACCATACGGAGATAGTCCATGCCATCATTGGCAGGTCCACAGAAAAACTCATCACCATATTCCTCTAGTCCGGGAAATGCACCTCGTTGGCCGGTGGACGCATCTATGTAACCTCTTGCGGTCTTGAAACCAGACAACTCGTCATCTGCATTATCGTAAGCTGCATGCTGCCGCTTGTATCCATCCTGGGCCCTGACCGACCCAGAAGTACGTTTTCGTTTGCTCCCCATCGTTTGTTGTTGGCAGGAAGTAGGATTCGTTGTGACGAATGACGCCTATATGTAGAGGTGAGGTTTGAGTTGAGTAGTCTCGTGCTAGAGTTGAGTAGATTAGCTTGGCACAATTCTAGCTAGGCTACAACAGAGCTATCCGTAATCTTCACTCCATATGTACTGTAGGTATACATATGTCAGAAAGTACAGTACCTATCCCGGATGCATAAAAGAAGGTGCCGTAAGGCTGGGCTTTATGCAGGCTGGGAACGGCTCCTCTGCATATCTAAAATATAGCCGACAACTACATATGAGACGCGTGCAGGAGGACTGAATATGATAGCCAATGGAACATATCTGAAACAAAAGAGGGGTATGGAAAGAGGAATGGCATTTGAACTGGTCTAAGCAGAACGTTTACAACACCATGTCAGGTCCAGCTCAGTCCGCAAGACTGGGTCCAGCTTATGCAGCTGAGGTCAGTTGTAGATATCGCAAGAACAATGGCAAATAAGCAAGGACCTAGAGACTAGCAAGGGCCAATACTTGTGAATTATGAAACTCAAGTGTCCCTAGGGTTAAAATATCCCATGTCCCAAATCTGTTCCCAGAGCAGGAGGATGTAGTAGTCAAATCTGTAGAGGTATCTTAGAGGCTTGGCACGAGCATAAGGAGAGGAGGACGGTAGAACTGGAACCTTAGCAATGCTATAACCTATATACCTATTACATGGTAGCAACACCTTATGTATTGTTCACTATAAGCCTATAAGTACCAATAAAAGTTCTAAGGAAACACTATGAATGCAGTGGACGGAAAGATAGCAAAGGAGCCAAGGTCCTTCAAGCAAGTCATCTAGTTCAGAAAGTACTACCATGAGTTACGGGCAAGACGACATAGATCTATAGAGGGATCCTAAGTCATCTGCAGCCCCAGTGATACCAAGGGGATAGGCAGGACACCTGTTCAATGAAGACTCATTTGACACACCATATGTCGATCAAACACCACAGTTCTATGAGTGGAGACAACGTTTGATTGATGAGGGAGCACATATAGCTGTATTACCATCAGCGAGGCTAGCTGCCAGAGCTCAGGAGGATTATTACCAGCAACTCCTGGCAGAAGCAAATGTAGGGCTAGAAGACTGGAAGAAGCAGGCAAGGAATACGGACATGGAGATGCAAAGGAAAGAAGAGCATTACCAACGTCTACTAGCAGAGAGGTCTCATGAGTATAGGCAGTGGAAAGAGAAGGCACAGGGCCTAAAAATCAGTGAACAAGGATTAAGCATAGCCCAACAGCAGTGGGAAATGATGGTTCGAGAGCGAGATAGGGTGATCGAAGGGCTGAAAGGGGAGTTGACAGCCAAGGAGGAAGAAGCACTCTGCCTACGAGTAGAGTTGGCCAAAGGAAGAGGAGCACAAGGAGAGGGGGGAGGGGATAAGGGAAGAGGATGGGGAACGGGGGAGAAATGGATAGAGGCGGAACAGGGAAAACATGCCAAGCAGGAGTGGTTTACATTCAAAAACTTGGCAGAGCTACCCCAATATGATGGACAACATGATGCGGAGAATGTGATTATATTTATATATGCCTTGGAATGAGCCTTTGGGCTTCGGGCTCTAGAAACAGGGACAGTAGAGTCAACAAGAGCATGGGGAGATTATGCTATCCAACGCCTGACAGGAAGAGCCTCAAGATAGGCACAGCTAACTTGGCTCTCATCCGAAAGGGTTGATTGGGACGATTTTAAGCTGAAACTAGCTCAGGAATATATCCCGATTGACTACCTTAACAAATTGAAGATGGCATTCGCCAACCTCATGTGGGACCCAAAGAAGCCCTTGGCAACCTTTAATGACACATTCAAGTCAATAAGACTTCAACTACGAATTGTAAGGAAGGAGAGAGCAAGTGAAGAGTCTGATATAATGGTATATGACAGCTATATTACAAAGATAGAATAGGCAGCAATGAAGGAAAAGAATAGCGGACCAGCATGCATGGTCTATGGAGCATACGTATAGTGGATAGCACTGCAAGAGGGCAAGGAGAGGCCGACACTTATGCAAGCTCTGGTATTTTGCAGTAAGATGGATAATATTCACAACCGCCACACAAGTATCACTACCGAGGGGTTCGATAATACAAACACAGGCCTGTCCCTGCCTACTGGCACAATCCCAGCACGTCCTCTTACCACCTCAGAAGGTGGTGATGCCATGGACATTTATGCCATGAATGCGAGTAGAGGAAGGAACGGAGGGGGAGGAGGACGGGGGAGGGGAAGTGAGGCTAGAGGGAGGGGGGGGTGGAGAGGATCATCAGGAAGGGGAAGTCCAAAGCGAGAAAACGCAGGGAGGAAGGATAGTGACAAGCTGGCAACAACCACCTCAAGAAGTCAGAATACTACTATAACTAGTCGAATGGAAGGATGTTTCCATTGCCATAGCCTGGCCACATAAAGAAAGACTGTCCGGGACATAAAAAACTTCTAGAATCACATGCCCGTCGAGACGCACAGGCTAGGATTACGGAGATAGAGGATGAGGAGGTCGAGGTTCAAGCAAAAGAGAAGGGGGCTGCTTAGCTGCAAAGCGAGCCCCCAGGGAGGTCTCTCAGGATAGTAGTGGGGATATAATTAATAAAGAAACAGAAGATTTGTATGTTAGCTATATACCGGGAAAAGCAAATCTACTTCGTTTTAATGGACAAGTCTATATTGATATTCATAATACTATACCGGAGAGATGTCATAAAGCAGCACCAATGAAAAACCCAAAAACAGGCAAGATATCAGAAATTAAAGTGGAACCAATACGGTAGCAAGAGCAACAAGGGTCAAATACTAACAATACTTAGAAGCACAGGAGGAGTGCATACATATTGAAGGACGATGGGGCATCGGACAACTTCGTGAGCAGTAGCTATGTCCAAAGCCTAAGGAGCATGTCAGGAGTAGTACTAGAAGAGAAGGAGGTGGGGGTTATGAGAGTACGAACGGCCGATACACACAACCCAGCAAGAATTCCCAAACAGGTAATCAAACTAAGGCTAAAGATGGGAACATATAAATATGAGGCATGGTTTACAGTATATGACCTGGTAGACTATGATATTATCCTAGGTAAGTGATGGATGCAACACATCAACCTCCGCCATCAGATCAACAATAAAACGAATATAATGTGGATTTGGGACGAACCTAAGGAAAATGGGGAGGTGGACCAGACACTACATACAGTAAGAGGGTTGAGACCAGAAGAGGAAGGAGCGGGAGAAAAGACTCAAAAGAGGCATGGATAATAGATGCAGCTAAGGAAGGCATAGACCTATGCTTCATGGACGATGTTATAAGGATAAGAAGAAAGAGTGGAGGAAAGGTAGATGGGTAGAAGTGAGACGAGTGAGTCAGAGCCAAAAGGGGATGTGGCAGAAGAAGAAATATGGAAGGAGCTAGGAGAGGTAGAAGGGAAGGCATGTGTTCAGTAATAGCAAAGAACTTTATCCTATTTCAACCAGTATCATCACTACCATCAGCGTCACGAGAGACATTTAAAATAATACTAAGGGAAGGCCCACTGGCAATACCAAACCACTAGCCATGGCGGTCCTCAATCTTCGAAAATGAGGAAATCCTTAGACAGATACAAACGGGCCTGGAGAAGGGGTGGGTATCACCATCAACATTGGAGTTTGCATCACCAGTCTTGTTTGTTCTAAAAAAAGATAGCAAACTGAGGATGTGCATTGACTATCGCAGACTGAATGATATCACAGTGAAAGATAGATACCCAATACCCAACATCGATGATCTCCTACATAAACTGAAAGGGGCTGCATGGTTTACTAAGTTAGATCTGGCAAGCAGATATCACCAAGTAGCAGTAGCAGCAGAAGATCGAGCAAAGACAGCATTTACTACAAAATTTGGTAACTTCGAATGGAATGTACTACCATTTGGGCTATGTAATGGACCGTCACACTTCATGCGAATGATGAACAAGCTATTGAGGAGGAGGAAGATGGAGAGCTATGTAGTAGTATACCTAGACGATATCCTGATATTCAGTAAGACACAGAGAGAACATGAAGAACATGTAGCAGCGGTACTGGACGTACTGTGAAGAGAGCAATTTAAACTACAGCCAAGTAAGTGCTTCTTTGCAAAGAAAGGGGTGGAATTCTGCAGGTTTTGGGTAGACGAGTTGGGCGTGCATACAGAGGAAGGGAAGGTAGCAGCAGTACGGGATTGGCCAACTCCAACCAAACCTCAAGATGTTAAGGAGTTCCTAGGCCTTACGGGGTTTTACCGGAAGTTCATTCATCACTATGCACAAATCGCAAGACCACTATATATAGGTGCACAGCAGACAAAGGAGGTATTTACATGGACAGAAGACTGCGAACACGCATTTCAGACACTAAAGAAACGAGTGACAGAAGCACCAGTCCTGACGATACCAGACCGTGAAGGAGGGAGATGGAGCTTAAGAACAGATGCAAGCAAATTCGCTATGGGGGCAGCACTGATACAGGCACCAGCAGAAGGTGGTGATGATAAGGTTATTGGGTATTTTAGTAGGAAGTTTAAGAATGTGGAAACAAGATACCCTACATATGACCGAGAGCTGTTAGCAATTAAGGAAGCTATAATACACTTCAGATACTACCTACATGGCCAACCCTTTATAGTATATACGGATTATGCGTCAATCCAACATATCCTACGTCAGCGGAAATTATCAACGCGTCAAATGGGCATGCTAGATATACTCCAACACTTTGAATATGATATTAAGTATTGGCCAGGGGCACGGAACGCAGTGGCAGACGCCCTTAGCCGAAGGCCAGACTATAAGGGAACCGAAGCGCTGACGCTGGCAGCTATGGTGGTATCAGGGGAGGAGTGGACGCAGGAGGTAGTAGCAAACTACAGTGGAGATAGATACTTTGGCCCAATTCTCACATGGATAACAAAAGAGGAGAAAGGGGAGGTAGTAATAAAGGAGTTGAGGAAGGAGCTAGGTACATTGATAGAGAGTAGGAGGAAGAGATTTATAATAGACAAGGAGACAGGACTACTACTTACAGCCAGAGACAACCAGATCTGTATCCCAAGAGGAGAGGGATTAAGACACCAACTATTCCATGAAGCACATGATTCGGAACTAGCAGGACACTTTGGAGTGAGCCAAACATACAACATACTGAACAAGAGGTTCTTCTGGCCACAAATGCTAGCATCGGTAAAAGCATACGTCAGTACATATGATACATGCCAAAGAGTTAAAGCAGCTAAACGATAGGGTCCATTAATACTGCTGCCAATCCCAGAAGGAAGATGGAGTAGGATCGGAATTGATTTCATGGTAGGGCTGCCAACGAGTAAGAGGGGAAGCAATAATTGCATTATAACAATTATAGACCATATGACAAAGAGAGCACATTAGTTTGGGATGAAGGAAGAGACGTCAGCAGAAGAATTTGCGTGGCTGTTTATGGACAAATATGTGAGGCTGCATGGTATTCCCGTACAAATCGTATCCGATCGGGACGTCCGATTTATGAGTGACTTTTGGAGGGTACTATGGAAACAACTGGGAACAAACTTAACTCCTAGTACCCTATTCTACCCACAGACAGATGGGCAGGCGGAGAAAGCGAACGACATATATGGCAGATACCTAAAACCTTTGCTACATGATATACAGAAAACTGGGATGAGATACTAGGCCTAGCAGAGTTCGCATACAATAGCAGCACACATAGTAGCATAGGCCGCCCTCCATTCGAATGTAACCTAGGATACGTCCCGAGTATTCCCCTAGACTCAATTGGTGGACTGGTAACGGCAAGAGCTAGTTATAGCACAGTAAGAAGCGAGACAGCGGAGATATTCCAGAAGACCCTCACTACAATACTTAATGATGCTAAGAGTATGTTGCAAGAGGCCCAATCCCAGCAGGAAGCAGCAATGTCAAACCAGCAACCAGCGAACTTTAAGGTAGGAGATGAAGTACTACTATCGACAGCACACCTACCATCCATATATGGGAACCCAGCTACCGACAGTAATAAGCTACGGCATCGCTACACAGGGCCTTTTAAGGTAGTATGAGTAAGAGGAAATGCGGCAAAGTTAGAACTATCAAGAGACCTAGGGATCGGGGAAGTACAGAATGTTGGAGTATTAAAAAAATATCTGCGAGAATAAAGAGAAGAGCAGGGTCCAGAGAGAGTGGCATTGCCACCACCCCCACTAAGACGGGTAACTGATGGAGAAGTGCAGGAGGTGGAGAGAATAGTAGATCATGAGAGAACAGGAACAAACAGACGGAATTGGAAATACTTGGTGAAATGGAGGGGATTTGGTGAGGAGCATAACGAATGGCTATCTCAAGAACAGCTGAAGAATAGCAGGCAGTGCGTGGAGGAGTATCATAGAGAGAAGGAATTGGGATTGGTAGAGTGGAGGATACCGAGGGGAGAAATGAAGGAGAGATATGGGAGGGTGAGGAGGATTAACCTTAAAGTAAAGTAGAACAGTTTTTCGACCGGGCGAATTGTATTATTTTACAGGGGGGCAGTGTAGAGGTATCTTAGAGGCTTGGCACGAGCATAAGGAGAGGAGGACGGTAGAACTGGAACCTTAGCAATGCTATAACCTATATACCTATTACAAAATCTGTGAAGGAGAATCCAAAGATTAGCGGAGGAGGCGAGTTTGGATTGATTTTTTTTGTTATATATGTAGCTGAATTCTTCTCATTCAGCAAGTGGACCCTCTGATACTTTCTGAATGGCAGTATATATGCCATAGGTTTCATATATTTAAGTACTCCCTTGACATACATAATATCGAAATATATGTGGGATAATTGTAATAGAGCTATTTCCAACACTTAAGTTAAGAGTACTTACTAACCGCTCTCTACACATGCATCGTACGGACTAGGTATGATATTATTTAAATAAGTAGGCCCCAGATGAACCACGATACGGATACCGATCGCAATCGGTACACAGTAAATACCGATGTGATGTGTGCGCACGCGCCAAGCTGTCTCATCTTCTGCAATTATATTGCAATCTGCCTTTGCGAAGTATATTCTATTGTTCCGGCATCGTGCCGGACGCGATAGTTATTTACTGTATCTCGTGTGTCAAAAACACTCGTAAGTAGTAAGTTTAAGGATATCGGACCTTGTTCTCATGCCCAGCCTGATCCCTCTGTTTTTACAGCACACCCTGCCGTACAATGGTTTTGCATCTTCGCAGCGTTCCCCGAGGGTTTCTCAACACGCTCGCCGGCCTTCTCATAATCATCCTAATTACCACTCTACTCAATTTCCAGTACGTGCGCCTGGGGAACGCTGGTGGTGGCCTGGAAAATGCTCGTCTTGACCACGAGCAGAGTGTGACAACCAACATACCGCCAAATTGGTTTGAGCACCTGTTGGGAGCCGCCTGTACTGCAGCGCCTGTGACGGTTGTGCAGACTGTCACAGTTACTGTTGACAACCCCAAGGCGACTGGCAAGAGCAAGTTTCCTGCCGGCGTCTTTAAAGCTCACGACGAGGATTACTCTTCTCTTCTGACAGACGCCGATCTCCCCGTCCTCGCTGCTCTTCGCAACTACACACTTCCTTCAGTGGATCCCAGCGTTTCCAGTCCCGTCTTCACATCCTCAGTCCATGCCCGCCAGCGGGTCTTTGATCAGCTCTATTCCATCGGGTCGCCCACCGGCCCTGCTTCCTGGGAATATTACCTCGCCATTCTTCCGCCCGGCCGCCTTCCACCACTGACCCACATCGCTCAACATTATATTCATACTCATCAGCACCCATCGCCAACAGCTTGTAAGGAACAGACCCGCTTCCTCGTGTTACCTAGTTACCGTCGTGGTAGTGGCATAGGTTCTATCATCCACGGTGTCACCCACGCACTTAGTGCAGCAATTCGAAGCGGAAGAGTGCTCATCTACGACGAGCGGGATGGGAGCGGCGAACGAGAAGGGCCACCAGCTATGCTGTTCAGTGGCAATGGGGAAGATTGTCCCGGAAAGAAGAGGGGGATGGGCTGTTTCTTTGAACCCATCACGAGCTGTTCTTGGAGTGATGTCCGTTTTACCGATAGCGAGGAAGGTAACGCAAATGCGATTCTCTTTAGGCCGTACGACCCAAATGGAAATAAGGAGGTGAAGCATCCAACTTTGGGATATGGTACTAGATATGGCGATATCCCGGCAGTTCTGGGAAAACTTCTGCAGGAGTGGGAAGAGCTAGCTTCAGGGAACACTGGGATCACTATGTCCCCGAATGCCAGGAAGTTGTGGTGGCGGGTTCAAGGCGCCGGGTATCTTGCTCGACTTAATCCTTGGGCCATATCACGAATTCGAGACAATCGTCGGGGGACTAAGTTGACGAGAGTAGGAGTTCGCGGGGTAAATACCTATCCTCCATATACCACCATCCAGCCATATTTGTCAAATACTAACAACCCTTTGTTGAACCGTCAGACACAAACTGACTTACCCATGCCATTCCCTCTGCCCGCCAACACCTTCTCCATCCACGTCCGCCACGGCGACAAAGCCACTGAAATGGACCTCGTCCCGTTTATCAACTACCTCTCCTCCGCTGCTGCAATCGCAGATGCCAATCCGTCCCGCGGCGGGCCTAGCAAGTCCGTCTTCCTCAGCACAGAAGACCCAACAGTCATTGATGAGATGCTTGCATTCGCAGCCCTAGACAACCCAAGCAAGACCGGTGACACGACGTCCAATATACAATGGACATTCTTCTACACGAAAAACCTGCCGAGGAATAATGGTGGGCCAAAGACTGAAGTTAATACCGGTGGGAGAGTAGAAACAACCCTGATGCATTTAGGGGAGTTGATGATAGGGTTAGAAGCGGGAAGCTGGGTGGGAACGAGGAACAGTAATTGGTGTAGGCTGGTGGAGGAATTAGCACAGGTCTGGGTTGGGGGAAGTGCTGGTAGTGGAGAGGCACCAGGGGTGTTTATGGAGGTTGGAGGGCGGGGCGATTGGGTGGATTATCATTTCTGAGGTGGTCTAAATATCAATTGTTTTACGATTTACAAACCCCCATGGTACGGGCGTTAACTTAATAATGACGTCAATGTTTCTGAATATAAATATCTAATCCACATGCAACCAACAATAATGAATGTGTCAGAACTGAATCTATGCTAGTATTCACGCCAAGCATGCTGTCCAAAGGTCAATAATATTCTTAACTATACTTCAGGAAGTCTCTGATATACAGATGCGAGGGGTAGTGCAACCAGACTACAGATATCTAAGGGATTCAATTAGGTTGCAAAAAGAAAGCAGAGGTAGACCACACCACACCCGATCCCTGTCCTGAGTTTTGCCAGTTTAGTACAACCTACTCACTGATTCTCGTGAATCTAGATATTTTCTAAATGGGGCCTCCAGGTTGGGAGTACCAGGTACAAGTATACGTCTCCACGAATTTCCAACCCACCCCTACTTACTACATAGCTATTATAAGCTTGGGTAGCGAAAGGAATAAAAAATGCTGCCAATCCGCATCGATGTGTTCTTCCAAGGAAGCGTTTTCCGTAAGTTAATGGCCCTTTCTGCACTCCCGCCGGTCGCCCTAGAAGGAAAGTGATGCTGGACAAGGATTAGCAGGGATTCCCAGGCAGGAAAGTGATGGATAGGGACGGTCTATACTGTATCAGCAGAAGAAAACTTGCATATTTCCTCAAGATGATAGAGTACTAGAACCATAGCATTAAGACTATAGCGATCTCTAGAATAACTCTGTTATTGTTACTTTGAATACACACGATCTCCTCTCTCCACGATTCTTCGCTCTTATAACCTCGTAATCTTACTTCTGTGGTAGTCTGGCCTGGAGGGGCTAGTGCAAGCCAGACTACTTCTGCGGCATCCCCCACGTTATATTAATTTAGTCTGGTTGGCACAAGCCCCTCGTAGATATTAATTATCGAGCAGAGGGTACTAAAGCAGTCTAGCCTAGTTTAGTAGCATGTAAACCTAACCTCGCCAAAACTCACGATATTGCACGGCTTGGCAGTTACAGTACTGCCATGGGGGGAATGCTGTAATAATACTCTATATGCAACAGATTAAATAATATGCACCTCAGATACACAAATGTCTAATTTGCCGGAGATAACGATGTGTCTTGGTGTTACTCAGGGGGCCCTAATAATTCTGATGCCACGCCGCCCAATTTCTGTTCACATTCCTCAATGAGCTCGTTCTTCTTCCCCACCCACAATATCGCCATCACTGGTGGAGCGTGACAAACGTACAACATTGAGTAAAACAACAGCGTCAACTCTTCTATGGCTGATCACGTGCGTTCACCCTCTCCCAATCCATCCTCCCTCTGCTTGTTTCTTTGCCCCATGCATCTCTGCCACGGCTGGAGGCAATACCGGTATATAACTCGATATCTCTTCGTTTTTGCCCTCGCATGCTCCCTTCTCTTTACCTTATGCCTCCACCTACAATTCGAGCGTACTACCAACAAACCCAAGGTCCCTCTGCTTGGTCATGATTCCCATGCATATCCGCCTCTTCATCTTTTTATACCAGTCAACCAGCCCAGCCTGCTCTTCTGCAAGTCTCTCGCCTCGGCAATAATCAATACCTATCCACCTCCAATCCTAATAAATTTCAACACAACCTATGCCAAACCCAAGCTTGCCCACGGTGCAAAGCTCGCCGGGATGGCAGAGTACCTCCGTAATCCCCGGCAGCTGGGACCGGGCACCGAAAAGACAACCTGGGAAACGGACTTAGTTCTTTTTGCAGATGGATTTGATATCTGGTACCAGCTCCCCTCAGATGTGCTAATCCGGAGGTATACATATTTCCGCACGAATGTGAAAGGATCCGGTTGGACTTCAAAGGCACCAGCACCGGCACCGGTCATTTTCGGCGCGGACAAACGATGCTGGCCAAATAAGTCTAATTCGCCGCCATGCAAGCTCGCCCCAGAGAGCTGCTTGCCGAAAGATGCATATGGCGCCGACACCACGGATAAAGTTATTGGGAAATCGAGTTATAAGCGTTTCCGACCAAGATATCTAAACTCCGGAACGGTGCTTGGGGAGTGGGCGAGCATGAGGGAGGTGTATGTCAAGGCTGCTAAAGAGGCGGCGGACAGGGTGAGGATAGGAAAGGAGGTGCTGAGTGATCAGGGTGTGTTGGCAGATGTTTGGGGGGAGGACTTGGAGCGGGACGAGTTAAACAGGAAACGGACAGGAACTGACGAGGGTAGTGTCCGTGATAATGTGAGGAGTATGGGAATTGTACTAGATTACGAGAGCAGGTTATTTCAGACAATGACCCATTCGCATGACGACGTGAAATGGAATATGGTAAACACCCACCCCACCGCGGGTGATCGAGATATGGATTTATCGAGCGACATATACACAGCCCCGCTGCCGCCCGTGCTCCAGCTCGCCACAAATCTCGTTTCAAACACCATCGCTGCCCTGGTACACTTCAACGGGCCCAAATTCCCGCTTGGAAGTGAGAAGAAGCCCGGGTGGTGGGGGCGCATGTGGTGGTTTAATCTTTTTCCAGAGGTTACAGATATCATTGGGAGGGGCCGGGTAGCAAAAATGTTTTTTGAGGGGCGTATTGAGAGGGCGAGGGGTGCGGACGCGGGTGTGGCTGGAGCCGGAGTTGGACAGGTAGGCGGTGTGTGGACGGATAAGGGCGAGTGGATTGAGTGGGAAGAAATTTGCGGAAAGTGGGATTTTGTGGGGACCGGGGGTGTGTGGGGTATATAGGAACGTATTTCGTATTCATCTTGTGGATTTATGGGCCATTATATAAGTTATTATATAAGTTACGGCTTGCATTCCGATTCTTGAGTGGGGGTGGAGGTACATAACTTTTATTTGCTTCATATCTCTCAGGCATTAGTTCTTTACTATTTCATTCTCCTTCTCTCTCCTTCCTCTTGCGACTGTACAACATTGCGGATATACATGCATTCAGCAATAATCAATCTAGGATTGGCGGCTGCAGGGGGCGTTTTTATGTTATTTAGAGCACGTTTTGTTTAGTACCATTCAGCAGTGTACACATCATGGTCTAAAACCTATTGTTATGTCGGGGGGGGGGAGGGGGGGGGTTAGGTAGCATCCTGTGGGTCCCGTGGGAATACTTCAATACGTACTGTATGTACTGTACGTAACGTCTGGTTGTGACAAAGTGCAAGACTCAAACTTTCTAATGCTATGGTTTGCTAGTATTATTGTTTACATATAACAAGAGTATTACTATTTTAGTAGAAATAAGGAACTTCATAGCAACACGTAACAGAATTCTTTTCTCCTTCCTGGCGCCAAGCCGCCGTACATTTAAAACAAGGAATATGAAAGGTCTGATAATAATACTGATTCAGGGCTATAAACCAAAGTTCGCTTGGCCTTGGACCTTGCAAACCAAGTATTTCTAGTCTAGGGGCGAGGTTTTTATGGAGAAATAACGATTCCTAAGCGAGGCTATCTAGATATTGATATACATATGCTGCCAAAATGCGAGAACCAGTGCCCCAAACCTTTCACCCCCCCAAAAAAAAACCTGTTCTAGTCCTATGGATGCCGTTTGTGAAAAAAAATCGACACATTCAGGTAATTTCTTTAGATTTGTGATACATATAGTCTGGCTTGCACTAGCCCCTCGGTGGGGGGGGATTGTGCCAGCCAGGCTATATACATACCTGGTATTACAAGTCCTAGCCCAAAAGTCAGTAATCTACGCCCTCCGCCCTCCCCCCCCCAAAAAAAAAACAAGGATAATTATGCAAAAGGATGTGGTCTGAGCCGTCCGTATAGGTACTGCCCAACTGCATACGAATCTAGACCTTGCGTAACAACAGTTCGTTCACCATTCTGAATGTCCCATTATGAGCTGTTCTTTTACACTCTTGAAGCCGTGAAAGTATTTTAGGTCCCTTCAATTCACCTTACGTATTGCATATACCCGGGCCAGCAGCCCATTGCCTTTAGAAAGTGTCGCTGGGATCCTTGTTGAGTCTAGTGTACTGCCCTATTTGGAAGGTACCTGTACGCAACGGGTTAAGAGTGATCGACCACAGTAAGGTACTACATATGAGGTAGTAGTCTCGATCAGACCCTCGTAGAGGGTACTGTACATATGGAGTCGCGGAACAAAAATCATTTCCTTCTTCCTACTTGGGAAAATTGTGCATATGCGTGCATATGCGTGCATATACATTTATATGCATATATATATCCAGATGTACTTGGTATATGACCTCCACAATGTCCCTCCATTCTTCCGCACTAAGTTCCTCCATATCCTCCTGAATGCCAACAGGAGACTTCAGATTTTGCAACATAGGTTTCTGGCAATCCGGCAGTAGAGCATTAGAAGAAGGGATCATGCATGCCAGCCAGTCTCCTAAATGCAAAACTACTGCTCACGGCGGATTGCAATCCAATACCCTCAGCTAGAAAAACTCACAAAAGGAGCCGCAGTGGAATATGGAGAATACAAGAAGAACTACGGCTCGAAAGCAGTAATGAAACCAAAAACAACGGGGAGCAGGAACATAGCCATAGTACTGGAACAGAAGCTGTTGAAGATGTTTTTGTGAATAACAATTCTGTTCTCCTCGGTTATACAAAATCATTCAATATGCAATTCCAAAGTAAGAAGAAGGAAAAGACTTATTTCGCGCCTCCTTTCTGTATTTATGCATAGATACAAGTGCATATACAGACTTTACTGTACCAAGGAGGATATGATATTTGATGCGCGCCTTCGTACAGTTCGGTGGCAAAAATATCATACCCTACATAAGGAGGTAAGCCTAGGTCTGCATATGTTAATACAATGCGGATTGTTGAATTAATATACATGTTTTTTGAGTTTGAATATCTTTTTTTGTATTTTATTAACTCTCAACCGAATACTCCGTGCAAGAAGAACCTAACTTGAAAAAAAAAAATACACAATTGTCCTTAACCAAAACAAGCCGGGTTTCCCTATACCACTAAGGCCTATCCCTTATTATCCACCACGTGCAATATTCCAACGCCATCCGAAATCTTGTTACATGGCTCAGCACCTTCGCTTCCTCTGAATGCTTAGCCGGTGGCGCATCTACATCAATATCCACTCCTTTCAGTGTTTTTAACAACCTCTTCAACCCTAACATCAACAACGGCTTTGGATGGGAGAAAGTAACCCTACCACGCCACTCATATTAGCACCCGTGCTACAGAAACAACTACATTCAGCTACTCACCTAAACCACCCCGTCTTCTCCCCCTGAAAACCCATCGTCGTAGCCAAATACACCTTTCCATCCAAAATCTTCTTATTTAGCTTGTTATCTTCGATCACCCCGGGTTCTCCCCCATCTTCAGGTTTTTCCAGCGCAAAACTCAAATCCACCCACAAGAAGAACCCTGCATTCCCACCTTTGACGTACTTAATGCCGTATCTGTCTAAGGTTGTGGTTAGAAGTTCATATACTTCCCCAAGACGGCGTTTATTCTCGTCCAGATAGTATGTGAGGAACTTTGTGTCTTCCAGGATGGTAGACCAAAGGAGGTCTGCTGGGGCGGAGGCCCAAGAGAAGGGGACGACACTGTACATTGCATAGATGAGGGTGGGGTTGCGTGTGATGATTAGCCCAAGACGAAGGCCGTTGGCGGAGAAGTCTTTAGACATCCCGTAGCTGTTGGTGGTAGAGTAAGTATGTCTGCCCAGTATAGGGAAGAAGAGGGGGGGCGTTACAGAGTGTGTAATCGGTTGGGATCAATTAACCCCGTGGGGTCAATAGACAATGCGCTATGAAACCCAACAGCATCTGCGTTATGTGTCTTAAATACAGAGAGTGCATAGATTTCGTCAGAAATGAGATGAAGATTGTGTTCCTGGCAAAAACGCATGAAGGCTTTAATTGTCTCGACGGGCTGAAGTAGGCGTTACCCTCAACCGTAAGTTTCAAGAATAAAGGTAAATATGCGGAGGGGGGAGACGCACATAACACTTTCCAAATGGATTATGGGGGTTTGTCAAAAGCACAGCTTTTATTTTACCCTCTCCCTTGCGGTCAAAGGCTTCAAGCTGCTCCTTGTAGCACTGGATGGCCTTCGCGGAGAATGGGTCGATATCTCCAAATGAAACGGCCACGTCGTGAACTCTGAAAAAGGGGGTTAGTAAATACTGTCGACTTAATGTTTCCTCTGTCTATGATGTTTCTTACTTTGATCTCGACGCCAAATCTATGCTCGCATCAGTTAGCATAGAATGTGGAGGAACCCTCATTTCTTACACACCAAGCGTAAACCCAGAATACACTGGCCTGCCAATCAAAACTCCATCACCTTCATTACAAGTCGCCCAAGCCAGCTGATCCAAGATTCCGCTTACCCCAGAGCTCACAATAATTTCTCCAGGGTTAATTTCCATCACAGGGTGGAAGTATTTATTCACAAACCCTGCTAAGTTCGTACGGAGCCTCAGCGAGCCCCAAGCTCCATCCCCGTAGGTAAGGTGTTTTGATTCTAGGCGGAGCTATATGTACCATTCAATATTACATCGATATCCAAAGGATAGACACGTACACTGTTATTCATGTACTCGCAAAGTTCATCGTGCATAAGAGTATTCTCAGCAACTCCCAGATTAATGCTATAATATCCAATGATGGACCATCAGCCATGACCGTTTGTATCTGCACTCAATCACTGAAGTAAACTAACATTCCATCCGGGTTCGTCTTCTCATCATATGCATTCGCCAAAACCTAGAAACACATCAGCCACCCACTCCAATAAATACATCTCCTTACCTCACCTTGGCAACGGTGCCCATGAAAATAGAGAATTTCATCAGCACTCTACCAGCACACAAAATTCGTCTTCGCCAATGATGGGGTCCCACTAACCTTCAGAAAAGCTTTGAAATTCTCATTCGGCGCCATAAGATTCCCCCGGCCACGGCCCGAGAGCATAGACTCCAGTAAAACCATTTTGTAAAGTACAAGTAGGATCAATGACTTGGAAATCAAAAAAAGATAGTGCTGCAAACACCTCGACCTGTATTTTATATTGTTCCAAAGCTTTCGCCAGGCCCTGAGCCTGCTTTGTCCAGTATGACTTCAGCTATGAATGTAAAGTCACAATATCACCCCACACTCGAGAATAGTGAGTTATAAGAAGGCTTCGGTCTCGGGTCGGTATGCATGCCCAATGGCTATGCTGGACCAGTAACATTTCCGTTAACAGGCTCCGCCTACATCTGTCGAATCACGGAAAACAATTATCACGCTGGTGATTACAAATGCCGTATATTTCTTACCAATTCAGATCTAAAACGACCAGGGTCCCAGAGATGTAGTTTTCACAATCGCCCTTGAAGCCCTGATCTGGTTAAAATGTCAATACTTGGGTTCAAGGAGAACTCGTCATTTTTTAGTGAGAAAATCAAGTGCGATGAATGGGTAGAATGAATGGACTAGACAAGGGATCATTAGAAATGAGGGTAGAGAATCCGGAATATTATCAGTAGGAATGTGACAAAATTGCACCATGCCACCCACACATTGACCAATTTGACCAATTTGACCAATTTCCAAAACTGGTTAAAGTTTATGTTCCACATCTTCCGGTCCTAGTGCTAGTTATTGTATGATTGATTTACGCTCTCTGACGTCATATTAGGGAAGCTTTATTAATCAGTAGTAGTATCCTTAGGAACACCAAATTGGGGGTAATCGATTGGTGCTATGGCTTCATTCTGTAGATAAAGTAAACTGAGCACAGTTCGGCCAAGTAATTGTAGGCTTTTGGGGGAGGGTGTGGCTTCCATCGGCATCCAATTTTCCATTAAGTCATGTTCCAAAGGGTTACAGCACCCAGCTGAGATATCAAAGGTAATTGAATGTAAATAATCCTTCAAATATGTATAGCTAGATGAAATCCCTCAGTCACATTAAAGCGTACGTCGAAGGAAAATAAAACCCGTAACCAAACATGCAAACCAAGCTCTTGAACAAAGCCCAACCGTATTTAGCCAGATGGTGAATATACTCCGATCATCAATCTGCCTCTTACGCCTCGCCAAAACAGGAATATTAATGTCGCCCCTGCTGATATATAACATTGTGGGTCTACATATAATCGTTGCCCATACTCCGGAACATTACCTCCTCTCCACCAACAGCACATGCATAGCGGCATACGCCAACACTATAAACACACCAGAAAAGATGGCCAATCCAACAACATCATTCCAGAAGGCCAACGTATTAAACCCAAAAGTACTGAGAATGGTGGATCCGGGTACATCAATGTCTAACCCAAATCTATGGCAAGGGTCAACAAGTGACACTAGCAAGTGGAAGAGGAGTTTTATACTTATGCTCCCTGAGCGAGATATATCTCACTTCGTTGACAATCAACGCCTCAAACCCATAATGGAAAATGGAGAGCTGTTCTCAACATTAGCAAAATTCATCACCTGGTAAAACAGTAAAGCAAGCGATAGACCCACAGATTGTAACCATAACGCCCCCTTAGGAATAGAGTCATGATTCAATAAAAGGCCTGCCAGCAACAAGCTGAACAACATCACCAGGCTTCCAACAAGATTGGCTACGCTTGCTTCCTTAAAGACGATGCCAATGAACAGGCATACTGCCGCCGCACTAAGGTTAAAGAGTACCAAAACTAGGATGAACTTCAGAAACTGTGGCCATGCTGGAACAAGGCCTACCATTGGGTATATGATTGCACCCATAATTATGGGGGGGATAATTCGAAGTGGGATGATGTCAAAAATGACCTTGGCGGCGAAATAAGTGACTGGGGCATAATAGCCATTTGCCCTTTCTCTCAGAAATAGGAGTCTCTCGCTAGCAAAAACGTTCAAGCTGGTGAGTGTGCTAAATCCAAATAGTGCCAAAACAAAAAAAAACAAACCCATCCGATTCTGAAATCCAGAAATATCATCTGTGATACCGTAGAAGAGATAGCCACAGAGCAAAGCCAGCACGATAGCAATAGCGTAGTGTGTAAGCATCAACATGGGATTGCGGTAAAGGTTTTTCCATGTTCGTTGACTAAGAATGATAAATTGAGATACCCATCCAACTCGTTGGAAGCCTTTCAAGCTTGTGCTTGTACCGGAAACGCTATTGAGCCCTGTTGCAGATCCATCTGGATTGAGTGTCCCGTTTGCGTTTCCAACTGCAAGGCGGATGTCTTCCTTGATCCCCATGGCTACACTGCTGATGATGTATGAGTTTATCAAAATCTCTAAATCAGTTGAGGAATTTCGTGACGTGGGCGGAAGCAGAAGATCGGTTTCGTCTAAAGAATTTCTCTGGTTTGATATATCTCTCCAAGCCAGGCTTCCATCATCAAGGGGTACTTCTTCGTCGTTGGCAAATCCAGGCTCGAGGCCACTAGCTCTCCTTGTGAAGAGTTGCCTCTCCTGCCTGGCTTTGATAGAATCTCCTCTCCTACGATTTGTGGGCCGCTTTGGAGAAGAGTCCACACTTGCTCTCGAGACACCGCTTTGTGGTCTTGTGGTGGGCCTGCTTGGTGCCTCAACGACTTCGTCAGGTGTCACACGCTCAGACTTTGAAGCGTGCATGGTCAAGTCGACAAGATAATCTGCGATATTGAAACCAGGAGGACATGCATATCCCAAATCATCGAAATACCTCTGACATCTTCGATATTCTCCTGAATAGACCATTCTGCCCTTAGCTAGAAGTATGAGTTGATCGAACAACGCTACAATATTGGATCTTGGCTGATGAATGGTAAAGATTACGGTCCGATTGTAGTTCTTCGCGAGCGTGACAAGAGACTCAACGACATTGTAGGCATTGAATGCATCCAATCCAGAAGTCGGTTCGTCAAGAAAAAGTATTGAAGGGCTAGTGACCAGCTCGCAAGCAATCCCAACACGACGTTTCTCACCGCCGGAAATTCCTCGCATCCCACTGTCCTCACTGCCGATTATCTGATCCTTAATGTGCATAATGCCTAGCTCCGAGACCACCTCCATAACTCTGCGGTTTTTGGCTTGGCGGCTCATATCCTTTGGTAACCGAAGCAGGGCCGAGTTCAAGATTGTCTCATAAACCGTAAGTGTAGGCATCATAGTATCCTCCTGATCCACAAACCCAACGACACTCTTGAAGTCCTCATCGGATATTATTTCCCCATTAACATAAAACTCCCCGTTAACGATTCCTCTCTTATTCTTCCGTGCTAAGATATCCAGGAATGTGGTCTTGCCGGCTCCCGAAGCTCCCATAATTGCCATGACCTGGCCGGGGTGCACCACACCATGTACTCCAGATAAAATCTGTTGGCCCCCATTAAGCTGGTAAGAGATATTATTGAACATCAATGTCGCTGGCTTGTGGCCTGACATCAGCTTACTCGCACCCTCATCGTCTTCGTGAGCTGATAAATGGATAGGGCCGAGGCCAGCCTTTTGACGGGCCTGATGTGACTGTTGCCAGATAACTAGAGTAACTAGTACAATAAAGATCGCGGATCCAGATATCACCGTCGCAATAAGGGGTTTATTGATTTTCTTAATCGGCCTTTCAAAACCAGGAACTTCCGTGTAATGAAGACACTCCCCGGAGTTACAGTCTAGCGTGATGCTCTCGTCTCCAAAAGCGGTCTTAATGAGATCGTTCATTGCCGGTTCGGAGAAGAAACAGCCCTCGTCACCACTTCTCTCGGTTGTGGAGCATGAGAAGATGGCCGGTCCTTTGATCTCGTGTATAAGAAAATCGGAAATATCAATAGATCCATCTTCTCCGCATAGCATTCTTCCTGGCACGCATTCACAATTGACAGAATCGCAGTCATAGCGAGTTGTGTTCTTGTTGTAGGTGGCGTCCAAAGTGGACTTACACTCACTGAGACCACAGTAAAAGGATTCTACCTTGCCAACCCAAACTAATAAACTATTAGCGGAAGAACCCATGGGTGAAACGGAGCTGCATACATTGAAATCCGCATGTCTTTGCGCCTGCATTACAGGAGAAGGTAACCTGGGGTTTCCTAGCACCTAATTGATCCAGAATATTTCGATCTGAGAAGGGTACTTGTCAGCCAACAAGCCGATTGGTTTTTGAGCCTTGGACATACTTGTGACGTCGCACATCTGGTGGTTTTCCCTGACCGTGACGCCACCCTGATAGCAAACACCACCATCACCAGTAGGCATCATGGCGTTGCAAGCATTGTCGGTGTGACATACTACCACATTGTCAATATTCCGGCTGAATGATCCCAGGCCTCACATCATTGACTTACGATTGCAGTTCAAACCAGTCCATCCATCTTTACATTCGCAATCATCACCCTCCCTTGGGAAACGCTGTTTTCCATCCGCTAGGGATCCACATACTATTCCAAACCCTTTGAATCAACAATCCGTCCATGCTGACCCCAAACTACTAGATTTTGGCTCGGTTCTTCGTACCTGGTTTAAGACAGTCGTCTCCTCCGAAGCCAGGTGGACATTCGCATCGACCATCATAATTCGAGCAATTTGCAAACTGTGCACACCTGAAGGCGGGAAGTTGGCAGTTGAAGCTATCTCGCACGAATTACAATGTCAGCAAACTACCCACTCTAGAATAGAATGTGAACTCACCATGGCGGGCAGTCTTTGGGTCGATCGTCGAAAATCTGGGACTGTAGTAAACTAGATTGCGTCGAGTAGTTGAAAGCTGAGGTAGCTGGAAGTGACAGAAGAGCTGAACTGAGTATAGCAAGGAACAGCATGTGTACTGAGAGAGCGCCCCCGGCTGGACGGCGCTAAATTATAAATCTGGACAAAGTGGGTTCAGACAGCAAAGAAACAAAGTCCAAAGAGAGCTTAAACCGGTCCACAGGGCCTTTTCGAGAGGGAGCAAAGGAGAGAGTGTGTGTAGATAAAATAATATGTTTGTTGTTGGGATTCGGTGGACTAAAGCTACAAGGTGACTTTGGTCATATGACGAGCGCCTTACTTAATAGGAGATCCAGCCACCCAACTATGGTTATGTCTTGGCACCCCCGTTTTGCGACGGGCCGGGCTTACTTACTCCACATGGAACAATGCGTCATCAGCAAGCAGATTCTCCGGGAGATGTAGATAGACTACCGATAGCATGATTCTTTGTTCTGCGGCTATGAAGCCACCTTTTCGCGATTATTATGCTTGCAAACATACCTGCCACTGCCACATTGCATACATATATCCTAGCCCCACGAGGGCTACCTATTTCCGTTCCTTTCACTGGTTTACTCCAATAACTGCGGAGTCTTCTTAAGACGTAATATCTGAATCATCCATTGCTCATGCCCGTAGTTTCATGGTACGTATATCAACTCGGCAGAGGGCCTGCAGAACCTCGATTAGGCAGTCGGAGCACATGTATGTAAGTCATGAACCTACATATGTATGTACCCAGGGAGTTGAAGAGCCGTGGGCAGGTGGTGATACCTCCTGACTGCGTGCTCATGTATGCACATGCATATATCTGTACGAACAATATATCCGCCCCAGCTTTCCATGGCCCAGTCCGTGTGATCCATACCTCCGGGACCTGTTGCTGCGGCCCAGTTGGCTTGTGCGATATGTAACTTCTTTTCGGCATCTCAACGCCGGCCAATAAATCCAGGGACACAACAATTCCTTTACCTTGCTTTCTTTTTATTAGTTTCCAGCTTCCTTCGCGGACCCAAGCGAAAAGCGTCCTTTTTGCCGGTCCGACTAAAACTGCCTTTGTGGCGTCGGTAGAGAGAACCCCTCCGAATCCCCTGAGTTTAGCAATCCCCGGTGCCTGCGATTCCACCTTTCTCGAACCCACCATACGGGAGAAATCCCTAGAGGTCAGGGCTCCAACCACCAGGCTGGAGCGGGTGCGATCTAGATCACCCTGTCGTAGCCTTTGCGCTTATTTACGTATACGTGAAGGACCATAGCTCTCGTTCACCCAGCACACCATCTTTCCCTTCATTCGGTGCCATCGCCAATGTCAAACGCACAAAACATGCAAACCTCCGGGTCGCAGCGAGCAATACATGCTCCTTCAGCACACACATCCGCAAACTTCTCCAGCTTAGTGTCTACCGTTGTTCGGACTACTGGCGTCGAAGCTCCTCCTCTAGTTGGCTCCTCAACCACTATTGTTGACGATACGCTGTACGTTTTCGGTGGTCAAAGGTTGACTCGTGCTCGTCCAGGCTTATCGAACGATGTTTACGCTTTGTGTCTGATAACGCGGGAATGGACTCTACTGGAAACAAGGGGTGAGATTCCATCGCCCCGTTATTTCCACTCGGTATGCTCGCTTGGAGATACGAAGCTGGTATGTTTTGGGGGCATGTCACCTGCCAACGGTGGAGATAGGGCCAATTCTTCGCCACAACGAAACACTACAGCTCAGCACAGTAGTCAGCAGCTTCAAAGAGAAGTCGTCGTCATGTCAGACATTCACATATTCGATATACCAAGCAGGACATGGTCATACATCCCCACCACAGACGCTCCTGAAGGGCGATATGCACACTGTGCAACTATACTACCCAGTTCAGCTATATACTCGAATAGCAGTGCACCTATTCAGGCATTAACAAATGGTGTAATTGACGGTACTGGGGGAGCGGAGATGGTGGTAGTTGGTGGTCAGAATTCAGCAAACCAGTACATGGACGAAATCAGTGTATTCAACCTACGGTCGATGAAATGGACGTCGACAAGGTCACTAGAAAGGTACTGTGGGGCTTATAGGTCTGTTGTGTCACCCTTACCACGGGGAATGACAGCAAGCATGATAGGATCCGGTATTGGAGGAAGTAGAAATGGAATTGGGGGTATACAGCCCCTTGGTGGTGGTGGCGGTATACTAGTTGCCCAGGGGGAAGACCTCAACCCGAACAGCTCAGCACAAGGAAGTACGGTCCCACCCGTGGAGGGGCACGGCATGCTGATATACTCCAATTACAATTTCCTGGAAGTGAGGCTCGAGCTTCAAGTTCGCCTTCCGGATGGATCGCTAGTGGAGAAACCTCTAGCTGGGCCCTACTCACCGCCCGGTCTAAGATTCCCAAATGGGGGTGTCATAGATTCACATTTTGTACTGTCTGGGACTTATTTGACGTCTTCGAAGCAGGAATATGCGTTATGGGTCTTAGATCTTCGGACGCTGGCTTGGTCGAAGATTGATGTTGGTAATGTCTTCTCGCAGGGGTCATGGAATCGAGGTATACTGTGGAATAAGCGGAATACGTTCTTAATATTGGGGAAGAAAGATCGGTCACTGGTGGAAGACTACAATCAGCGACGAGTAAACTTCAATCATATATGTATGGTCACATTGGAGGCGTTCGGGCTGTACGATAACCCCCGCATGCACAGCCATCCAGCACTGCAGCGATCTCTCAACAAAGGCGCGCAAGAAATCGGAAGACTAGTTCTCGGAATGCGGGATCTCGCAGACATGGAATTCCTCGCAGTAGGTGGTGAAAGGGTACCTGTGAACTCTCGCATAATAGCAAGACGATGGGGCTCATATTTCCTGGAGCTTCTCAATGCAGCTAACCCCCCTAGTACTTCACCAACATCGGCATCATTAGCACCCTCAGCTCGACTCATGCCTACATCCCTTTCGATCCATGGATCTCATCTTTCTAATGCAACCATAACTCCCCAAAACGTCTTCACAACAAATTCAACAGCAATACCTGTACTAAACAATACTAATCCAGTTACCCCCTCGCAATTATCACCGCTCAGGAGACCACGAACTCTCTATCTCCCGCATACTCATCAAACCTTATTGACTTTAGTTCATTATCTTTACACATCAACTCTACCGCCGCCTACCCACCCTCAATCCTCGCCGCAAATCCTGTGCTCCCTTCTTCAACTAGCTCGTCCTTACCGCGTGGATGGCCTCCTTGAAGCAGTTGTAGAACGCCTACATCAGGTCTTGGATGGCAAGAATGCCGCCGCCGTTTTCAATGCAGCTGCAATGGCTGCCGGCGGTGGGGCAAGCACGTTCCACCTCCATGGGGACAAAACTCTCCGGAACTGTAAGAGTTTGGATGAAAACGAGTTTGGAAAAAGTGGATCAGTCACCCCAACAAATGGGGCTGCTACAGGGCTGAGGACGTCCTCCGGGGAAATAGAAGATGACCAGGGCACTAGCAGTGGAGTGAGCAGCGTCATCGGGTTACAGAAGAGGGGGCTACGAGGGTTGATGGAGGGAAGGAGGATGAGGGAGCGAGGAAGGAGCGTTGGTGGAGGAGGAGTGTTGAATGGTACTGGGACATAGAACGATTTCTGAAATATTGTATGGGGAGTTTTGGAGGCATGGTTTCTGGTATATAAATGAGGATTTCTCTATGATTTCAGAGGCATTTTGACCATAAAATACCCTTTTGACTTTTACGCTTTTGATGTGGAAGCAAAGGATACTTGGCCCCCAATGTCCGAGGAGTGAGCCACCTCATATTCCTTGCTATGTTCTTCTTTCTTTTATTTCATCTAGTTTCTATGTTCCATTTTTTCTAAATTTTGGATGTCTGGATTCAGGACCTCCACTTACGAATTGACGAATGAAAAGGAAACGGATTGTTCTTTCTTTCCTCCCTCTTTCTTTGTGTTTTTACGGATACTGTGCGTGTATTCATAATGCAAAAAGTGGTGTATATCTCTTCAATAAATCAGGTTGATTCGGCGTTCTACATATTTAGGGTACCTGATGGTTATAAGTAGGCTGTAATATGGGCCAATGAGCATCGTTCCGCTATGCATGTATGCCTAGATTGAAGCTGTTGGAGCACTGAGAAACTGCAAAAAAACTCAGAAGTAAGACCCCTGCTCGAACTAATGTCGGTTGCTTATAACGCAAGGAACTTAAGTACTTAATACTACTAATTCTGCCTGACTATGCAATAACCAGGGGTCTTTCTCTGTACTTTGGTAGAGTTGGAATACGCGTGCGAAAGTGTGTAGACTACAGTAAAGTGAGTGAGTGGTCGATTTTCTGTAGCTGGCTTTAGTGATAAAATCTTAGTGTAACCAGTACCTATGGCCTTCCCCGGTGATACCACTGTCCGACTTCACCGCTGTTGAGTAAGTTTGGTTGTTCCTATCTGCCGACATGTAGCTGACCTGCCAGCATACTACTGTGCTGCTGACTTCACTTGCCTATCGAGTTTCCTCTCCTTCTCTCATCAGGTTCTGGTTTTATTACTGTTTGCTGTGGGCATATAGTTAACCTGTCCAGACCTCACCTGCTCCCACTTTCTACTGCTAACTGCTACACTCTCAACTAAGTACTACCGACCCGAACTACCTGCCAACTGATTTACTTCGTACTTGATGTTATAAAGTAGCTATACTTTGTATATAATAACCTAAGATAATGGACCCGGTTAACTAACCATATTGGGAAGTTCATACCCTTTTAGACGTGATGAGTAAACAAAGTACTTTTTTTGAACTCGAGTCGTTCTTTTCTCCCAGCACTCGTTTAGGCTTCCGTTACAATTCAAGAGCGTTACCAGTACCATATTTGTGTCAATGTCACTAATATTAGCCCCGCCGCGACCTATGAAACGGGGTTTTGATGATGAGTAACCAAGGATGGCTGATACGGAGATGGGAGCTCCTTTAAATCATGGCTTGTAATTACCATGTACTTCAAGTAAGGGAGGACAGGTAGGGAAAGAAAATCTAAGGTGTTTGGGACTGGCTTGAAATTCCGTTAGCCCAATATTATATAAATAGGGAATGAAGTGACTGACCCTTCCAGAGGAACATGATCTCCCACCTCTCTCCGCCTTGGACTGCTCCTGGCAGTTGCCTCCCTCTCCCACGCACTGGGCGAACTAACTCTCTCTCTCACATAGGATACCAAATGCGTGAAAAGTGCATGCAGGCCATGGATACTAAAGTGAATATCTTAAGCTGGATAGTAAATATATAGAAAACCCAACCGGACAAACCACCGCATGGAAAGAGAACATTTATAATTTATATGGAACTTAAAAAGATATCCGTTAATCCGTTATTCAACAATCTTTCCGCCAGAAACGATCACCCTTCTTCCAATACGGCCCTCCGCCCCATCCCCCATTCCACCAACATTCCCATGAGTGACTACTATAATAGTCATTCCTTCCTCAGCAGTCAACCTTCTCAACCCTTCATCAAGAACTTTCTCGCTCTCTACATCGAGAGCCGAGCAGGGTTCGTCTAGGAGCAGGACCTTTGGTTTTCTCGCTACTGCTCTCGCAATAGCTACTCTCTGGGCCTGTCCACCAGAAAGGGAGCAGCCGCCAGATCCGCTCCCATCACCGCCCCGATTTAAAACCGTATGATATCCTTCAGAGAGAGAAACTATAAAGTCATGAATACCAGCCAGCTTAGCGGCTTTGTAAACGGCCTCAGGAGAGCAGCCCCGGCTGCCACTCCCGTACGCTATATTTTCGAAGACTGAGAGTCCATCAAATAGCCCAGGGGAAGCAGGAACAATGGCTACTACCTCCCTGAGGTATTTCACGTCAATATCGCATATTGGTATGCCGTCGAGGGTAATAGCTCCGGAAGGAGAATGGTAGAGTCGAAGCAAGAGTTTGAAAAGTGTGGATTTCCCAGAGCCAGATGAGCCAGTGATGAGAAGTGGCGGCTTGTGGGAAGGTATTGATAAATCGATTTCATCAAGAACGGGAATCGTATTGCGGTAGGAGAAACTCAGATTGTGGAATACTATTGTCCCTTGGATACTGACAGGCCGAAGGCTACCTAAAGATTCATGGGAAACAAGTTGTAGTTGTGATAGTCGGAGAACCCGCCGTGCGGCATCTTTGCAACTAGAAAATTGCGGGACTGGACAAGTTAGCAATGCCATTCCACTTGATGAAACGGCTTTCCATACTATAATCAACCTCTTTGAGCTCGTGCAACAGAAATAGAGGGGTTATCTAATTCAAAACTGCAACGCTGTGGACATACTCATGCCCAGGATGGAGGTTATTTGGGCTAGTGTTAATGACAATATGGTGAGCGCTCCTAGTATAGGTTCGAGGCCGTATAGTCCTTCTGCTACAAGGTATGTTCCAAGAGAGAGTATCAAAGCTGTCAGGGCCATATTAGCGTCGTCCTCTTCATAGTGCATATTATGGAGCTCAATCTTATACCCAATGCCCACGGCATGAAAGACTCCGCCATTCCGAACGCACACCCTCCCCACAAACACCTCTTCAATCCCGTCTTAAATGCCCCGTTGACAGCTTTCCGATACTTCGCCCTGAAGTATCCATCTAAGTGTAGCATTTTCACAGTGGAAACGTTTTCAATTGCTTCTTGAAGAACATTTCCACTTTCCACTACTGCGGAGTTATACTTCTCCTCACAGCTGTCTGCCGCTCTCTGAAAAAGGTGCTCCAATGGGGACAGGACAGCCAAGATGACTGCGACGAGAAGGGTGAACCTCCAGCATAGAATCAGACACCAGATAGCAGCCATTACGAGCATCACTACTCCAACCAAGCCGTTGCCAGTAAAACGGGAAACAAACTCCTTCATCTGCTCGGCATGTTTCTCAAGATCCTGGGAGATTCCACCACCTTCATTTTTTGGATCCTCAAACCATTCAAGGGGCTGCTTCAAGATATTTCGATAAGCTTCGTTCCTATGATAGTCCACCCATTCTTGACTGACTATTGCGAGACAGTAGAGCATAGTATAATAGGCAACTCCGTCAACTATCGCTGTGCTACTCGCCACAAACTCCCAGAACTTGAATTCATGGGCTTGAGTATCTGGTGAAACGAAGGATGCTAGTAGCCTTGAGAGGGCGAAGGAGAAAACGGGAGTGGCTATGGCATGAACAAAGGTAGCTATAATTCCAAGAATCATGACCAGTCGATATTTCTCGGTGAGAGAGGACCAAACAGTAAGAAAAATCTGGTACAAACCAAGTTGATCAATTTTCTGTTTTTTGAATAGGAGGCAGAGTGGCCAAATGGCGAAAATAGATTTACATTGTGGAGGGATAAGACTGGATTCTTTTGAATTGGTAGAGATGATAACCGTGGTGTAGTCTGGGCTGTCAAATTTATAATTGGTGATCTCAGGAGGCCATGGTGGTATCTTACGCCTGTGGGGGTATTGTTCATGTGCTGCAGGGTTCGGCCTCTCCGATGATCCCGTCTCCACTCCAGATGAGAAACCAAGGATAGGCTTTCCTCCTGAGAATCCGTATTCATAATCATCTGATCGACAGTCTTCTGGGGTTGATTCGCAACTACGCAGTGAGGCCTTGAAAGTCTGTAAGAATTTCTGAAAATACCCATCTCCTTTATCCTCTAATTCCAACCGAAGGCCAGATTCTGCCACTACACCATCTTCTATGAAGTAGACCATGTCATCAAATGGGATCTGAGATATATCATGCGTGATTATCACTGTTGTGCGGTCCTTCCTCCACTCAATAATCGACTTTATGATTCTTGATCTTGTTATCGAGTCCAGAGCACTGACAGCCTCATCTAGGATAAGGAAAGGTGTATCTCGCAAAATTGCCCGAGCAAGGACAACCTGTATACCCCACATTAGTTCCCATCACACGAAGGGCTAGTCCGGTTGCACAACTCCTCGTAAAGGGAGAAGGTCCTGATTGGCCTTACTCTTTGCTTCTGGCCACCCGATAATTTGAGCCCTCTCGCCCCAGCCATCCGAGACCAAATATCATCGGAACTGCCTATCAGACCTTCTCCTCCTGCCATAAGCAACGCTTCTCTAGCTTGCTGGATACTGACCGCGGATTCTGCTTTGCCCAACGCAATATTTCGAAAAACGGTGTCATTAAAGAGTACACTATGCTGCTGCACCAGAGTAATATTTTCTCGCATCCAGTCAGTATCCAAGGATTCGAGAGGCTTTCCATCCAAGGTTATGAAGCCTTCCTGGACGTTATAGGACTTCAATATGAGGTTCCCAATTGTAGATTTACCAGAACCAGATTTACCAACAATCCAGGTAGCTTTATTAGGTGCTATCGATAGAGTGATATTTTTCAGAACCCGTTGGGAAGGGCGAGAAGGATACGCAAATGATACCTGCCAGTGAAGAGATTGAGCGAAGCGTCCGAGAAAAGTAGCGTTCAGCTAAGTTCAGGGTAAATGCAACTAACATCATGGAATTTGATGTCACCACCAAATTCTTTTAAACTTAAACCCCTAGGCCTTCCCCGAACTCTTTGCATCCTACTCATTAAATAACTTAAATGTGCACCGGCAATCTTCCCTTTCTCCAAGATAGCAAGTTGTGGCACCATCATCAGGAAATGCTGAGCAGCCATCAAACAACTCCAAGTCGAAGTTATAATATCCCCGGGTTGGGTAGCTCCCCTACTGTTTTGATCTTTTCCATTTTCACCCATGGGACTCGAATCTCGATAGTACCAAAACCCTGACGCAAACATGGCTAATATAACAGATTGGAAAATTCCCTGTTTGAGTGCTTCATAGTGGGCTTGCAACCTGAAGGCATTTGCTGCGAACTTCACTGCCTCAGAAAAGACTCCAAGTTCAAATGCTTGGCCGTTTAAAGACTTCACATTGGCAATATTGGCTATTGTCCGATTTGCTGACTTGCTGGCTTCAGCGAGATGTTGCTTTTGTTTCTCAAGCAAGGGTGGTAGTTTTGAATGCAGGTAGTACTGAATAGAACCGGTAATCGGTAATACCACAAGGATAGCCAGTGTTAATCTCCACGAATGAAGCAGTGATACTACGAGGCTGAGTATCGAGATGATGACGGATTGTAGAATCAGGCCCAAGGGCTGGCCTAGAGCCGTCTCAAGCTCCCAAATTTGACTATACACACAGATCTGTGAGATACATGTTTATCTGAGGCTCTTTCAGCGGTAGAATACTCACGTTTGAGTTTGGGTAAGCATAGCTCCAACTCCATGCTTACGTTTATCAAACCATTCTAACTCCCGCACCACCAAACTTTCAAAGACACACTCTCGCGCCCTCTTTGCTTGCAAATCCGCACAACGTTGCCACATTATATTCAACACTGCATTGGATATGAACGCCCCAATCCCGAGCCCAACTAGGTTCCAGATAAGCCCTTGAACTTCAGCTCTCAGCACCTTTTTTTCGTATATCCCCAAGTCAAACTTCAACAATGAGTCTAGGATTTTTCCAATGACGACAGACATAGCTGGGACTATAAATCCACTAATGACAGTAGCAAGACATGCTGTCAAGAGATAGTAAGAAGCACAGGAATTTGGGAAGAATGAAAATAGGAAAGATAATTTTGCTGTTGGCTTTGACTGGGCTCTGGCTGAAACCTCGTCATCCGAAATTCCAGAGTCGTTTTCAAGGAGATCTGAAGCTTCTTCCTCGTCGATGGGGACGAGCCTCTCGCAGGGTATTTCATTGTGCATGATTTATTGGTTCTCATTCATGCAAGGAATGTGGGGAGTGAAACGTCTCGGTGCTGTTTTCCTCAGATGAATCAGATGAAAATTTAGTTTCTATGTAAGGGGTGTGAACAAAGGAGATGAATTATGTACCCAGCGAATTCCCTGGGTGCAAAGCAGGCATTAGGGTATTTTCGCTCTTTCTTTGTGAGCGTAAACGTATGTACGATTAATCCCGTTCTGGCTCTATCGAGGAAAACTCCGAACAGAAGATCCCTTAGGCTACCGAACCAGTAGTACATAATGCAATAGAAATATTTATTCCATTAAACCGCAGAATCAGAATCCAATCAAAGCAACTACCGGTAAGTAGTTAGGTTACATTGAAAGGACACTGAGGTACAGTATCTCCAATCTGTTCACTGTGTCTGTCAGTTCAGCCCCAATAAGTATCTAGCACCTCGCTATTGCCAGCTACCGGAATACATACATTCCAATTTAGGATTGACAAGTACACACAAAAGACAATTATGTGAATAATACAAGGACCAAACATCCACACGGCTTAAGGCCTATTCAAAGGTAGTCTGGTTGCATGGGTTATCTAGCCAAAAAAGGAAAGGCACAGTCGTGAACTAGAAGGGGCAATTACACTAACGGTCTGTAAGGTTTAAAGGTCGAATATAGTTCCAGTTTTCAGAAAACACTTGATGATGATGAAGGTTGACTAGACTAGTATGTAGATGAATATGGTTACTTACTTATGAGCTGACTAGTTAGTCTGGTTGTCTGATAGAATGTATGTAACCTGCAGGTTCCGCTTAAGTAAGATTTAGCAAAAATAGATATTGCGCTTATGTACCGGTATGTGCCAACCAGACTACGGTATGTGTCAACCTGAGAATTAATTACTGGATAAGGCAGGCACGAACGATATCAACCGGATGGACGCTGGCGGGCCACTCGAGTTTGCAATCATACTTGATTAATCGGTACGGCTTTCGTTCCTTGAAATAAATGTAGCCACAGATCCAGAGAAGGGCTACATATTTCTTATGGAAATTTCCGACTGCGATATCACATCTTCCCCTTCAACATTAGCGGTAGCAGGTTCGGTCGAAACTGTGTATATCAGAGTATACACATACTTTATGATAATGCTAGCGGCAGTAGCAAGATATTGGCCCTCTGTATCTATCTCTAAAGAACAACTAAGACCATAGGTATAGACATAGGAGTTAACGCAATACAAGGAACCAGGGGATCAATTCTTGGAAATTTAGGGATCTAGACTCCTCATCATTCCCTCCCTCCCTCACGATACGGGGGCACCATCAGTCTTCTCTGCATCCTCAGCTGGGGTCGCCTCCTCAGTTGGGGTGGCCTCCTCAGTTGGGGTGGCCTCCTCAGCTGGGGCAGCCTCCTCAGCTGGGGTGGCCTCCTTGGCCGCGACAGCCTCAATTGCCTTCTTAGAATCCCTCTTCGCCTCCTCTTTAGCTTTCTTGGATTCTTCCTTGTCAACGGTTTCCTTGATCCAGTCGTTAAGTCCCAATTTGTTCCTATAGTAGCGTTTTACTAGTCAGCTCTTGCATTTATCACCTGCCAGGGTTTGTTTACCTTGCTATCTCAATGGCATAAAATTGCATTCGTTGAACTAATGAAGGTTAGACTTTATAATTGCCTCATAGTAACTTTATTTTCCGTGAGAATCTCACCAAAGATGGTTGTGGTCTCAGTGTATTCTGCCTTGGGGTCATTCCTCATCAAGGTACCGAAATTGAAGTCCTCAACCTATGACCCCACGACATCAGGATAATGATCCCTTGTACCCACATTTAAGAAACCCACTTACCCTTTTCTCGTATGCCTGCATAAACGTCCTCCATCGCTCCTTTCCTGCCTTGTTCTTCATTGCGTCTTCATCAATTACCTTGCTGACATCAATCTCAGGGAAGTCCTGCTGGAAGTGTTCGTAGATCTCTTGGTCAAGCCTGGTGAGTCTCAAGTCAGATCCCTTGACTTTCTCCAGGATATTCCAGTAGGTTTGAGCATGCAAGACAGCCTTGACAGCAAATTGGCGCTCAATCTATTTCACCAGGTTCAGATATTAGCCCAATTGCTCGCTAAGATGATCTACGAGGTAGCCTGGACCGTAAGAATAGGTACGGTCGACGAATATCCTCTACATGGAGACTCAACAAAGCAGAAGAAGAGAGGCTCACATCTTGATGATTTTGAGCTTTCTTTGGGTCAAAGTTCGCTGGGACTCGTTGGACGGCAGCCATTCTTAATAAATTTGTGTCTAGCAAAGATGGGAGAGAGGTGAAGGTGAGAAAAGGAAGGGGCGGAGTGAAGGGTAACCGTCAAGGATGACTTCACTCGGGTCTCAAGCGACTTTGAAAACTCAAAAACGGTCAATAACTTGTCTTGAGGAAGGGAAGTTATTTGAAGGTTAAGGTGGAAGAAGGAAGCTGAAGCTAAGGACACATGTGTCGATACACATGGGACTCAACACTACAATCCCCACGCTGCAGAAACCCTGAGGCTTGGCCCTGCTAGTTGACGGGTATTTTATCGTGAGTTTGCTTTTCCTTTTAGAATGGATTTACTGATCAAAATACCAACCAGGGATCATTCAACCGAGATCAGGATCATGTCGCAAAAACAAGCGAGACAAGGTATCTTTCTCTGCATCAACTATTTCAAGGACTACTAACATAATAATTCATGAACATAAAAAAAGCAACTGTCCATAAACGCCTCCAATAATGGCATAAAAAACATAACAAGCTAGCGCTCAAAAATCAAATGTCCTGCCCAAGTGCACCAAGGAACAATAAATTAGAGAATTCTTACTTCCCTTGGGTACCTAATGTCCCACTCACAGTCCGGTTCGACTGCCCATAATGGCGAACAACTCTCCTCTCAGTTTCTCATTTTCCGTTCTCACAGCTACATTTTCCCTCGAGACTTCCTCCAGCATTTTCTTCTGTTCTTCAAATCGCCTGATCATGTCTTCATGCATAGCCCTGATGTCCTTTCTCACTTCTAATGAGACTCGCGTCATAGCTTCTTCCCATCCATCCTTTAATGTATGACTTTGGGAAGAAACCTCCCTTGTGACTTCAGCTGCTGCCTGAAAGGCATCATGTGCTGATCGGACGGTGTGCAATGAAGAGGATGATGCCATTACATTCACAGCTTTTCCTGTCATGGGGCGTACCACTCTCGCAGCCACAGTCCCCTTGATATTGCCCATATCCCCTCTATCATCCCAGGGAGATCCTATCTTCTGGAATTTGTTAGACCCCGAGGACGATCGTACAGAACCAGTTCCCGTGGAAAGTTTGGGGCCTAAATTGCTTCCTTTTGAAGTTCCTGCACCTTTCCTTATAGAAGTCGTAAGACTATCCGATTCGCAAGCCGGTAATTTCCTCTTAAGTGGCTCTGGCTTATTCACAGTGGTGCTCTGTTCCCTAGATTTGGGATTTAGTGTAGGTAGATCATTTTCATCAAGACCTTGCATGAGCCAGATATCTGCTTCATCGGAACTTTCCTCCACCACCTCCTCTAGAGGCTCGAGCACGAATCCAGACACAAACTCTTCCCTCCCTTGAACTTCATCTGAGCTGAGACCTGCCCTTTCCTCCATCGGCATTGTATCATCTTTTATAGTCGACTCATCTAGCACGTAAGTGTTTGCCTCTGTTGCATTATAAACCGACTTCGTTTGCGCTTCCGACTGTATGCTTGATATGCTGAGCGTACTCTCATCCCCGGGAGGGTCTGCGCTTTTGACCCCTCCAAACCCCTTGAGCAAACCACGACGAGAGTTGGGCCTTGTAGGCATGTATGGAGCAAAGAGCGCAAGACCTCTGGTTACACTGCCCTTATTTGTTTCCCCCCTGATACTCCTAATATCACTGAGCAGCTTTCCTGGGTCAGTCACTTTTGTGGCGGATGTCTTGGCCGGCACCGCTGAGGTTCCAGTATACGGCTCATGGGCGATGGGTACACTACCATTTGGGCCTCCCTTGGTTGATAGAACTGTCATAGATACCGCCCTGCGCGGATCTTTGCTACCGTGTCCATCTAACATAACCAAGGCTAGAGGTGAAGCACCGGTCGACGTCGACACCGGAGTGGGGCCATTCTTTTTCCCAATGGGTTTCTCATCCAACATTAGCGGAGCTGAGATGACACTTCGTTGAACGGCCTTCTCTGTTGCACGTTCCTTCGGGTCGCTCAAATCAATCAAATTCTCGGACTCCTTCTCAGGGACGGACATGGCTTTTGTAGGTTTCTTTCTTTTTACAGGTGAGAACATATTCATGTAACTAGCTGTAGATGACTCCACCAAGTTTTGCCAGCCCGGCAACACCGGTAATTCAGGAAGCATTGGGGGGTTATTTGTAAACGGCGCAGTGGAACTGGCATTGGTATCTATGTTAGAGTCTTCCGGCAAAGTGGACAACGTTGAATTGTGTGATTTGACCGTGACATCGTGAGATGCAATCGATGACCTCGAGTCTGGGTATCGAGAAGAAGAGGGCGATTTTATGGTAGATTTCGATGATGGAATTGAATCTGGTTCACCTACCCCTGGAGGTAGGGCAATTTCACCAGATACCCACTCTACATCCAACACCTTTCCCGCTTCAGCATCCACACTCTGCTCGCACACCTTTGTTCCTCCACCATCAAAGACGAAGCACTTCCCGTGTATCGTGCCCACAGCTACCATCCATCCCGCATCACCACTGCTCTTCCCCGAATCTTTACCTACAGCTGGCCTAACAGAGACGTTAGTAGCTGGGGCTCCCACGTGCCAACTCCCAAGAACATCTCTTTTCTCAAAATCAACGATAACCAATCTCCCATCCTCCCCCACACTCACTGCCCGAGCCCTATACCCAGGTATAAATTCAACCCCAGTGATGCCAGCTCCGCCTGAGATACTTGCATCATGAAGATGTTCAAAGAAATGAATATGTTCCCCTCCACCACTTCCTACATTTCCTTTCTTCGCGGTGGCCCTAGCCTTGTCTCCTCGCATCAACCTTGTCGAGTCATACGCAGCTAAGACACCGTCTGCGAACGCAAGCACAAAGATACTCTTTCGTGTCGGATGAAACGCACAGCATACCACCGGCTTTGCAGACGCTCTCGGTTTGATGTCGACGGTGTTGTTCAACTGTCGATTATGTAACTGGATCACCGGAGGGTCGGCAGAACACGATAATAAGAAATTGGAATCCGGTGAAACACAAAAGGATGTTATGTCTGAGGGATGAGCTTTTGCCGCTTCGTTGACCCTGTCCTCTCGCAAACTATATGTCTGCACAGCGTTGTGTATACTGTCAGTGAAAAATAGACTTTTTGAATCATGGGCATATTGTACGAAACGGCAGTTCCCTCCTGCTCCCTTTAGCCCATATGATTGATGTTGGCCCTGATCAACTCTATGCAACATCACAGTCTGTCCATCTGCAACAGCCAATATGGCACCGTCTTTTGATCTCTTCGCTGCTGATATTCCTCCGGACCCAGATGTGAACACAGTTGCACAGAAAGAGTCATCCCAGACACAAACTCTGTTTGCTGTTGTCAAAAAGAGTTTCCAATTCCTGTCGTCCCAACAAATTTTCGCAGTGCCTGAACTTGAAGATGAATTGGTTGACGAGGTTGAAGGAACCTTGTTGCCACGAAGGGAACGTCGCCGACTGGTGGCCAATGTCGGGTCCTTACCTCTCGTCTTTACAATTTTGCCGGCTGTTTGATTTTCAGCGGAACTGCATTTTGGGGCATCCGTGAGTTTGTCATGGCAAGATAAACCGCTCGTAATCATGTTGATGTAGTTGGGCCCCCGTTTATTGAGAGCACATGGAAGTGGGTTGGTACGAATGGTTTAAGAGCATCATACGGAAGGTGGGCCTGAGGACGGACTTGTTCGGCACTTTCTTGTATTTCCCGTACTTCGCGAACTCGAGACCGGAGCAAGGATGAAAACCGGGGTAATTAAAATGTAAACAAAAAAAACAGGCGCCAAGAATGAACGTGTGCGTGTAACGTGTTAGCTCCACAGGTGACGCGTCTTCCCTTCGACAGATCGCGTAAAGTGAAACTTTGTGTCTTTACTTCACCTCTACAATAATGGCAGATGAGGCGAAAGTTAGCGAGAGAAAGCAATCTTCGCTTGTGAGCCTTCCCCCGCAGCTCACACAAGACAATCCATTGACCATTGAGTTTGCGTCACTATAGCACCATTCTCTCCTCGGACCATCATTACTGAAAGCTGGGCAAGACGCCGTTGACCAATCCAAAGTTGCTGAGATCATATATCAAGCTTCCCTGGGCAGCAGGTTTTTTAAGCATGAGGAAAAGCGTGATGAGCAGCTTACGAAGAAGGTCGAGGCCATTCTAGCACGCAAAAAGTACCTGGAGTCAATTGATCTTTCCTCAGAATTACGTCGCATCGATGAGAAAATAGCACACTTAGACAGGGAAAGAGACTTGTCCCAGTTCATAGTTCATGTGGACTGTGATGCATTCTATGCAAGTGTAGAAGAGCTGGATCGGCCAGAGCTGAAGAACGTTCCTATGGCAGTTGGAAAAGGGGTATTGACCACATGTGAGCTATAGGCTTATGGGGGGGAGTATATTGGTTGATATTAATCTGTCTTCAGGCAATTACAAGGCCCGGGAGTTTGGTTGCAGGAGTGGAATGGCCGGACATATTGCACAGAGTATGGTTCACAACATATATTTAAAGGTGTCCCAACTATACTTACACATTGTCCTAGAGCTCTGTCCACATTTGATTTTTCTGCCATTGAATTTTGGGAAATATAGCAAAAAGGCTGAAGAAATAAGAGAGATCATGGCAAAGTCCGCGAGCTCCATCCACAGCTAAACATAACTGTTACTAATTCATACTCCCTTTCAGATATGACCCTCGGTACGAAGCTGCATCCGTTGATGAAGCCTATCTCAATATAACACCATATTGTAAAGCGAATGACCTCGATCCAGCCACCGTTGTGAGTAGGCTTCGGGCAGAAATCCTTGAAAAGACCAAAATAAGCGTTTCCGCTGGCATAGGACCAAATGCAATAATTGCAAAAATTTCTAGCAACAAAAACAAGCCCAATGGCCAGTTTATAGTCCCCAACAATCATAAGGCAGTCATGGATTTTATGGCAGATTTACCAGTGAGGAAAGTCAACGGTGTGGGAAGGGTATTTGAGAGGGAGTTGGTCAGCGTAGGTATAAACACCTGTAAAGACATATATCCGATGCGTGGAATGTTGCATGATGTTGGTTCAACCCGTATCCCCTTCTATGTACGATGGATACTGAAACTTAACCTATAGCTCTTTGGAGAAAAGGCAACCAAATTCTTAATTTACTGCTACCTTGGTATAGGGCGCACGGAAATACGGCCAGTGGATGAGTATGAAAGAAAAAGTGTCGGCACAGAGAGAACATTCGCAGACCTTTGGGGATCAAATAGACTCCGTCAAAGGATGAAACTGACTGCAGAGGATTTGGAAAAGGTTCAGACATCCCATCGTGTCGCGTCTCTCGAATTGCTAAACAGTTCTGGACATAGGATCTTGAAGAGTTGAACCTTTCATTCCGCACGCTAGTGCTGAAAGTGAAACTTCATACATACGGAGTCTACTCCCGTCAGCGAGCACTGCATAGACCAATACATATTGCCCAAGATATATATCAGTATGCACTGCCATTGCTCGCCTCCCTAGAAACGGAATTCAAGGATAAAGGGGGACTGAAAATACGACTTATGGGTTTACGAGGCACTGCGCTTATTGAAAGAAACAAGAAGGTTCAGGGTTTTTTTGGCAAATGGGTTGGAGAGGCAGGAAGTAGAGAAGGGGCCAAACGCAAGCAATTAGACGCCGATGGCTGGGAGGTATGGCCGCAGGAGGAATCTGAACAAATGGACGATCACCAAAACCAAACCAGCAAGCCGGTGGCTCGCATACAAGAAGATGGACAGGAAGATGAAAGAGCTAAGGACATAACACTCGAAATTCTCTCCCAGGGAATATCTTCTACCGAGAACCTTCACGATCTATCTCAACAGAAGGGAAAAGAAAAGGAAAAGGAACCAAGAGAGCAACTGCAGGAGCATGAGCAGGAGCAATGGCGATGTCCCATATGTAACCAATCAATGGCCCCAGACGACAGGATTTTCAACGAGCATATTGATTGGTGCTTGAGCAGGGAGGCTATAAGGGACGTTGTGAAGGAAAGCTCATCAAGTAACAGCCAGGAAGCTGTTACATCACCACCTCCGAAAAGACTGAAAACGATGGAAAAGAAGAAGCCTACAGGGACTACTAGCGGCCTTTTCCCCCTCTTCAAAGAGAAACAACGGTAAATTTGGGGGTATTGGATTTGCAGAGAGGGATTGACATCGAGTTAGGGGGCGTTTAGGATATCATTTTTCTGTTGGTTTTCACTGCTCACGCATATCCATAGGCTATATACCGATTTTTATTTGTATCTTAAGAATAATAATCCAATCAATTATGAGCACGGACATCATAAACAAAACGTACATCGTAGCGTCCATCGTCAGTACCTTTGAAAACTTAACACAATTGTACTCACTACCACGGGAGTGCATTACATCAATATTTCCTTTCATTTATCGAATGATTTGTGGAACTCCTGTGTACTTCGTTCAGCTAGGATTCGGCGCACACTAGTCAGCATCAGATCCTCACTATCAGCAATGAGATCCATCAAGATACCCTTCTCAATAACCTCCGCCGGCTGAGGCCTATAAGCAGGCTTATCCTATAAACTATCCTCTAACATGCTCCTCTCCAATTCCTTCTGGTGAGGCCTGAATTTACAGATGGGACAAGGTTGGTTCCGTCAATTGCACAATTCTAATCTGAGTCTTACCAACGATCATAAATGAAATTAGTCAGATCATAATGATGGTTATAATATGACAGATAGGTGGGTGCTTGTGACTGGAATCGCCAATGGGAAAAAGAGGTTTACTCTGGAAGGCGTTTTGTTATGTATTTTCGTCTTTATTTCTGGGGAGCGGGCAGCCCCTGACAGTGTGGAGATCTAGTCATAGAGTTACTGGTAAAGAATAAATATTGGTTTTTGCGGTGATTATTAGTCATTTGTCAGTAGGTTAATTGAATCTCTATTGCTACGGTAGTATCGCATTTTTTTTTAAGAATTATTACGATAGAGTGGTGTAGATTGTGTCGGTGATTTATCTACCTAATGGTCGTGTATTTAAAAGTGGCTGGTGAGAGGGTTAAGTATAAAAGTGAGTGTATGCACGATCAGTATAGACATATTGCATGCGTAGTGTTGCAAGTATCAAATGGAAATAATAATTTCTACTACTCGAAGCCCCCCTCTATTCACGTATCTCACCGCCACTGTATTTCACTCCATATCATCTGGGCAGGACTGTACTTTGGCCCTTCAATTATTTACTACTCCGTACTACATATATGTTCTGGGCAGCTCGCGGGCAGCATACCCTCTGCGCCGGTCGCGGTCAATTAATATAATTCCTCAATTTGGTAAATGTCAATCGAACAAAACATTCTGCTACACTCAAAAAGCACCATATGAAGTCATTTTTAACCCGCCCCATCCACATCACATACCCTTCCTGTTGATTAGAGGAAGACGGCAGACATTGAACAAGGGGAGAATTCCGGAAAAATTACCTCAAGCCCTTCAAATGACGAAGTACATGCTGCTGAAGTTAAAAACTCATCACCTTCATCTCTGATGATGACTGGAATAGAGAGGAGGATACTGAATTTATTGCTCCCGTAGAAATCCGCAACGTTTCCTATGCAATAGATATTTGAAAATTAGTTTTCTATCTACAGGGGTTCTTATAGACGGGGCTTTATACTCAGGCTATATAGACCATCTTGTGCTGAATATCGATGCGCTATGTGGGATTCAGTGAAGTTTGGAGCAATCATAATTATAATATCTTTTGTCTACATCTTGTTGCATGATTTCTTTTTACGCTAGAAAAATCCAACTATTTCTTACATATATAGGATCCAGGTAGGGTGCAAAACGGTACCTTTTTTAATTACAGGTACTTATTTATATGCAGATTGCTAAGGTACTTCAATTCCTCGATTTTAGACCAAAACAAAGCAGGTTCTACCTAGAATTATACAACAGGTAGATGCTGTTTTACAGTGTTGTGGGAGATCAAATGGCACAATGCTACGACAAACATCCATATTTTTGCAGTTGTGAATGGCCAAACCTATATAATAAAGGGCTATGTGCAAAGCTATTACAAAATCACAGCCTGAACCTTATCAATTGTTAACTAAGTATGGCGTATTTGATAACTCTTGCCTAACTAAAGGCCTCTAACCAGCTACCGACCCGACGGGCTTAGAATGATATTTAATACTCTAAAATTAAGTTGCTACTATCGCTAACATATATTCGTACCTGTTCAGTGTCTCACCGTCAACCAGTTGAATACTGATTATTCGAGAATTACTCTGAATGCTCCGCACTGTTTCATGATATTGACCACGTTAAGCTATATCAAAATGCTAAATACTCTAATCACGGTTAGCAGTGTTGCACGGTTGAACACTGGTCATGATTTCAAATGTTACCCTGAACTTTCCAATACTGTAAGAACTCGCGGACAAGAAAGTAATAATGTGTAAGAAAGTAACCTCGAATAAGGCAGGCAAAATGCTCCGACCAAATTCCCTATGGGTATAGATCGCGAATAAGAAAAGGAATTGCTATAGTAGAGCCAGAAAGTTCTTATCATATACATCTTACCAAATGGACAGAAGGTAGACAGAAGGTATAATCATTGGGCTCTACTCATGTTAGATTCTTACTAACAAATTTCATAGGAGGTTTTACTGCCTCTGAACGCGGAATACTGCTTACACAGTGGGTTGTGGAGGTTTGGGAAGGTATCTGTAAGGATCATAAGGATCTTATAATTCGCTCTTTCCGGAAATGTGGTATTACTGTAGCACTCGATGGCAGTGAGGATCAAAATATCAATATTCATGGGCTGGATAGATATACAAGTACCTATGATTATTAAAGTAACCCAGCCTAAGACGCCGAGACAGCTTTTACCAGAACCGCCGTCCTATAAATAAGACTACAGTCTTGTCTGCGAGTTCTTACGGTACTGTTCAATGGTATTGACTACGGTTAGCAGTGTTGACTACGGTTAGCAGTATTTTTTTGTAACAGGTTGAACACTGGTCATTATTTCAGATATTAACCTGAACTCTCCAACACTGTTTAATGGTATTGACTACAGTAAGCAATGTACATTAGAACAGGCTAACACTGGCCATGATTTTCAAATTTTGACTACGGTTACATCAGATAGGATTTATGGCGTCCGGAAGCCACTATGGGCGCGTCCAGATGATACCGTCCTGCCAATGTCTCCCGTGGCGTCCACTGTCATCTGAGGTCGCCCAGATCTTACCCTCTGTGCCGTCATGTCTTTCTGGCGTCCTATGTCATTATGTGCCTCTGGCAGCTTATGGCATCCGGATTCTATTTACTGTCTCTACTGCCTCCCAGACGTCATCTCGTGCCTTTCCACGACGCCGGGGGAGTTCAGCCCTGCCCGATCCGGGTTGCCTGGATCTCTAACCATGCCTTGGTTATTCAGCCCTGAAGGGATGCCTGCTACGTGCAATGAAGCTTGAGGGCGCACCTGAAAACAAGAATAATAAATGTCAATAGTATTTCGAAATGTTTATGTACATAAAAGCTTATCGTATCGGACGCAGTACTATCATGAACCGAACCCGCGTCCTCCTCCCCATGTCGCTGGCCAACCCCAGTCCATATTGCCTGCCCCTAACGTAGACCTGCCAACCATAGTTCCAGAATTACCACCCCTACTCGCCTGGCTCCTGACAAATCATGAGCCGATCCTGAGAATCGTAGTATATCGAAGTCGATATCGGAGCTATGGAAGTGGATACATCGGAGCTATGGAAGTGGCGACATCGGAACCATGGAAGTGGAGACATCGGAGCCATTGAAGTGAAGACATCGGAGTCATGGAAGTGAAGACATCGGAGTCATGGAAGTGTCGATATTGGAGTTATCGCACCGTCTATACTGCTGTAGAACCCTGTGAAATAGGTTAGTTATGTGTGCACTTGTCGGAGGTCTGGCAATGCTCTCACTTATATGAACTGAACTTGCTCGGTCGTGAGATACGTCAGCCATGCGTGCGCATATCGGAGGCCAGGCAGTGTCGATATTGGAGGTATTGCAGTGTCAACATTGCTGAAGAACTCTGTGAGATGGGTTAGTTACACGTGCACTTGTCGCAGGCCTGGCAATGCTCTCACCTAGATTGCAGTTCATGAGTTTTCGTTGACTTGTGTTGTGGTTTAAAATCTCTATGTCCTTCAGACTTGAGAGGTGTGCCAGCGGCAGCTACCGCATAGGTGTGCTAGTCCACCCGACTGGGTAGAGAAAACCTTTGAAATACCACTCGGACTCCTGTGAGACTACTCGCTTAGTGGAACATGGAGGGTGTTGGTGCCAACCAGACTACCTACTTTCACACTAGGTACCAGAAAGGTTAGGTGGGGCTCCCTAGTGTGACTTCCCAAAAAGGTAATTGCAGATTGCCTGTTTAGTTTGCAGAAGGAGACTTTATCACGTGGTCACCCACCGTATGCCTCATTTCTTCAGTCTATAGTCATAGATGTTAATATCTCATTTGTTCTAGAATATATGGCAGTTGTTGACCTTGGCCTGTTACACCATTGCTTCAAGAGCAAAATAGCATATAGACCTTATTTTTCCATAAGGACTGCATAATGAGTGGCTCCATTATTTGAGAAGTAACAGAAATGGCCTAGATATTTTTGATGTTATTTTACATCTATGAACAATTACCACAATTATAGAGTACTCTCTGGAGATAAAAAATCCCTTATAATTTGGGATTGGCTTGAGAGACCAAACAATATAATATATGATGAGTTTACTACTAATACTGCTTCCTATAAGTTTTTTTTACTATTGTATTGTCCCGGTACTGGGGAAGTAGTAAAGTAGCAAAATAATGTTGCTAGAGGTATTGTAAAGGGAAATACATAAACATCAACCTATTGGAATCTCAGACTAAGTAATCTTGGCAGCCCTGAAAGCACCAGTAGTGTTATTCTTATAACTAAGAAATATAAAGTATACTTACATTAAATATACCGTTCATTGTTCTAGTAGTCTTAGATGTTGGCTAGCAGCCTTAGATAACATTAGCTAGCAGTCTTAGAATATTGGCTAGCAGCCTTAGACGTTGGCTATAGTTATTGGCTAGTAGCCTTTAGTCTTGTTGGTGATAGTACTATCTCATTGGGAAGGTTGGACTTCTAGTGATGTCCTTAGTGAGCGGGGGAGAAAACCCCTCTGAATCTAGGCTACTAGCCAATGTCTAAGGCTGCTACAAAGACTAACAGAGAAGTCCTGTTATAAGAAACCTTCTATTATAAGAAACAGTGCTCTGATCTAGTAGGTAATTGTATGGGAAAATATATCTCGATATAAGAAACCTCCTATTATAAGAAACTGGTCCCAAGGGTTTCTAATAATGGGACATTAGTATAGCCAACCTCTAAGACCGCTAGCTAATATCTATGACTGCTAGCCAATGTCTAAGACTAAGTACTAGCCAATATTGTCTAAGGCTGCTAGCCAACGTCATCTAAGGCTGCTAGCTAATATCATCTAAAGCTATCTACTTAGATAACTACTAAGACTACTTAGGTTTAATATCTATACAAGTCAGATTATTATGTCACAATAACTACCTTATAATGACCTATAGCTGTAACGACGGCTCTGGGGGCAAGGCGACCAAGGGGTACACCGGGGCAAGGGCAAGGCTAGGATAACACACACGTAGGAATGCTACGTATGTGACCAGAGGGAGGCTGAGACGGGAGGCAAGGGCAAGAGGCAAGAGGGGCAGAGGGCAAGGGACACAAGACACACGGAAGCAGTTGCCGCGTGTGTTAAGGGAGGCAGCTGGGCTGCAGAGACAAGGCGAGGCAAGGCAAGGACAGGAGGTTCGCAGAGTGGGCAGCAGGGCTGCAGAGTCGAGGTGAGACAATAAGGTACATAAGGGAGATGCACTAATGTGGAGAGAAGCAAGGCCCTGTATTGGATATACAAGACGTTGGATGGGGATCCAACGAGAAGGCGGAGAGAGCAAGCTATATATATACAGGCTTCCTTCCTGGCCAAGGCCACCAGAAGGAATAAGGTTCCTGAGACCCCTTATCTCGGGAACAGAGATAACAACGATATCAATCAACAATAACGAGAGTCGGATGGAATTCCGTCTGACTCTCAAACCCGGCTAGGAAAGGACGGTTGTGACACTATCCCTCCTTTAGGCTCGGAGCCCCAGCGACGCAAGGCAAGGCGAAAAAACAAACAAACAAACAAAACAGGCGAATAACCAATAACCCATAACACAAACCCCAACGCCGGAAGTACGTACCAATAATAATCATGACAACAACAACAATAACAACCCGAATAACCAATTCCAGGACGACAAGAATATCATTGGGTGGGGCGGGGTTTTCGGAGGTAATGCTAGTAGAACAGGGTAACTAAGTCCTATGTGTTTTCTAGATCTTCAGCTGGTTGCCAGGTCGTCTCCTCGTCCCCCAGCCATTTGACCTTATATTGCAGGTGCCCATATCTTCTTCGGGAGTCTAGCACTTCCTCCACCTCCCATTCCTCCTCACCTTCGATAACTACAGGAGGAGGTGGGAGGTGTTCCTGACCTGGCAGAGGGTCACTAGCAGCAGGCTCGATCTTGGAGACATAGATGACTGGGTGTCGTTTGATGTCCTTAGGGAACCTCAATCGGTAGGCGTGAGTGCCTACAGCAGCCAACACCTCGAATGGACCTAGGAACTTGTGGTCGAGCTTGCGAGATGGCCATTCTGTCTAAAAGTGCCGGCTGAAGAGCCACACCTTGTCCCCTGGTTGATATCTGGGGGCTGGCAACCATGATCCATTGGCATACTCGGCTTGCCTGGCTTGTGCATATCCCAGCTCAGCTTTCAGGGTAGAGTGGAGCTCAGCAATCCCAGCTGCGAACTCCTTGGCCAGGGCGTCTTTTTTGGCTTTTTGCAGGGGCGCCAGGGCATCCATGAACCGGAGGTGCCAACTGTAGTTAGCCCTGAAAGGCGAGGTTTTGGAGGATTCCGAGAACTGGTTGTTCGTGGCGAATTCGCAGGTGGCCAGTAACGAAACCCAGTTATCCTGCTGGTAGTCAACAAAGGCCCGCAGGTATTGCTTCATAATAGCATTCATCCTCTCCGATTGGCCATCCGTCTGGGGGTGGTATGTGGTTAACAAACACACTTTGATCTCCAAAAGCTCGCAGAAGGCTTGCCAGAATTCTGAGGTGAACTGAGGGCCGCAGTCGGATACGATGGATTCGGGGAGGCCATGATATTGGAATATATTATTGAGGTAGAGATTGGCTAACTTTGGGGCGGAGTAGGTATCCCGGCAAGGTATAACATGCCTCATTTTCGTCAACCGATCTACCACCATCAAGATGGCATTGAACCCCGAATCTTCTGGCAACCCTATCATGAAGTCCATAGTCAGGTGCAGCCACGGCCGATTAGGGATATCCAGAGGTTTCAGGGTCCCGTATGGGGCATGGCGGACAGGCTTAGCACGCTTGCAAACGTGGTAGTTCCATACATACCGCTCCACGTCCTTCCGTTGGTCAATCCATGTATATTTCCTGGCCAGAAGCTCTAACATTTTGGCCACTCCAGGGTGACCTGCAACCAGGCTGTCATGGTGTTCCTTGATCAATCGAAGGCACAGCTCTCCTTCCGGCACATACAGCCGTTCAAGGTGGTAGAGGAGGCCTTTCTGAACAGTACACTTGGCTAGGGAGATCTTGGGGTGGCGGCGCTGGCCAGAATCCACTGCGGTGATAATTTCCTTGGCCAGGGGGTCGTCCTTATATGCCTGTCTCACTAGTTGTCGGAGGTCAGCCTCAGCCTCAGCTTCCGCAAGGGTATTGGCCGCTAGATCGAGATTTTCAGGTTTCAGTACCACCTGATTCTGGTACTTCAGCCTTTCATCCCCTCCTTTAGGGAGATCTCCTGATCTCCTAGTCAGTGCATCCGGCTTACCCCCAGCCTTTCCCAGCCAATACCTTATCTTGAAGTTAAACCGAGAGAGGAATTCCAACCACCTAGCCTGTCGGCGATTTAGCAATTTGGTGGTTGTGAAGTACTCTAGGTTCTTATGATCAGAGAGGACCTCGATAACCCCCTTTGCCGATTCTAGGTATGGTTTCCATTCCTCGAATGCTCGCACAATGGCCATTAACTCCTTATCATAGATTTCGTAATTACACTCCACTGGGGAGTGCTTTTTGGAGAAATAGGCTACTGGGTGGAGGACTCCATCGACATACTGGGACAGGATTCCGGCGGAGACATAGTCGGAGGCATCCGTTTCCACGATGCACTCACTATCAGGGTCAAAATGGGCCAGGATTGGGGCTGAGCAGAAGGCTTCCTTGAGGTTCTGGAAGGCGGATTAGGCTTCTGGATTCTAGTGGAAGGCCCTTTTTGTCAGGTGTGAGCCAGCTTCTACCTTCGTTTTCGTCAAGGCCATCAGGGGTACTGCGATTCTTGAGTATCCCAGGATAAATTGGCGGTAGAAGTTGGCAAATCCTAGAAAGGCTTGCACATCCTTCAAATTGGCTGGGGTTTCCCACTCTGGGATTGCAGCAACTTTAGCGGGGTCCATCCTAATACCTTCCGTGGTTATGATCAAGCCCAGGTACTTCACCTCTTGGACATGGAATTCGCATTTTTCAGGCTTAAGGTACAGTCCAGCCTGCTCCAGCTTCTCCAAGACTTGCCTGACATGGATTTTATGCTCTGCCAGAGTATCTGAATAGATCAAGATATCGTTGAGGTAAGCTGTGCAGAACATATCCAGGAAGTCTCGCAGAGTGTCGTTAATAAAGTGTTGGAAAGAGGCCGGGGCATTGGTTAAGCCGAAGGGCATGACGTTGTACTCGAAGTGGCCGTAACGTGTCCAGAAGGCAGTTTTCCACTCCTCCCCCTCAGCGATCCGTACCAGGTTGTACGCCCCTCTCAAGTCCAATTTGGTGAACCATTTTGCCTTGGAGAGCCTGGCTAATGTCTCCTGAATTAGAGGTAGGGGGTACCTGTTTTTGACCGTTATCTCGTTCAGGCTACGATAATCAACACACAACTGAAGAGAGCCGTCCGATTTCTTTACGAACAGTACAGGAGCACTCGCTGGGGAAGAGCTGTGCCGAATGAAGCTCTTATTCAAGTTCTCCTCCAGGTACTTCTTCAAGGCCTCCAATTCCACTCAGGACATTCCGTAAAGGGGCCCATAGGGGGGGTCTTACCCTCTACTAGCGGAATTGTGTGGTCATATGGTCGGTGGGGCGCTAGCTTCTCTGCGGCTTTTTCCGAGAACAGATCAATGAATTCGTGGTATTCATCTGGAACCATAGACTTCCACTCCTCCTTGGACCTCGTTTTATTGATTTCCAGGTTCACCTCATGTATGGACAGGGCATGAGCCTTCAGCTTGTGCCTCCTGGTGAGGTAAGCGAAAGCTCCTGCCCCGATGAAGCTAACGTTGAGGGACTTTGGGGGGCCCGGAGAGCCGGGGGAGCCAGGAGGTACAGGAGGGGCAGGGGGCACAGGAGGAATAGGGGGAACGGAGAGGATAGTGGCGTCAAGGTGTTCCGTCGAATTCACCACTTGGGATAGGTGGATAATAGGGGGTGGTAATGCATATAATCCAGTGGTAGTGGCTTTTGGATTTCCGCAGTGGTTTTTGTAGTAAGGGCTATTGAACTGTAGAGTATAAGAGCTAAAGCTGACTGATACATCATGCATTCTAAGCCATGGGATTCCAAGGACAATTGGGTACTTGAGCTTTATAACGAACATAGGGAGGCTTTCAGAGTGGTCCCCAATCTGGGCAGGAGTACATATGATATCGATAATGGCTCCAGAAGAGATAGGTCGGCCATCAATGACATCGAGGAGGCGGGGGGTTTTGAGCTTAGAAGTGGGTATGGCATGGTTACTGACAAAGGTCTGGTCGACGAAGGCAATTCCTGAGGCTCCACAGTCTATGAGAGCTGATGTGACGAGTGTTTTACCATTGAAGGATATCGTGATAGGTATAACAAAATGCTCACCAAATAGGTAAGACTCGTCAACAGACATAGAAGGAACAGAAAAAGACGACAAAGACAAATAACCCAGGATAGGTCCCTTGCTAGTATCAGCAACTAGGCAAGGGACTCCACTTTTCCCGACTCTTCCAGGGTCTCGGATATTGTATGTACGACCAGGGAGCGGTTTTTGCAGAGGGGACAGGCTACGATGAAGTGATCCCCTTTTCCACAGGTAATACACAATCCATTGTTACGGCGACGTTCCCTCTCTTCTTGTGTTAGGCGGGGCCTTCCTGATGATAAATCCATGGGGGTGGTGCCGCCCGCCACTAGAGATGGGTAGGCTAGCTTATTGGCTGTAACTTGGGTCTGAGGGCTAGGGTTCTGGAGTCGAGTTTGTTGCTGGAGGTGCTGGGTTTTAACAGGAGGTCGATAGGTACTGGGGGCGCTGGCCTAGACTCTCAACCTAGCCATCTTTTGCTCCATTTTGGATGCCTGATCAATGTATTCGTCGAGAGTTTTAATATCTGGAGATTGCAGGAGGGCCTTTTTGAGCTCAATATTGAGGCCTTCTTCGAATTGTTCCCACTTCACCCAATCATTCCATTCCACCTCTGCTGCCAACCTTGAGAATTCAGCCACATATGCTGAGAGGTCATGTCCTCTCTGTTTTAGTTCTCAGAGAGCACGAGTTGCCGTACTCGTGGGATCTGGGTCTCCAAAAGTGCAGTCGAGGATTGTGAATAAAGTAGCGACGTCAGGGAGGTTGAAGCGGTCATCGAGCACATAGGGTTGAACCTGGTCCAAAGCTATGCCCTCCAGTAGTCCGTATACATAGGCTAATTGGTACTGAACGGTAGGGAACTTTGCAGCATCCCCATTCAGTTTGATCTTGATGGAATTTTTCCAGGCTTTCAGGCGAGTCCTGTCACCATTAAACTTCGGTGGGGTGGGGAGATCCTGGGTCTTGGGTGCCTGGGGTGCTTGGGGTGCTGCTTGGCTTCCAATCGTGTCCAGGGCCCTATTCAGAGTCTGGATGGTTCTTCTTTCATTGATTAAGTCGTTCTAGGCGGTCGCGAGGTTGATTTGGCAGGAAGCGAGGTCGGCCTGGCATGAGAGGAGGTCTTTGGTGAGTATCGTGACCTCGTCATTGGTCCTAGTCTGTTTTTGTTAGCCTTCATGTATGGCTGATTCCAGCCGTTGGCCTAAGGCATCTGCGGCAAGGTATATGTCGATAATGGTCTGGCGATAACTGCCGAAGTCGGCCTGGTTTATCGGAATAGGCAGGGCTTGCCAGGCTCGAAACCTAGCAGTGAGAGTGGAGTCTTGAGTAGCCATTGAGCATACCGGTTGATCAGAGTGATCCAACGTAGTGTAATGACGGCTCTGAAGGTAAGGTGACTAAGGGGTATGCCGGCGCAAGGGCAAGGCTAGGATAACACACACGTAGGAACACTACGTATGTGACCAGGGGGAGGCTGAGATGGGAGGCAAGGGCAAGAGGCAAGAAGGGTAGAGGGCAAGGGACACGAGACATGTGGAAGCAGTTGCCGTGTGTGTCAAGGGAGGCAGCTGTGCTGCAGAGACAAGGTGAGGCAAGGCAAGGACAGGAGGTTCGTGGGGTGGGCAGCAGGGCTGCAGAGTCGAGGCGAGACAAGGAGGTGCACAAGGGAGATACACCAATGTGGAGAGAAGCAAGGCCCTGTATTAGATATACAAGATGTTGGATGGGGATCCAATGAGAGGGTGGAGAGAGCAAGCTATATATATACAGGCTTCCTTCCTGGCCAAGGCCACCGAAAGGAATAAGGTTCCCGAGACCCCTTATCTCGGGAACAGAGATAACAATGATATCAATCAACAATAACGAGAGTCGGACGGAATTCCGTCTGACTCTCAAACCCGGCTAGGAAAGGACGGTTGTAACAATAGCGATACAAGTAACTTAGTATAGTTTAAACAATTATAATTAATTATAGCTAATTATTTTAGTAAGTGGAGCTATTATACTACATTAAAAGCAAAAGAAAGCCAATCCTGGCTACAAATACCTAAAAAGTGAAGGAATAGGCCTATCATAAAGTCATATATATCTTTGGTTTCTAGTCTCATGCCTACTAGCTATAGTAATTTTTGGCAGTATTCTCTTCCTTTAGTTCATCATCATTCTCTGAACTGCTATCCCCTTAAGCCTCTTGACTAAGCTGCTCCATAATAGCATCCACCTCCAGAACTATTTATATGTCAATAAGAACTTCTGAGATCTCATCAGCTATCACAAGTCTTTGGGAAGTAGTTACAAAGCCAAATCTAGTATTGCAAAACTGAATCTAGTATATTAACTCCCTATTTTTTCTACAAGGATACAATCATTGCTTCGCAACTAGGGAAGAGCAAAGTAAACTTAGCCTTCTTCATAACTCAGACTCTTGGTTTTTTAGGAGTAGGAAAAGCCGCTTCTTCCTCAGGCTCTGTTTTGATAATCATTCTCTTTCCTCTGCTAGTTTCGCAGTAATCGCCATCAAAGTTAAACTAGTCAGAGTCATAGTTGCAAATGGACCAGCTAAAGCTATTTCTCTAATTCAAATTAAAGACCTTATAGTACTGGATCTTAAAAAGCCCACCTGTTATTTTGATTTCAGAATAAAACAATGGAGAAAATTTTACAAGAATTTCCACTGCAGAAAGTGGTGGGGGTTAGTGGAAGTGGTTTGTTTGTTTGGTAACTAAAATCAAAATATTTTAGCGTCTACCTAGACGCACAGGACGTGGTTTTACAGTAAATGCACTTAGACTCAAATTAACCGGCTAAAAAACACATTTATAATTTGAACCAAAACTCTCGCAGCGCTCGAGCGCCAGAGGGTCTTGGCATGAGACTAAACCTAACTTTGCTGTAATGACTATTACGTAACTTTTAGATCTCACCTAATCAATATGCCTCGCCGGTTAGTTGAATAGTAATGCTCGCCTGCTGATTGTATTTGCGGTTCTCTCACCCTCTAAAACAAGCTGCTCTGGGCCACGGGTAATAGTATCGGTACCGGTGAAACCTCTCTGACTCAATCCTTGATCCGCAGGCGTATACGGGTTGTAATGGGGCGAAGGCAGTACGGTACGTGGTAATTCTTGTATCTGCAGCTGCTGGACCTGAGCTGAATTTGGTACACCTTTTATTAGTAGAGTCCACATATATACAGCAAGTGCAGTACCTACCTGTTCTCAGAGACTCAGTTATGCTTGCGAGCTGGTCAACACTCTCGCTCCCCCCCAACGTCGACATCCATGAGGTCTGGCCTCCTCTGAATGTTCATCAATTCAGGTTGCATGAATTCGAAGCCATGAACAGAACCTCGCCTCCCTCCAACTCAGCGGGTTCTTTCTCTCGCTCCCCCTGATGTACTGGTCGAGGGAGTCCTTAGTAACTCAGAAAGAGAAGTCCATGAGCGTAACTCCTACCTTGATGTCGATGTGGTTTCCCACCTTACGACGGTGCCACAAAAGAACACGAGGATCCCGAAATAGTTCATAGTGATATCAGGGTGAGTGCTAATGCCTCGGGATAAAGATGATGGAGAGGATGGATGATGGAGGAGGAGGAGAGGAGGGAGAGAACAGGGGCTTTCCGATTCCAAGTTGACTTGTTAAGATCAGCCATCCTTGTGCCACTTCGTAATATTGTCTAATATCTTCCAATATTCCTCCCAAATAAGGATAAAGTCACCACCGTATAAGAATCTCTTTAAACTCGATATATTCAAATTTGTACTCCACTTTTGGGTTTTTTTTTGAGTCATTGGCTGTAATTCATGCTCGCGATCTTTGGGGTTGTCATCTTCGGGGTTGCCATCGTTGCCATAAAGCGGGATGCTAATGGTTTCCGGTTTACAAATGGTGTTCCAACCATGTTGGCCCTTATTCCACTACTGTATACCTCCCTAAAGCGAGGAGTTTCTTTATAGTCTGGTTGGCACGTTTCTTTAGGGTCCGACCATGTCCGAAGTTAGCTGGAACGCATATATGCGTACTTGAAAACAGGGTAATTCTCGCTTGCTATTGGGGAGAGCGAAGGAGCTTCAAGTATTAGCAAATGTGCGTTGTTAGAATGAAATGGATGTTACCTACTTTAAAAATTTCTCAAGAATGTGAACCCATTTTGACTTAGGGCGATCATTTTAAGCAATTGTGTCCTAGGGATCAAGAACTTCGTCAGGTCGGAAACTCAGGAGTTATGTTTTACTCCTATTCGCTTCAAAGAGACTGATATCTGCCACACTAGGTCCCCGATACATGGGGGCCCCGGATTGATGAGGAGTCTCTTGTGTGTATTGATATCCTTTGCATAATCATGTCCACTTTGAACTTATCCGTGAATCCCATGTAGTCTCATGCCATCGAGAAGGCACCACAAAACGAACTGGACTGGAGACTCATCCATATTGCTGCAGGTACTGAAGGTGCTTGATTGAGGTGATTGGGTTGAGACAACTTTGTTCACAGATGAGAACTCGTCAATCCTTAGCATTAAATGACTTCACCATATGCAGAGGCTTAGTAACCCCGCGAAAATAGTGAACTACATTGGAATCCCACCGGGAATAGATTCTCGCAGGTCAGATGTAGCCTATAATGGGTGGGCCGTGATTGAGCGTCATCTGTCCCAGTCGTAAGGTTTGGAAGAATCTGTTACCCATTCGATGATTGTTGTCAACCTGTGGATTTTTGGTCATATTGAGTGAGAGTCTTCCACTCCGTCACTCCGTCCCTTATCAAAGACAAAATCTGTTGGAAGATGCTGGTGTCGTTGATGTGTCGCTTTCGTCGCATGCGAAGTATGCGATCGACTAGAGTCTTGGCATGAGACTAAGGTTACATAATCGTTGGTCCAAGCCGTATCAGCTACGGTACTCGTCTGGTTGCACGATACACTCAGACAACCCGTCCATGTAACAAGCATTTGGTATGGACAGATTAGGGATGCATCCTAGGGTTTGTTCAACCTGACTACAGTGTTAGGGTCACCAGAGTCTTTGACTCCTTACCACCACATACGAGTGAGGAGCTTTTTCTACTATAGACTTCTTAGCAATTTTAATATGCATATCACGGGAGTATATAGTTATGCAAGTCGCTTGCGCCACCCAAAAGTGTTAATACTAAGCAAGAACAAATAGAGTGATAAGCACAAGTTAATTCACTGTACACTAGTGCCAGTCGGTACCTCACAAGTTACCAAATCTATATTTCTTGCATTTTTATATACCCCAAAACACACATGAGTTGCATTTCCAAGTATTGTGCATGTGAGCAACTATTATAAACCCATGGTCCTGTTACACCTCCTCTTAATCCACGCCCATGCCCTCCATGCAAACCTCTTCTCACTCAAATAGTCTAGCTTCTCGGGCACTTCCAGCGCCAAACTGATTGTCAGCGGACTATCCGATCTCCCCTGCCCCTGCTCATATATTATCCTCATCATCTCCTCTCTCTCCTGTGCACTAGTGCCATCAATCTCCTCATCCCCCACCTCAGCGCGGAGCTGCTCTTCCGCTTGCACCGCCATCGCCTCAACCCTCTTCAGCAGCGCCTTCCTCGCTGCTGGGAGGTGTACTACCCCTTCCCCTGCCTTTCCTCCGCCCAGAGCGATGCGGACAAAATTCCACATTGCCTCGCCCCCACCGATATCAGCCCCGCGGTAGGATGGTTCGCGTTCTGACAATACGGATATAGTCTGGGAGAGGATTTGGACGACCCTTGCCGACGTGGATGTCGAGTAGGTGGTGAGGAGAAAGAGAAGGAAGGACCAGATAGAGGTGTCTGTGGGGTGGAGGAGGGAGTGGTCGAAGTGAGTTTGGGTAAGGGTGACGAGGGAAGTGGAGTATTGGGAACAGTTGGGATTTGAGGCTGCGTCAGCCGTTGATGGGGTGGGTTTAGGAGGCAGGAGGTGAGTGAGAATGAATCGGGCGTATTGCCATGCCTAGTAGTAAATCTCAGTTAGCCAGACAACCTTAGACCCCCAACTCTGGGGGTAGAGAATGATATATACGTGATAATTCCTAGCATGTATATCCCCTGCCATCTTCACCAAACCCAACTCATACTGTACACTCTTCATCAAATCCTCATGCTCCCTCTTCCCATCCCCTCCAACTTCCCCCCCAACAGGTACCTCAAATACCTCTACACTACTCTTCCTCCTCAACCTCCTCAGTCCAAACCTCTTCACCAGCCACTTGCGTAGTGACCACAACGTTGGCGACTTTGAATGTTTATCTAACCCCGGTGACGTCAGTAATCCCTCAATTAAGGTAAACTCCGCTTCGATACTCCACTCCGGCACACGCAGCCTAGCGAGTTCATAGTTACTAATTGAGAAGTACTCTCGGTGGTAGTTCGCCGCGGTGAGGTGCTCTGGGTCAAAGATGAGGAGGACAGTTGCAGCTAGGAGTTTCCTCCACCGGAGTGGCTCAGGGGAGAAACAGTTGATTGGGGGCAAGGAGTGGAAGAAGATCTCTCGAGCGATGATCACGGCTTGGATTAGGGATTTTCTCGGAATGCCGAGGTGTGGGTGATTGATGAGGAGGGGCCATGAGGAGGATGTGGGGTCGGTGGTGATGGGTGGGGCGGAGGGGATTAGTGCAGGTGGGAGTATTTCGAGTTGTGGACGGAGAGGAGTAGGATTAGATGGGTGGAGGAAAGAGGTGAGGTGAGCGTAGATTTGCTGGGGGTTGGGTGGGGGAAGATTCATGCGGGTTGACGCTGATGGGCAGTCGTCGGGCATGGTGGGTGTTCGCTCTCATGCGTTTACAATACCAGACTACGTTTACAAGGGAGCTTCACTGCAGCGGATTCACAGCTTCATCTAGTAGGGGAGACTGCAATTTTTATTTCTACAAACACAGCGAAGGATAAATAACAAAATAGTACTTCGCTTACAGAAACACAGCGGTTTTTATACTATATCAGTGGTCTAAATGCCAGTTGCAGCTTTCAACAGACCAGCTCATATTAAGTAATCCATGACAACTCATAGCGATGGATGCTCCACAATTACTTCTTCCCCTTAGTCTCCTTTGCTGCCTTTTGGCGAGCCCTGGCAGCCTTCTCCTTCGGTGCAGGGGCTTCCTTCACAGGCTTCTCCGCGTTAGCCTGCTTGGATGTTTTCTCCTTTGGCGCGGGTGCTTCCTTAACAGGCTTCTCTTTTTTCTCAGCAACGGGCTTCTCAGCCTTAGCCCTCTTCTCCCCTTTTCCCTCTTTCTTCTTCTTCTTCCCCTTTGGCGCGTTATCCACTTCCTCCTTCTCAGCGTCTACTTCTGATGCTGCCTCAATAGCCTTAGGCGCCTGAACAGCTGGCTCTTCTAGAACCGGTACCACCGCTTCGACCTGCTTCACTGGCTCATATTTATAATCGATTCCCAAACTCTTCAACTTATTCTCCCTCGCCTTCCTCCTCCTGTCCTCCCTCTTTTCTAACTTCTCCCACTCCTCCACGGTCCTCTTCTTCTCCAACTGTCGCTGCTTGACATCGCCCCATGGGATCGGCTTGAACCTCTTGTTTGCACCCTTAAATAGAGCCTCCACATCCTTAATATCACTTCGGGGGATTAACTTGCACTTCAAGATGTGTCCGAAGAGCAGGTAGTTATCCATTGTCTCGGCAACAATAGCAGCGGCTTCGGAGTCGGCAAATTCAATGAAGGCGTAGTGTTTTGAGCGTCCGGTCTTTTTATTTCGGGAGAGACGGAGGCGGAGGATAGTTCCGAATTGGGAGAAGTAAGCACGCATTTCGTGCTCATAGAAACCATGGGGAATGCGTCCCAGGTAGATGTATCCTGGAGTGACACCGGAAGCCTAAGGGGTCATGTCAATTCAGGATTGTAAATTGGGAACGGGTGTTGCGGGGTGGTATACCTTCTTGTTGCTCCTCGCAGCAATTTTCTGCTTCACATCCGGAATAGAAAGATTCCTGAACTCCTTATTCTTCACTGCCGCAATAGCAACGTCCTCCGGCTCCTCCTCATCATCCGAAGACTCGAAACCCTTGAGAAGCGTAGCAGTTTGATCATCTTCTTCTTCGTCCGCCGAGTCTAGCTCTGAACCAGACCCTTTCCCATTCAATGCATTCTCAACCTCCGGCTCCGAATCGCTATGTAGGGAAATCTCATCACCAGACGCAGAAACCTTCGCCTTCCTGGGCTTCTTGGTGACAGCCTTCTCTTTCTTCTCCTGATCTGGCATTTTGACCTTCTCCTCCGCAGAAGGGGCAGCATCAATCTTAGCCCTCTTCACAACCTTCTCCTTTTTCCCAGAATCCTTCCTGTCAGCCGCTTTCTTTGCTGCACCACCCTTTTTCCCAGCCGCCCTTGCCTCATCTGCGTGGAGCTTGTCCCAGCCTCCATCACTCTCCTCCCCTTCGTCGCCGGAATAGAAATTTGCTGCGCGCTTACGGGAAGCAACTTTCTTCTCTTCAGTCTTGTTCTCGGTTTTCTTCTCCGCAGGCCTAGCTTTCTCCTTCTCCTTCTCCTTTTCCACAGCCTTTGTCTTGGGACCAGCAGGGGGTTTCAGATTCTCTGGGGCAGGGGGAGGAGCAGCCTTTGCTGATTCAGAGCGAGTGGAGCGTCGAAGGGAAGTTGGTACTTCAGTGGCCTTTTTTGTCTTTTTCGACAACGGGGAAGTCGTTGGGGCTGCTAGAGTGGACACCGGTAGTTAGCATTGAGGCAGAATAAGTAGCTGGCATTGATCATGATAGCAAGTTGGTGTAAGCTGTACCTTTTCGCTTGTCGGCAGGCATTGTGAATGGAGTTGGTGGTGCGAGAAACTGGTTAAGGCAGAAGTTTACGTGAACCAAATTTTCGTGATTGTTGGTTGTAAATCTTGGCGGTCTACAAGGGCCAAGTCATATTGCGTGGTCACGTGCTTGCGGTACGGTAAGCTGCTTAAGGTTCGATGACTTTTGGAATGCATCCCTCGAATTCTATGTAGATTTATTATTATTTTATTATTTTAATATTTACCACCCACCTACATGTACTTCACCATAGCTAGAAAGAAACTTGAAGTTTAGTTTGGCGGGCACCGGCCTCTCGTAGCTTGAAGTTCTTCCCCTCTCCCGCCATTCGCTGAAACTTGGCAACAGACCACGTTTACTCCCAAAACTCTTGCCCCAGTGGTCACATTATCATCCCACCCCAACCATCAGCCCATCTGTCTCGTCCCATTTAATCCCCCACCTGAATCGACTGTCGCCTGCTGTACCGGGCATTTAGGCTTTGCATGGGACGGTGTATCGTACATACAAGCGAGGAAGTGAGAATCAAAGACCGACCAAGCGACCGATTAGGTACCAATGAGAGGCTGGAGAATGAGATATTGTTAAGGCCAGTCCGGACGGGTTTACTTTCTTACGCCTCTTAAGCCTACCGTTCTGCTGGAATTTTACTCCTTGAGCTTCTCTGCTGTCACATTTTGCAGGACCGTCGATCTTGCTGGAAAAGAGTGCAAGCACTGGCAGCACAAGAGAATAGGATAGGATTGCTGCAAGGTACCGACTCTGTTTTGTTTTAGCGAGGGACTGGACTGCGGAAACCTAGCACGAGTTTGAGGAAGAAAAAAGGGAAGTTTTATCGAATACATACCGACTTTGATACACGACCCCACCCTCAGTTGGGTCCATAGCCAGTATCCCAGAACCCGCTCATACTCTTACCATCTCCGATCATCACGATCATGCTCCCCCTAGCCATCCTCGTCCTCGCCATAACCACCTTCTCATACCTCCTCAACACAGTCTTCCCAGATCTCCTAACCGACATAGTAACTAACCCCTTGTCCTGCACCTTTATCTCGGGCAGCTAGGTAGCTAACCTCTCACAGCTATGGTACACATACACCTCCCTCATCCCTTCCAAAATCTCCTCCCAAGTCGCCGAACAGCAAAATCTCCGCGTGGAAGTCTTCCGATTGAAGAAAGACCTACGAACCACTTCCGCCCAAGACGAATTCGCAAAATGGGCTAAACTTCGGAGGAATCATGATGCGAAAGTTGCAAGGCTAGAAGTTCTAAGTGAGTAGCATTCCTTCCACCCCCTTCCCCAGACTATCCGGCTTACTCCCTCCCCACAGACTCCGAAATCTCCTCTACCCGTCTCAAATTCACCTCGCAAACCCGTATACTCCGCTTCCTCCTCACCACCGGCTTTCGCATTGGTGTCCAAATCTACTACTTCAAATCCCCTGTGTTCTACATTCCCAAAGGATGGGTTCCGGGATACTTTGAATTACTCCTCGCATTCCCCAAGGCCCCTAGAGGCAGCGTAAGCGTGCAGGCCTGGGCGTTGGCGTGTGGGACTGTGGTGGAGTTGGTGGTGGGGAAGGTCCTCATTGGAGGGGTAGGGGGGTTGGTGAAGAATGCGACGGAGAAGAAGAGGAGACAGAGGATTAAGTTGGAGGCGGAGAAGGAGATGGGGAAGAAGAAGGAGTAAGTTTTATGTGAAAATGTAAACAAGAGAAACTCCTCAGCTAAGGAGAAAATTAGTGGTGCTGTAGGGGTATAGATTTGGGATTGGTGTCTGGTGTTGTACGCTTTTTATGAGTAAAACTGTTTTCGTGCGTCGTTAAAGTGATGATGGTTCTTTTATTTTGTGGTTAAATTACATATAATATTTGGTTAGCCACGAATAACTAATGCATGTTATGTCACTGAAGCTTTTAAGTCTGCTTTTGACTGTTTTCGTTCAGCCGTGAATCCTCTAGGTGGGTGAGGAACCTGTGGAGCCTGGACAATTTGAACACACATCGGACCACTCCGTTGATTTACGCCTCACCGTGGTATTCGTGTACTCTAGTCTGAGGTTATTCAAATTTATGCTGGCAATCTACTAGCCTAGCATTCTTTCTTGCAGTTTAGGAAATATAGAGGCTGGGAGAGTATGGAGAGAGTGGGGCAGGCAGGAGAGTGAAGTTCATCGCCTCGAATTATATTAAGAACTTGATGAGCGAGTTTCTCGGCCGCAGTGGATAGCCCTCCTACTGGCCAAAATTTGCACGGGAGAGTAGCAATTTATATACCGAAGTAGTCCCACTTTGTTCGTCATTCTGATCATAACTGCTTCCAACTTTATAATTCACGGACACGTGGTCCAGAGACTTTCATAACCCCACAATTATGAGACTACCGGTAAGACCCTCCTGGATATTTTACATTCCTCCTTGTTTTCTTGTTTCTCATCAATAGTTCGAATTCTGTTTTCACGACTTTTAATCTGCAATCAGTTTGAGTCCATGCCTTTGTACCTACCACCGCTTTTAATGCGCATTGTCGCATTAGGACTTCAATGACCGGATATTAGCTGGAGTTTGTAGAACTAGATACCTGAATGGCTTTGGGGTTGAGACTCGGTCCCTTTCCACGAACGAGGGCTGGTACGAGAATCCTTGGACCAACCACTTTTTTTTTTCTTTTTAAAAAAGGTCTATACGTCTATGCAGCATAATGCTATGAGACGGAGGAAAGACACAACTATCCTTGCCTGAGTGGCATTGTTGGTGTACCATTCTATGTTGTGTATGTACAGTGCATTATTCTTTATGTTCTAGGACATCACGGCCTAGGAGGGTCCTATAACCACTCATTCTCGATAAAAGAGCGGGAACAATCGTCTTTCACCATCTGCCAAAACAGGGAAAGACACTTTACAGGACAACGTTCCGCAATGCTAGGTACCAGCGACAACCCCGAGTATACATGCAACGACTGGATTAATTGTATCTTATCTCACCTACTCCCTGGGTGTTCTCGTACCCAGACTCTAGCCTCCTAGAGTCTTGGCACGAGAACACTCCCTGGGCTCGAACTACTGTTATCGGACAATCGGCATCCTCAAGCAAAGAGCACTCCGGTGAACTCGGTGAGGATAGTAAGCATATCGGAAATAGGTAAAATCGTAGAAGATGCAGCAGCGGATCTGGCATGACGTGGGACCATGGTAGGGACTGGCGGAAGAAGAGGGTGCACTTAGGAGTGAATTTACGGAGTAAGAGAAGGCATAGACCGTTTTAAAGATTAAATGAAATGTGTGCCGAATTTCAGGCACCGTGGGCAATGAAGTAAATAGATGTGGGCAAATACTCCCGGAGCTAGATGGTTACGATACAACTAGACTAATATGATGCCCATTCGGAAGAGCAGGTACATCTGGTAAGGGAGGCGGCGAGGTGAACATATCAGCATAGCGGGTAGCGGTTCACAGAAGGTATCAGAGCTCTCGGGAATAACAGTGCTGGAGGAGCAATATAAATGCAAATGCTAAGAAGGTTTGGTGGGCGACCTCTGTGTATAGACGGTTCCATAACAGAGCCACGGAACACAGCAGAGAACTTTTTTTAAGGGCAGCAGGCCTGACACCCGAGCTCCACTCTGTCTTCCTCTGCTCATTTTTTTTTGGACCTTTTCATGCTGCAAATTGCCCTCAATTCGACGTCTTTTCTCTTTGCAATATCTCTTCCTACTTGCTTGTATCTATATCAGACTGTAGGGAATATAGAAGAAGTCTTTCCAGAGCATCAATAGTGACTTGCGTGGTGCGTGGGGAGGCTCAGACTCCGGATCTTCATTCCCAGCTGATTGCGTATGCGGTCCTCAATATCTTCATCTATGACTACTGATATTGAAGCTTGTCAAATTCTCCGTATGCAGGTCAATAGGCTGCAGCCTAAAAAAGAATATGACTAATACCATTTTGGTAGTCAATACTGAAATGGGTTAGGGTTCATCTGAACATCCGGTCCGAATATATCGAGCCTCTGAATATTACTAGGGTAGTCAAAGGACCAAAACACTAGAAGAGTGTATTGACTTACTTGTCCGCCGATATTGACATGAAAGTACGTGCATTTATTACGTATACAGGAACAGGAATTCCGGCATTCTATTGAAAAGGCAAAGACACATGATATTGGAACCTCGGGGATTCCTATAAAAGGATCCCCAATCCTACCCTCTTATATTATCTCTCTTTACGCAACGTCCTGTGCTGAATACAACACGTTCCTCCTGAAACCTCATTGACATATTCATTTACCTATATCATAGACCAAATCATAGCAGCGCTCCTTGGGACCCGTCCATTAGGTCACCGACCTATTACCCCGTTACATTATAGATGCTCGGGATTCATCTGTCTTAATGGCACATACACAATTATTCCGGATGATTAGGGTGCCTGCCGGAGGTTAACCAATTCCCATGTTTGGTTTCCTGTTAGTGATTAGAATTCTTCATCGCAGGCCTTTTTCCAGTGGTTGGCTTGTAGGGACTTCACAGGCGCTTTGTAGCTTCAAGGGACCTAAGAGTTTAATTTCACTAGAGCATCGTAATCCAGGTCGGTTGTATCTAGGACTGGATCATTGTGATCCAGATCGATTGTATCTAGGCTGATTAATTTCGGGGTGTCCTTGTGTAGTATTTCTTCACATTCCTTGTTGCGGATAACTAGGGCATAGAGTTGAGTGATGGTTATATTTTGGTGCTCGTCATCCAGGTATGGACCATGGTTTCAACGATGTTGTCCTCATCTTCTGAAATATCATCAAGGGGTTCACCAAAGATACTCTGTCTAATAGGCAAGCCTCCTTTCGAGAACTTTTTCATGACCAAGGATTTTTTCAAAGAAGACGGCATCTCAGTATTCAATCATCGCATCACCTTTAATATCAAAGAGATGGAACATGTTTTCTGTATCATGCTAACCCATATGCATACATTCTTTGCTGTGAGGGTCCAGTCTCTTTCTCTTCTTGTTCGGTATATATGCATATACCCTGCAACCCCAAATTCAGATGTGCCAAGGTAAAGTTTTATGCCTTGCAGGCCTCATATGGAGTCATTCTCAGGTTTAGTCCTAAGGCAGAAGGTTTGCAATTACCGAGATAAGTGGCGCACAAGACAGCCTGTCCCAGAAGTCTAGTCAAAGGTTTGTATATTAAAGCATTGCTGAAGCAGAGTAACTGTCATACGATAGTATACTTCTGCATCCCCTTTCATCTCCACCGAGCTGTATAGTTGTGTTGTGGTATGCTCTATATCTTATGTTAGCTATATCTGGAAGTCCTTATCGAGCCATTCTCCACCTCCATCCACATGAAGGCGCTTACTCTGTATCTTGCAATCATATTGACATTCAACCTTAGCTTTCTATTCTTTGAATATATTGGGAGCTGTTACCTTCTTCTACTTAGGTAGACCCATTTGAATCTGGATTTACTACAGACCATGCGGCAAATGTATTAGTATTCCCAAAAGTACGGGACATGTATGGGTTTACACAAGTCAGCATGTATTATTTCTAGGTTCACTTGAGGGGGTTTTGCTGGCATTTGGGAGATCCTCCTTCGTTGATTTGCCTTAACGCAATCGTCATAATCTAGTTTGTGTTTTCGAGGTTCCCTGAATTCTATACTATTAGCAAGTTTTGGAACGGAATTATTATTTCTTATTGTATGGCCTAATTAACGGTGCCAGACTTCTAGTCGTTGAATCTCGGTTCGAAGTTTTACTATGTATGAACTTTGTATTGGTTTCGCAAGGGCTTGTTGTGGGAATGATACAAATCTGTAGGGCTAGTTGTTGGTAGAAATTCTTCCAGGTAATAAACAAAATTTTCTCTATTTGCAATACTCACAGTGCTCCCAGCTTTAATATATAGCATTTGCCATTTCTCAAGGAGAATTCCAGGCCTTTTGCTTCGAGTTGTCCAATGGAAATCAGATGCGTACTAGGAAGATCAGGGATACATACATAACATCAGCAATACATATGGTCCCACACGATAATTCCAGTACCAAGTCCCCCTTTGCGGTAGCATAGATATTTTGTTGGCGGTTTCCACTGGAGTAGGTTTGGTATTCTGGGTATTGCATAGGATTTGTAGATTGCTTGTATAGTGGTTGGAGGCATCATCCAGTGTATTTACCTTTAACCAACCAAATTCCAGCAGCACTCATCAATACATGCAAGGTTAATGACACCAGTGATGTTGATTCCAATAGGGATACTTCGTACAGCCTTTGCCTGGTTCTTTTGCTTGCGCTTGTAATTAGTGTCTGGGTATCGGAGGATGAAGAAGAGGATGACTCTTCTTTCTCTGAGTAATGTTACCTAATACGGCGTTTGGCCTTGGATATTCTATTCTCCTTCTCCATCCGTTGATTACCTGTACTTCTCTCCTATTCTCCCGTTATTCTGTTCTTTGATTGGGTTCAGGAATGCATTTATCCAACAAATGCTTATATCATGGTTGGATAGCCCACATTCTGCTTGCTTCGTCCGGTGTTTTCGGTATGTTTTTCTTTGTACTCCATCGAGGCTGTTGCTGCGTAAGCCACCAGAGCTGGCTGTATGAGTGTGGTGTGGGTATTGGTATGGCATGGTGTTGTTGTTGTTGTAGGGTCTTTGGGGGAGGGCTTTTCGTCTTTGAATTACGGTCCAGGTTCTGATTACTGACACCCTCACCCAAGGTATTTTAGGTCTGTTGCTGCTGCTTGATGAACGACAAGACCGGTTGATCTGCTAGTTGATGTAAGCCGTTAAAAGTCATGTTTAGCTGGAATATGTTGGCTGTTGAGGAGATTGGAAAACGTTCCCAAGGGTATTCCAAGCTTGTCTTGCAGACATGTCATCCGTCACGTCAAAGATGACTGAGTTCCAGGTCTTTGAAAATGCCCACTTATTATCAGATTTTTCCCAAGTGACGTTGGCATCATGGGGTCGGTCCGATCATGAGAAGAATACGCATATTCTTTCGAATTATGCGTAGCGAGCGGGCGCTCTCCAGTTGTCATTTGAGTCGTCAGTAGGCATGTACAGTACTTGGCTTGAGCCGCACCTTGTACCCTGCCTTCACTCCTTCACCCTTCACTCCTTTGCTATTCCATCGCAACAATCCTAACCCGAGCCCGAGACGCGCCGTTTCAGAACTGTACATGTCACACAAATAATACGGAGCTTTTTCCAACGGCTTACTCGGATCAACCTACCTTTTCGCATCTAAAACCCGTCTCTTCCTATCTATTGCGACATACTGTTCTTCCTCCTGCCATTGTAATCGAATTAGGCCCATAGTCGAGTCCCACGTGCGCTCAGCCCGTCTCACCCCCTCCTCTCCCTTCCGCCTCACTCAACCCTGGCCGCCTTCCTACCTACCGGAAGGATATACATACTCGGAAAACTACACCAAAAAATATATTACTCCAATAATACATCATGCCAGCAAATGGTACCTCTACCTCACCCTCCGCCCCCAAGGCCCCACGGCCCAATAAACCCCCCAAACAAGTCAAGCCAAGCAGGCTTCAGAAAGATAAAGATATACAGGCTCACCAGTCTTCTACGATAGCTGCGACGAATTCCACTGTCAAGGTGGCGTCGCAGAATGTAGGTGCGAGAGCCAAGGATAAAGATGCGAGTGCGGGAAGTAAGGATGGGAATGGTGCTGTTGGGGTAAATGGGTCGGGGGGGAAGGGAAAGAATAAGAGAACCGCGGATATATTGAGCTTGTTTAGCGAGAAGGAGTTGAGTGCAGGAGGGACGATTAGGTTGAAGCCGCCGGCGGGGGCGAAGGAGGGCAGTAGGAAGAAGCCAAGGACGGCGAGTCAGGGGAATTGGAAGGAGAGGGCGGAGGAGTTGGAGAAACAGGGTAAGTTCAATGAGATATATATACTCAATACACCCGGGCATTTGTAGGGAATCGGGAAATCCTGTACCCATCAATTCAAACCCCCTTCCCCCCCTTGTCTTATACACACAGAGTTGCTGATATCTGCAATTCATAGATGAAACCTTCCACAAATCCCTCCTCGCCTCCCAATCTAACCCCTCCCTCCCACCTCCAGGGGGCAAATCCCCAGGGCCAATCCTTACCCCACTTGACGACAAAGATCTCTTTACCCTCTCCGCCACGAACCGCCCCCCGCACGACGAACCAGAATACGTTGTCTGCAAGCACTGCAAGAAGCCCGTTATCAAGGTCGCTGCCGTGCAACATATCAAAGCCTGCTTGAGAGTAAAGGCGGAAAAGGCAAAGGAACGGAAGAAGGCGAAGGATGCTGCGGCTGCTGCTGCTGCTGCTGCACTTGCTGCGAGCTCAAAAGGTGGAGATGCAGGAGATGGGGGGAAAGACGAAGCGGGTGGTGCTGAGGGAGGAGGTGCTGAAGGAGTAGGGAGTGGGAAGGGGGGAAAGAGCTTACCTGGGGAAGCAGCTGCAAATGAAGCAGGGAAGGGAGGGGTCAAGAGGAAGGGGGCGAAGAAGATGGCTGCCAAGAAGGGTACTGGAGAGCCGAAGAAGACTAAGAAACAGAGGCTTTTAGAGGGTGCGTCTCCTAGCCCCCCCCCTGAATATATATATATTCAAAGATATGCTGATGCGGAGCTTAATACAGAAAAACTCGCCAAAGAAGCCAAACCCAAAAAAAAGAAGGAAAAACCCGCCAAACCCGAGCCCAAACCCAAAGCCCCTGTCGATGTGGAAAAGCAATGCGGTGTCCCGTTGCCAAACGGATTACTTTGTGCACGATCACTTACTTGCAAGTCCCATTCTATGGGCGCTAAGAGGGCGGTTATGGGGAGGAGTCAGCCGTATGATGTGCTGTTGGCTGCGTATCAGAGGAAGAATCAGGCGAAGCAGCAAAGTACGCACTCCCCTTCGCCTCCTAGATTGTACTCATATTAACCTAATTTATAGAAGCAGCGATCAATGCCTCAGGACCACACCCAGACGAACCAGATGGCCCGTCGGGGCCCGTCGATAGTGACGAGGAAACGGAGCTGGTGATGGCCGCAGTGGCGAGGGTGTGTCCGGTGCCGATGGTCACACAAACATTTGTGCCCGTACGCAAGAAGTATCAGTATCTGCGGATGAGGGATATGCTTGGGGCTGCTTTGCGGCCTGGTGGTGGCGGGGGAGGTGGTGGGGGGGGATTGTTTGGTGCTGGGGGTGGGGGGATGGCTATGGTGGGCGGAGACGCAATGGAAGGGGTGCAGATGGGTATGATAATGCAGGGAGAAGGGGGGGATGTAGTTATGGGTGGGATGGGGATGGGGATGGGTGTGGGGATGCAAGGAGGAGGGATGAATATGAATGGGAATGGGGGAACGACCATGGGGGGTCAGCCGATGATGAGAGGAGGTGGAGGATCGAGCAGAGGTGGTGGTGGTGGTACTGGTACTGGGGGAGGATTGTTCTCTGGAATGGGCAGTAGTCAAGGAAGAGGGGCGAGTGTTTCTGCGTAGGTAGGGAGATTCCTGGACTGGGTGATTCTTTTGGAGTTGATTCGGGGTTTGAATTATTGGTTGATGTTGAGTGTCAAGTTGCGGGATTGTTGGCTTGTGCTAGGATTGGATGAAATGGGTTATGATGGTTTTTATTCGTTTTCTTCTTATCTTCGAGATGGAGTTTGGGTTTTATTCATTTTTTTTTTTTTCATTTTCATCAATAACTACATTGATGGGGTGTGCCGGCGTGCATAGGCGTCACGGTATATTTTATTGCTTGGGTTAAGCTACGAGTAACAATTAAACAAGTTATCGAGTTACTGTACCAATTATCCAAACAAACGACTGATAACCCTGGGTATAAGCTAGACAGAATCACCACTCCCGCAAAACAAATACCAAGCTCGTTTTCTTCCAAGAGAACAAGGCCCGAGGACAAACTACACAGTTAGACTCAAACAATTCAAAGGGACTCTGGACTCGACGGCTAACTGACAAGATGAATATAACTGGTAAAATTGACTATAGGATAAAGCTTTTATTACGCCTCCAGACATATATCCTTAACTACCACTCGCTGGCACGAGAATACGGCTTTGTTGGTGATTCAAGGTTAGGGCTGCTCGGCCGGTGTATATGCAGAATAGCCGCGCCCTCTTTTATGCAAATCCAGGGACAGTTCTTGAATGGGGGGGCGGGCTGGGGCTGTATGTGTCCTGTCCATTAACTTCTGCGACGATATCTCGCAATTTGGTCTTGACGATAATACAATACAGTCGAGTTACTGAGGGCATTGATTCTCCCAGCATTTTCACAGCCAGCCATCGCCGCAGGAAAATGCTAATAACCTACCTACCAACAAGAGAAAACCCAACACAACCTCCACTATCCATCCCAGCAGCAGTGGTTGGGGACCAGGAGTTTTCACTCAGGATCATTTTAGTTGGATCCATGAGGGAAGAAGGAGGCTTTAGTGAGGGGATCGAAGGGCTTCATCTCCTGCATCAAACCTTCTAACTTTTGAGGCAGGATCAGCTCGTTATATCGTTTCGTTACTCTTTACATAAGTAATTATTTCCTCTGATGGGTGGGAAATGTGCATTGCTCGTGTTGGAAGTGAGGTTGTTTGGGCAAGAATAAGTACCTTTATTTAGCAGCCTGGTATGTACTGTATGTCTGTATGTCTGTATGTATGTATCATACTGTTCACCAATTGAACTACAAGAACCCTTGCAGCCTGTGCTGATCAAAAACCAATGCACTTTGCCACTCGGAGACCCCTGCAGCCTGCAGCTTTGATACGCAGAAAACAAGTAGGTACGGAGCATGCAGCAGCCAATATTAGTCTGAATTATATTTGTTCAAAATTAAATCTCAATACTCCAGTAAAACCCCACTCCAGCAAATTGCAGTGCCAGTTACCTTGCCTTGCCCTGATCTCAGCTCAAGATTGAATATGCAGACAAGAAATAAGCCATTACAGCACCAGCAAGGAGCCCCTCATGAAAAGCAAATCGCCAGCTGTAATCACAAGCCCTTCTAGTCCGATCTCCCATAATTACAAATCACTTATACCCACCCCTACCCCTCCTTCTCTTACAATCCCATTGTAAAATCATGCTCAATCCCCGGCGTCACACTAGCCACAAACTTCAGAAACACAACCAAATATTGATCAACTCTAATCGCAACCTCCCCGTCCTCTCCCTCTCCCTCATCCTCCGCGACAATCTCCTCCCACTCATCCTTATCCCCCCTACTATTCCCGCCCAACGACAGTTCCCCAACATCTGGCATCCCCTCCTTCTCCTTGGCTTGTAGCGCCAACTGCCTCTTCCTTCTAGACTTCAAACTAGCATCCGCCCTGTCCAGTAATACTCTCATTACCCCCGCGTGCCGACATGGGTGAATAGAAGCCATCTTTACCGAACCTTCAAAGTGGGGAAAGTCCTCGATTGTTACGGTCTTGTCTTTATAGTCGCCCATAATGTCTTCCATCATTTGGTCGGGGGTGAGGGGGAGAGCAGTTTTGCCATCATAGCCAGAGAGGTAGATCCGTGGGGTTCGGTAATACATGGTGTAACAAATATAGAGCGAATATTGTCGTCGCGGGCTTTATCACATCGCCATATAGGTTAGCTCTATGCCTACACTCTGAGGCGAAATGGAGAGTGTAAACTTACGCAGTTGTCCCCTGGGCCCCTGATCCACCCACCTTCCCGCTGTTATTGTTATCCCTTATAATAGCCTCATCGTCATCATCTTCCATATCCGGAATCTCATCTTCGTCCTCCTCGCCCAAGACTTCATCATCTTCCACAATTCCCTGCTCATCCAAGCCCTTCACACGCTTCGCTCCAGAACTCGATATTTCGCCCACAGCATCTCCCTCCGTACCCCACTCATCCCCATCTGTTCCCCCTCCCACCCAGCAGCGAAGTTATCATCCAGCCTCCTCAAACACGGCACCTCCTTAGTCACGAGAAACTGCTTGTCCGCTGGTAACTTGTCATTACGAGCCTTCGGGTCTCCGCCGGACCAGGACCATGTGGGGAATTTGTAAACGAGGTAGTCTCCTGCTTGGACGAACTCATCGATGGTAAGTTCTCCTGTTGTGCGGAAGGTAGAGACGGTAGCAGGGCGGGCGAGGTTCTCAAGGGCTTTAGACCAGGTAGAGCGGATGGAACCTAACATTATGACCTCGCGATAGTTGGAATATTCTTGTATATGCTTCTGAGTCTTGTCGGACTGGTTGCCGAAATCAAAGTTATGGGATAATGAAGCAGCCTTCCGTTCGCAGGAGCTCTGAGCTTGAGGTATAGACACTCGGTCGTGTGCTCTGTTCCTTGCTCCCCTGAAACGAAGCCCAAAGTACTCCTATTTATCAGAGATTTTTGCTCTGTTCTATTCTTAGCTAGTGGTAACGATGTCAGGTAATCTAGATGACTGTCAGGAAGCTGTGCAATGTTGGATTTACCTATCAGAGTTTGTAACTTCGACTTTTAGATGTATAAAAGGAAGATGTGGGATGTGATGCAAGGCGGGGGAAAGGGTACATTTGCAAGGGTAGCTGAGATATGACTCGCAGCAACCTCAAGCCTCAACCACATGATCACCCTTCAATTCTTCCACCTGTCATGTGATTTTCCTACTCTGACCACTAATTCAATAATGTTTTTATTTCCTATAGAACTTTACAGTTGTACATCAAACAAAAAAAATCACCAGCTCAAATGCTTACTAAAGTCTCGCGCCGGACCAGGTCTGGCGGTAACTCACATGTGGCTGGGTTACAATCGATCACGGGGACAATGTCATTTGTAACGTCACGAGAAAAACCTGCTACTCGGAGGTTACTTCGCACACCACTCTTGAGCATTTTCCATTATTTACACGTTGTATTTGAAGAGTGAAGTTAATTCATGATGATAATTTATAATATTTTCACAAAGTTGACAATGACTGGTGTAAAATGGCACGGAACAATACTTACATATGTATTTACTTAGCTGCCAGCTTTAAGAGATGAGTTTTCAGTGTTACCTCCTCCGGTCTTATTCTTGTTGATGGTATCTCTGGGGTTGGTAACGTGGACAGAAAGAGCAAGAATTAGATTTTTTGCAAGTTGCACGCTGCACACCTGGCTGAATTGAGGTATGTAAGTAGTTACTGATGGAGTTCAAGTGCCCATGGGATTAGGAATACAATTCATGCACGCTGTTGGTTCTCGACGTGGTCGCATTTTAATATGATCGGTAGTTGCAGGGCTACATTAGCATAGAAGGCTCAACTGTCGCCTCCAGTGATATGTGGGGAGGTGAGGAAAGGTGGATCCAATCATTGTTGATAAAATACTTCCAGCTAAGGTGTTAGGGGAAACTTCTGTAGATGCGACATTTGTTAGAAGGATATTCCATTGGATGCCATGTCTGTCCGGGTTCTACCTTCGTAATGGAGCTTTTAGAATGTTCCATGCGTCTAGGGTGTCGCAGACCCGTATCAGGACAAGAGGTTCAGCTAGGTGCTTGCGTGCAGCGGACACTAAGCACTGGGCCAACCAGCTAAGTACCGTGGACAGATCTCGGCTGAAAGAATACTCAACTGGGGAACGAAACTCAACTATCGCGAACTCTCCAAATCATATATTCTCCCATGGAAAAATCAAAAAAAAAAAATCAAGTTCCCATTTATTATAAACCTTGAAAACGCCAGCCCCTCCAGCTCTAGAACGAGCCCAGTAAGAAACCCTCCCACCTGCGTAGCGAAAACAAATAAAAACCTCATGCTACCTTGGCCTCCCTAAGACCTCTCAATAATGTGAGTATTTCAACCTGCACAGATCCATCGAAACCTTTGACCTGGGTTATCCTATTCCCGGCCCTTTCATTATTCCCAATACGTCAAGTAAACCCCCACCTTTTCAACCTCAAAAATTCGATCCTTCAGTCCAGACGCTAGCTTGGAAGCTTTTACCCGTTGGACCCTCGCCGCCTGACGGGTCTTCCACGTTGTCATTGTAGTTTCTCTATTTCACATTATTCTTATTCCGTGAGTAATTTAAAAACGATTGCCGATTGTTTGTGTGACTTACCCCAGTACTACTAAAAGCACGGTTGATCTGGTTCGTGAGGCCTTCTTGATAAATGGTCGAAGAAGAAAGCGTAACGGGACAACTGATTCGCCCAGCTTGAAGTAATTCTCAAGAAGCCACATGCCCTGGACACGACTAGTCTCGGTCGACACGACAGGGTAACATGCCCATCAGTTACCTAATATGGGGCCCTACAGTAGGCCATAAGAGGAAATTGCATTTGGTGATTAGTTTTCTCATTTTTCTATGTAGAGATCTACAACAGTCACCTGATCTGTCGTACAGGTAGTATATGCATATAACAAAACGGGACAGCCCCGGTACGTACGTACCCAAGCTATATCTACTGTATGTATATATTTGAAGGTGTTCCCTAGAGGGAAAGATACGAATTTGAATGTTACAACGCAAAGGGGAGTTCATTAACATTATGATATTAAGACATCATTCACTATGATGAGATGAAATATGTACTTAGTGTATATACAAGCGTCCACCATTACAGGACCCATATCCCTTATTTATACGTCACTGCAATAATCAATTTCCCCTTCTCCACCTCTACTATATCCACAGGAACCTTTACTGTTGTCGCCCCAACCTCATGGAGATATATGATTTCTCCACATCTAGCACCAGTCACATTAATCCACGGGTCTGGTGAGGTCCCAGGCTCGTGCCACAACACGAATGTCAACATATCACCGATATCTTTCTTCACCCTCTGCGGTCCGTAGCCATCATGAGGTATAGTCATTGTCACGGTCCTCCTACGTCCTATGATTTGTTGATGGAAATGGACCTCCCTGTATTCGGAGTTGGCGGCAGGGTCAATGTCCGCGTCAGGGTGGTCCGTGATGATTGTTGCTCGAGGTGCGCTAGAGCGGGAGACCCCATCATCCAAGTACATTGAGTACGACTTGGGATGAGAATTAGCCGAAGGCTTGGAATGATGAATGGGATATGACGTACATTGTCTATTCCAGCACTGGGGTAAAAGTGGATGGTAATGGGGTTTGGGCCATTCTTCAGTGTCATCGACTGGCGTGGTGATATTTGTGGTATTATGCCACCTGGGAGGATATGATGTCAGTGGAAGTGCAAACTATCACTGGAATTATAACTCACCTTCTCGCACAAACATCGGGCAGATCTTTGGCATCCAGGCCGTGTCTGCAGAAATATGTGCATCAAGAAAGAACCGGTCTCCACCTCTAAGTTTTTTCCCTAACCTCCGTCCAGGTAGCCTGTCTCCTGGCTCAATGCCCAAGTTGAATGAGTACCACGACGTGCTTCGGGGAAGATATACTTCACGCCCACCACCTGCGTCCTTCAGAGGCCGCATTACGGGACATACCAGTAAGTCCTTCCGTACCATATATTCATTGTCCAAACACCAGTCATTTTCCCCCAGTAAGGTGGTGTCCATAGTATCAGTGATGACTAGAGCCCGAGCAATGGGCAACCCATTGAACTGATGCTCAAACATTGCATCGTAAAGCAGCTGCATCAGGCTGTATCTCAATTTCACATAGTACCTACAAGCAGGCTCTACAGCCAACCAAGAATATCTCTCGTGTTCCTCGAATGATCGAATATTCTGCCTGAAGTAGTCTGTGTATGCCCATGGCTCCTGAAAGAGCTTCATCCCCCGCTTGCCGTGGTAGTGATTTCGGAACCAAGGGAGGAGTGAGTATGCACAATACCAGCGAACAAGGAGCTCTGGATCCGCCCATTTGAGATGATAATGGCCATATGCTGGCATAAAACCACCTACATCTGCCCCCACCAGCTCATTCCCAGAAAGCCCAATAGCAAGAACCTGACACACGGAAATCTGGAAGTGATCCCATGTACTTGCATTGTCTCCAGTCCACAGCCCTGCATAACGGTGTTGCCCCGCGAAGGATCCACGGCCAATAATGAAGTTACGTTTGTTCTCACGGATAGGCAATTTGTTTAGGCCCTCATACGTGGCTTTGTGAAGGTTGTAGCTATACAAAGCCCAGACCTCGATAGCAGGTTTTTTTACCTGCTTCCCAGAGGCCTCAGCTTCCCATGTGTCGTCAGTGATCATAAGGCGAAAGGGGAGGCCTTTCTGGTCTCCATATTCTTTAGCAATGGCTGGCGTGGTCATGTCTTGCCAGATGAACTCCAAGCCCTGCTTGAAAAGATACTGATACTGCCTTCCCCAGAATTCTCGAATCGCTTTTACATTCAAATCCAGGTAGTATCCTGGAGCACCCAGTGCCCCACCATAACTAACACCGCCACGGTAGGCTTTACCAGAGTTGTAATTTGAAGGTAAATCGTAGCTGGCGCCTGGAAACTGGCCTACTTCATTGATAGGGTCAATTAACCACTTAACGCCATTTTCGTAGCAAACGTATTCTACCTCATGGTATGGCGTAGGCCCATTTCCGAACTCGTTGTAGCGTACGTCTGGAATGAAGTATCCTTTTGTGAGTCCATCCCGGAATGTTTTGTAAGTCGTGCTTGGCGAATTGTTGACGACTGGAGTAATATTTGTTGCGCAGACAATGCCCTTCTCACGCAGCTCCGAGAACATAGTGTCCGGTCGAGGAAATTTTCCGTTGACGTCAATGGTAAATGAACGATAGTTATCCTGGATATCTACGTCGATATGAATTGCATCCAGAGGAATATCCCTATCTACGTAATTCTGCCCAACTTTCAGTACCTTTTCTCTTGTATCATATCCGTAGCAACCCTGATGATGACCAAGTGCATATCGCGGCTTCAACCTACTCTTCCCAATAATATTTGTCAAGCTGGTAATAATTTCTCCAGCACCATCACCTGCAAAGACAAAATACTGTAACTCACCAAACCTGGTAGCGGCCTTAATCTGGCCCGAATTATTGGTCAAGAAATCCACTAAGACCTGGGAATAATTATCGACAAAAGTGCTTACTTGGCTCCGGTACCCAGGTATTCCTCCCAGTTCCAGCCAATAGGGTTCGGAGTGGTAGAGGGGTTCGCGTTCATCCTTTGGTCCTATTCCGTACACGGATGAATAGGTCATGTTGTCAAAATTGAAGTAGTTCATCAGCGTTGGTCGTTTCAGCAATTGTTGACCCCCCTGCTCACCGAAACCTAAATATCGTGCAGGCCCTGGCTTGTTCGTTGTAAGCACGATGTTCTGGGCTGTTCCGACTGTCTTGAATGCGAGGAACCCAGCCGGTGTGGACCATACGATTTTCCGTGCTCGTACGGGCTCAATTCCTGAAGGGATATTCAAGACATATTCTTCAATCTCCCTGATAGCCTGATCTAGATATATCAATATTCTGACTCTTATATGGTCAGATAAATACAACAAACCTCAATCCGGAGAGATTTCTTATAGACTCTCAATTCAATTACTGTCTTCCCTCCGTTCTTAGCCTGGCGAGCTCCTTCGGATGGATAATTTATTGACTATATAGAGCATATATCGCAATATCAGTATATGGTAATATCATTTGCATATGGAGGGGCAGCCTGCCTGAAGTGAAAAGAATTGCCCCACATCACCCAATACGGTTTCCCATACCGTCCCCTCCTTTTCATCCAAATGCTTCCGCAATGCTGCCAATGTGTCAATTATGACAGTTCGACTATTGAAATCTGTATATTCGTTTGCCGTCTTCTTGGTAGGGTCAAATCGAATTCGCCAAACATTTGGGCGCACAAACTGGACCAAGAGGAGAGCTCCAGGCCCGGGATGACTACACAATCGAAATATCGCCCCTGTGGTCACAGCCGGTACAACTCGGGGGTCATTATCAGATGGATTAAAGCTACAAGTATCTGGAGAAGTGAAGCTCGAAAGGTTCTTTTCTGCAAAAAAATCCTCAGGTAGAATGAATGTATGTCCGTCGATGGGAGCTCTGTTCCCGGGAGTAACGTACGGCATGTTGGGAACATATAGCTGTAGACCACAACCCAGACTCCTTCGAATTCATGGGCCACAATTGAGAGGTCCTGAAAAACCGAAGAGAATTGAAGACATTGAAACTATTTTGAAATAGGGGTTCAGATTACGACAATCATGGCCTCCTGGCCCAAGCGCAATATGTAACTCAAGGACCCCTGATGAAGATCCAGGGCCCAGTAGGTATAACGTTGAGTAGTCTTTGCCACCAGTGCCATTGCGGAAAAGGGTCTGGTGCATGGGCATGACTACAGGACGGATTCGAGAACCACAGCACCAAATAGAAACATCCAGGACGGCTACATAGTCAGCAAGCTTTAGTGGAGAGGTGTATTTTGCGGGAAAGACAGGGGCTTTTGCTTGCCAGTAAAACCAGTTCCCAATAACCCTCAACTCTACAGGATATGTTAATCTAGGCTTGCTGCAGCTGAAAAGGTGAACTCAGCGGCCATATGCATTAATTATTGTCCCAACTACATACCTTACAGTAAAGGTAACCTATGAGGCTTGTCAGTACGAACACTCATCTCCATATATTATTGCTCCAGTAGTGCCGCCCCTAGCCTTCTGTGGTGGCCATGGTGCCTCACAGTTATCATCATCTATCAGATGTACTATATGTACATATGGTCGTGGGGTATGCGAGATTAGATGATAAATCCCCCCTTTTTTTCTTTTTAAAAGTTTGTACTAGCATGGACCCTAGTTCATGACGCCTTTGGCGGAACCTTCATTATAGGGGATGGTCAAAACCCCTTGTTAGTTGCTGTACCTACAGTACTGTATTGTAGCCGATAGAGAAAATGACAGGGGTTACCTAGGCTTGGCATACGAGTAGCCTGAGTTGCTGGATATGGATCCTGAAAATGCAAAACAGAAACTTAGTGACTTTGGCACGCCATTTTCTCGATCACCAAGTGGGTAAATCACATAGACCTTTTGAATATGTGCTCAGCGGATGCTAATAGTATTGATACACTATCGCAGACAACCCGTCTGATGTACTTAAGAAGAGAGGTCCATTATAGCAAGGGGGTACAGGGGTGAGAAAACCTTTGCACTCTGTCTGGTACAGTATTGTATGGCAGGTATAGCAAGAGGTATGAAATCCCCGTCCCGTCTGGTATAGCAAGCGATCTGCTATAGCAAAGTCCGTTATAGCAAGAGTTGACTACTGTAAGTGCAAGTGCTCGGCACTTTCTGCATTAGGTAGCATGTGTATCTATCTTTCTCTATTCTGAACCTGAACCCATATTCCGTACAAAATTCCCCAATATGCATCGTTTGGGCCTCTTTATGCAAGGAGGAATGATTCTTTTGCCAACTACCGTAGCTGATATACCTACCAATGAGACGAATCCCTGCTCATGTCGCCAAAGGTATGTCCCTCACGTGACTCCTCTTCAATCAAACAGATATCGATTATCGGTGGCTGCACCGAGACTCTACTTGATATTGATATCTGGGCAACCAGGAGAGGTCCATGCTCAACCTAACATGCTCGACGCAAGATGTCGGCAACCAGCTGCAGGAACCGATATTGAAATAGAAATCCCTACGACGAAAATGGCCAGTTGCTACTAACCTCAACGACTACCAACTGCCAACTGTCAATGTCTGTGTTTCGAAAATAAACGGGAATTTTACTGTAGGTATGCAAGCTAGGCTAATAGATATCTTTCCTCTACCAAGATTCCTCGCCCTCCAGGTCCATCATTCTTGAATATTACAAATTTCACGGATTGTCCTCTCCTCGGTACGCCGATGCTAGAGGTACTAAGACAAACATCAAAGAACGTGTTTGTCCCGCTTACGATTGGAGGTGGGATCAGAAATGTAGCTGACCCAGATGGGACTGTCCATTCCGCGCTCGAGGTAGCGAAGGAGTACTTTGTTTCTGGGGCAGACAAACTATCTATCGGGTCTGACGCCGTTGCAGTGGCAGAGGCGTACTATGCGAACAACAGCATCCCGACGGGAATACCTTCAATCGAGCAAATCTCCAGCGCCTATAGGAACCAAGCTGCCGTGGTATTAATAGATCCTCGTCGGGTATACATTCCCGATTCCGACCTTCCCACATGCCCCCACGATTACATCTCCACAGCCTTCCCCGGTCCGAACGGGGAGACTCATGTCTGGTACTAGACCACCGTCAAAGGTGGCCGCGAGCCCCGTCCTCTGAGTGTCCAAGCCCTCACGAGCGCTAGGGTGTGGGGAGCTGCTGTTGAATAGTATCGATAAGGACGGGAACGAACTCTGGGTTCGACCTCGAGCTAATCAATGCAGTGAAGGAGGCTGTGAAGATCCCAGTGATTGCGTCCTCGGGGCGGGCAAGCCAGACCACTTTGTGGAGGTGTTTGAAAGAACGGAGACTGACGCGGCTTTGGGGGCGGGATGTTCCATAGGGAGAAGTATGAGTTGGGCAGGTAAAGAGTGTATTGGCGGAGAAGGGGTTATTAGTTAGAGAAGAAGAGGTGGAAATACAGAGAGACTCAAAGGATGATTCGCTGGTTTGGGGCTATTTTGTCAGGGTTTCCTTTTTTTGAGAGGGGGGGGGGGGGGGGTTTACTGTAACTTTTGCGAGTTCACTCCATGTATACAGACAGCTATTACCCATTTGGAATATTATCTGTTCTCATTCTCTTAGTCAATCTTTCTCGCAGAGCAGCATAACTGTTCTAATACCCAGAAGGCCTAAATATATCGCGTCCACAGCGTTTTATGTTCGTAAAGTCAAATATGTAAGCTGATCTAACTTTACACCGCAGAACACGACCTTATTTTATTCAAAAAAAAAAATGAAACAAAAAAGAAGAAATCTTTTTCTCCAAGTACCCCACCACATCCTAATTTAGAAGCATGAAACAAGCGGACAAGCTTCTAGATTATCAATAGGGCTGCGTGGGCTGTGCTTTGCATAGCTAAGCTTTTCGGCGTTCGTAACGGTTGAAAGCTTGGCCTTAGTCTGGTTGGCCTCATCGGGATAAGGTACCGTATTGGGTAGTCTGGTTGCACTACCCATGGTAACCTACATACTTGATCAGCGCTAGCGCTGTAGACCGGGTATCTAAGCACGGGGAAGTTTATACGGTTTGAAAACCCGGTGTGATTTGTTGCGAGGAGTGGGGGATGTTTTAGTTCAGCTTTGAAGATGAGCTTTGGAAGCAAACTGGCCACAGCACTTCTCAGCAAGAAGATACAATGGAGCAACTTGAGGGCTAGTACCGTCAATTGTGGCAGACGGTACCCGGGACAATATAGCATAATTATATGGAAAATAAAGGTACCTATGATCAGTTTGTGGCGCGGCGGTGTGGAGTGGGATCAATGGCCGTTGTTCAATTGCAGGGAGTAGTCTCGGATAGGACGGGATGCAAGATATATTTGGCGGTCTTCGCATTGTAAGACAGACATGTTGAGGTGAGCGTTCCTACCCCACTAGATGATTAGGATTTGCCACTATGCACTCCTTGTTTGACCGGCTGTATTTGAAGGGTCGACCTAGTCGCCCGGCACTGTGTAAGGCGAGAAGTTTCTCAGGCCAGCTACTCGAAGCCCAAGTCCCCTATTTACATTTACAGCCACAGAGTGGGCGTCTTAGTATAAAAATTACAATTCTTGCATGCACTCTTCGGTGTTCCCGCTCGACTCTCCTTGACGGCCCAACCAAGGAGTGCAAACATATGTCAACTACGGAGACAATATCAGCGTCAACCAAACTCCATAATTTGGGGCGAATCACCTTTTGAGAGTTAAACCCCTATTGCCTTATCCCTGGAAATTTAAATCTACCGAACATTTCCGCTGTCAACTAGATTCTGCAAGCTTTTTGACTAGCATTTTGTCAGTCCGTTGTTAGTGCTTTATCCAAGGGGCAACGTATATAGGGAACGGCTGAGAATTTCAAAGTTGGAGATCAGCCACCATCGACATAAGGAATCAGGTAGTTGGAGAGAATCTACGAAGCTCCGTTGTCCCTCAAACCCACAAACTCCATTTACCACTCAACGATGGTCTTTTCCAAGTCTCCGGGATTCATAAAAGCTATCCTCTTCTTCCTACTCTCTCTCAACAGATTGACCTTTGCCATTTATCTCTCTGATCGATCCGCCACCACCCGTACAGATTTTCCCTGCATTTCAAGATGTCTCTCCGACTCTTCCGTTTCAGATACCTCAGTGTGCAAGGACAGCACCATGGACGTCGATAACTGTCTATGTGCAATAGTCAAATGTGTTGCACCGAAGGCAGTTTTCGCTAATTGTGTGGAGTCCTGCAGTCAGGATGAACGAAACAGGCTGAGGGGAATTTGTGGAACTGGTCAGATTGGTGGTAATAACAATGAAAAAAAGGAGATTGTTGGTGGGATCAAGGAAACTGGCCCTATCCTAGCCAGTACTAATTCAAAAACCGAGACAAATACGGGAAAAGGGGATGATGATGATGGTGATGATGATGATAATGGAGGGGACTCGACGGATGATGATGACGACGACGATAAGCCACAAAAGGCCCCCGATGTGCCCGTGAGGATGAGAAACACAACCAATACTAACAATACAAGCGATGAAAAGAGCCCAGACAATAAAGGCAGTGCCAGTCTCCTTGTGGGACATGCAGGGTGGACAGGGATAGGAGCAGTTATCGTCACAGTCATGTTGATGGGTTTTATATGAGTCATCAGCCGAGAAGGGCCATCTAGCATATTAGATTACCAGAGTCCAGTTAGTGGCTTGGAAGTTGAGGAATTCACGAGGACGAGGCTACACAAAACACTAGTCCTGCTTATTTTGTAGGTATATACCATAACGAGTCCATCACTATTCACGATTTCTTTAGGATATTGCAAAGCGTTCAACCCCAGATCACTTTGGTATTTTCATAACTTTTATGCTTCTATTTTCTCATATTCTCGTTTTCTTATTTTTTCTTGTTCTCGTTGTTCTCGTTTAAGAAGTGTAACACGAAAAAAGGAGGGAGATAACCTAAGTAGTCTAGTTGGGAGATAACGCACATTTTGTTTGAATTCAAAGAAACACAAAGCTTCGAGAAGCCAGTTGTGGCAACACAGATCGATTTACAGTTTCAGCATATACGAGTTCCTTAAATCTGGAAACATGCAGTCATATCTTAATTGGGATCTACCGGTCGGTTACATACATATATATAGAGAGTAACCCGCAGGTCGTTGGAACTTACTTACTTAAGTAATTTCGAAGCATAGTTCTGTGAAACGTTGTACAGCATCAAATAGGTGTTTACGCTGTGTTTAATCTTAATATGACTCCATTATGACCTAACCGAATACATGCGCAGACTTTGAAAATTCACACAATTTTCGGATTGTGGTATATAGATCTTATATTATCCTGAATACAACTGCAAGACTTCTGAAAATGATGATAAAAAATACAGACAAGATTAAAGAGAGGGATTTGGGCTCCTTTTTAAGAAAGAGGAAAACATGGCAATATCGGCGATCAATTATACCAAAAAACCAGCATTCCAATTCCGCCCATTCTCTAAACACCTGAATCTTGACAGCCGTTACTGTATGTAGTCTGCCAACCAGACTAGTGGGGACGTGAAGCGACAGATGAACACCTCTAGTGCAGGCCAGACTACATACTTGGCACTCCTCCAAGATCTACAATATGTGCATACTCAGTTATCCGGTTGGCAATACTCCGTCACACATTCTGCCTAGAATTTACCCAGTATAGAAATCTAAAGACCCTATGTATCTATGAGCAAACACAAGTATCTTAACCTCCATTCAATGGTGGGTATTCGTTCACTTATATCCAAGAAAAAAAAAAAAAAAAAAAAAAAAAAAAACTCTTGAATTTGTAGAATCCGGATTTTTTTCTTCTGCCCCCAGTGCCATGCAATCCTCAATTTCCACCTCAACTAGCTCTTCAGAGTCGTGGCAGACCTCTAGATCGATGTCAATCACTACTTGTTCCCTCTACCTATCATCTCCACTATGATATCATCTCCATTACCAGCACAGTCCCTACAAACAACCCCCTCTCCTATAAGCCACCTTTTCTCCCCATACAACCTTCAGCTTAGATAGGGCTTGAGGCATTTTGGGCTTGAGAAGTCCGCCAGCCAATGCAGCATCACATATCTCCTTATATTTTACCCAGGTTTTTAATTGACCACCACTATTATATACGTGTACATATGAACTAACATCTGAAGGATCACATGTATATGCATGAGATCATATGGAACATCATATGAAGCACATAAACGTTCACACATGTACGTAAACTTGACGATATATGTACGGAACCTCAAAGGGCCTAAGAGGGTCTGGCATGACATGCATGACATTCTCCTCGGCTCATACCTATATTACTCCTCCTCAACACGGACCAAAACCCACTTGTGAAAGAAGTACATAACCAATTCATCCTTATTTAAAACTATAACAAACCATGGTAAAATGGAAAAAAAAATGAATAGGTAAAAGAGTATAAGAGAACTGAGAGTGGTTTGGTACATAAATCGGCCAGAGTTTGCAGCAATCTTCTTTATCCTAATAGGAGTATCAGCACTCTGGTAGGCTGAAAGGTGCTGGTGCCCCTCGCGTTGAGCATAACCATGAGCATAATCAAAATCGATGGCCAGCAGCCGGACTTCTTCCAGTCTGCCAAAATGAATGCTGAAGAACTTCTTGTCTTATTAAAGTTAATAGGCCATGGAAATATTGTCTTCATTTTCAATGCAGTTGGGTTAGCAGCAAACTACGTTCGGAGGTGGGCCCTCTGCATAAGGCCAAAACAGCCTACATCAAAGGGCTATAGGAGATGTGTGCTAAGACATCATGTGGATATTGTGATTAAGGGCAAATTGTACTACTCAGTAGTGAGTATGTGAAGAAGAGCCATACACAATAAGAATTCGTCAATTTGCTTTGGTTTCTTGTCATTGGCTCAAAATGGTCGGAGATATAGGAAACTCCAGCCCATGATCCATATACCCACTGCTAACGTAGTATCCTTACACTCCACACCACGCCACGTCGATTGTATTGATGCCGCAGCTTGAGAAATGCCTTTGCCTTTATAATTACTGGTACTTTTGGGACCCCCCTCTAGCACCTCCTTTCCTGGCATTCCTCCCTTCTTGCGGATCGGTAGCTTCAGTGGTTTATTGACCCATTAAGATAGTATGATGCCCATGTGTTTTGCCTACGTAGATAATGAATGGTGAGATAATGCACCTAGCTACCGAGATCATTTCCAAAACACCGATGAATTCCCGTGATCCTTCACTGAATGCACTGAGTGTACCTATCTCTAGTCTGGTTGGCACACCTATCTCATATCCTTAAGGCTTATTGTTGCCTATTTTGTTGTTGCGCTCATTGAGTACGTCTTGTGCTATCTGCTGTAGCAAATCCCGCGCAAGCGGAAATCTCGCAATCTGCCATCTCGATGTGCTGCTCCCCAAGAGACCTGTGTTCCCTTAATCCTACGAACTAATGTTACTGGGTGAACACCATATCTGCGTGCAATATGAGCCTGGGGTGTCCGCAGCAAAAATCAAGTGCTGCTGCATCCTAGGCTCTGATTGTGTGATTGTGCATTCATGTTGTTGAATGGACAGATGGATATTGGAGATATCGGGCCTGTCGGAGGAGGGTGGTTTTGGCAAACAGGGAATTCTATGCATTTCGCTTCCCCACCAATAATTATATCCTTTCTATCTCACATCAGCTGGCGATAATTACCATTTCCAACAGACTTAATTTTTGGGGGACCAACAAGAAGTAACAGAGGAAGTTGTAGGCTTGTAAAACCGGCGACTGTCTACGAAAAGAGTTTACTAAAAATGGAAGGAGGGGGAGGAGGTGGTAGTGAGGAATAGGACATATAAAAAAGGAAATGCCCCTACACCAGCGACAATCAAGTACAGCAGGTAGGCTTCTGTAATTGAGATACATTAGCAGCATATTCGACCCACAATACCAACTTTCCCAAACCCAGAACATAATGTGCGGCGGGCACTCGCAGACGAGTACGCCACCACCACCAGAGAACACGCCCTATGCAGGCACTCCACCGGAATCAGTGGGAGAGTGCCAACTAGGCGGCGAGAATATTATAGCACCATTCTTCTCCAAGGACACTATCGTTGATGGACGCAAGGATGGTTATTGGATTGAAACATTTAAGTTAGAGCCCACAGACAAGGCTGATAGTCTCATTGCGTAAGTACCAAAAGTCCCTACTCCTAGGCCTGAAGTAGTAGAGAACTACAAAATGGCTAGTAGTTACGTCGAAACATTTTACAGTCTGTTTGAGAGTTACATTGGTATGCAATTTAAGGTACTAAATTTGCCTTCCCATGTATAGCTATGGAATCGATACCGGCGACATTTCCCTATACTACAATCCGAGAAATGAGCCTCATGCTACATCTGAGGAGAAAGCCATGACCTTAAATGAGAAAGCTACCACTCCAAATGATCCAAAGTCCACTTGGAGAAGATGGACTATTGCACAACTCAATACTCCTATTGCTGTGACGCTAGCCGATGTTGCTGGTAATGGGCGGATGGATATCATCATTTGTTATCAGTATGGAAAGACAGCCTTGACGGCAGACCCTAAGGGTGGTTATGTTGCGTGGTTGGAAAATCCTGGGAAAAACGCCATGGCAGAAGGAAAGCCTTGGACTCAGCGATATATTGGTAGCTGGCCCACCATGTACAGGTTGAGGGCTGGTTACTTTACCAATTCGTAAGTAGCAAAAATTCACTACACCGGTGTATAACCTGACTACTGACGATTCTCGCTCCTCTAGGTCCGTCTTACAAGTTGTGGCGGCTCCATTGTCTGCTGCTCTGAATGATTTTGTATGCATATCTATGTCACCATTAGTTTTAGTTTCTCATAATATTTGCTGTGTGAATAGACTACTCCGGTTCCTCTCCTATTGTTCACTCGGCCAGACAAAATCTACGATGCGTATGCTTCCCACTTTGCTTGAAGCCGACTTAGTTCGGATATATCTAGCTGACGGTTTCGTTTGTGCCATGTAGCTTTGAATGGCCCAGGGAAATTATTGATGATCACAATTTCCGATCTATCCATGAAGCAGCACATGTGAAGTAAGTTACCCTCGTCTAGTACTTTGAAGTATTGTATTCATACGGGCGGCAACAGGTTCAACTCAAAAAGTCAGAAAGGACGAGATTCCTTCGTACTTGCCTCCAGGGAAGGTATTACCTGGATGCACTACGATAAAAAACCTTCCCCACAATGGAAGGCAACAACCATTGGTCTTGGTGTTCCACCTATGAAGGGACAAAATTACTGGGGCGAGGCATCAGTCAATGTAGGAACTATGCCTGGAGATGATGTGGGCTACTTCCTCTCAGTTGGTCCATTCCGTGGTGGCTATGTAAGTGCCTATACTAAAAAGGGTACGGATCCAACGAGTACTGAGTGGGTCCATCACCTCCTGGACGTTTATGGAACACCAGAGCAACAATATATGCAAGGTGCGGGCCCAGGGCATCATGTGGCCGTAGGAGACTTTGACGGTGATGGAGTGGATGAATGCCTTGTTGCCATGTTCGGGCCGAGTGCTCAGTACGGCCAAGGGGTTTATTATTACAAGCCAGTCGACCTCGCAAACGGGACTTTTGCAAAGTGGAAGGTTGCCAATGAATCCGCTGCCAGAATTGCGGTTGGGTGGGTTATTCTCAGCTTATATGCAACTTAGCTACCGATTACGTTCTAAGTTATAGGCAGGATTCTAACAACTTCATTTTGCACAGGGATTTTACTGGAGATGGAAGGTTGGACTTTGCAACAATTGTTTATAATGTCCCTGGTTACTACGAGGGTAGTGACCCAACAATCCACCTCTACTGCAACCAATTCGCACGGCTTCCCCCCACCGACCCGCAGGTGATTTCTACCCTCTGGGAGAATGAATCTCTCATCTACTTCCCAAAGCCCGAAACTATCAAGAAAATCCAGGAGATTCCACTCCTCGAAATCGGGGGCTACAGAGTTCACCTCGTCATCATGCCTCCAAACCATGCTCTACCTGTTTTGGAAACCCAAGGTATCAAGGTCCTGTGGGGTCAGCTCTCCGACCGCGGAGTTGCCTCCCGTGCGCTCAGTGTCCCTCCTTTCGAAGCCGAGTCTGCCAGGGTCGAGTCTTCCCTGTTGAAAACAAATACGGAGGGATGCGTGTTCATCCGATTTGTCAGTATCACAAACGATATTGAGCGCCGTAAGTGGAAGACAAATGCAGATGTCCCAGTCAAAACTCTTTGGAAGCCCAGCTACGAGCAGCTCCAGGTTCCAACAAACTTTTTGAAGTTCAAACAATATGATACCGATGATACAAGGCCGAAACGGGATTTCTATAACCTTACGGGCTTCAATTTCCGTTTTTTGGAAGATAAAGTTAATCTCTGTCATATGCAGTTTTGGACAGCGGCGAAAGGTACAAACTGTGGAGTGCATAATCATTCCGGAGATGCCTTCCTCGAAGTCCATATCAGCCTGTTCCCCGGGACCGGAAACGGGGGTATGTGGCGTGTCACGGACGGCGTTTATGTCCATCCAAATGAACCAAATGCTGTTCCACCAGAGTATTTTGATAAGTTGCCTCTTGGTAAGTTGGAGCAACATGGTGGCTTTTGGGACAGAAACTGTGCGGGAACCCCAACGCGCAGGGATAAGTCTGCGAGTGTTAGCTATCCATGGCATAAATGGCAGGGAGGGGACGAAGGCGATGCATTGGATATTTGGACGGCATTTGAGTTTAATCCCGATTTAATTACGTCGTTGGAATGAGAGCGACCTAGATTTGTGGGGTGATTAGGCAAATAATGAAGTTTTGGGAGTTCTTTGTGTTTTGAAGAGGTGACGTTCAAGGAGAATAGAGACGTTCCGCATCCTGGCCTGGCGGACAATGCAACTTTAGTCACGCCACCTCCTACCCAGGTAGCGCTAGATGTCCGCCGAAGAAGAGTTTTTACAACCCTGCCAGTCTTAAGCAGTCGGTACGGTACCAGTCAGGATTTAGAGTAAGCAAAATTTTCACTTAACCGCATTCCGCCATTTGTTGTTGTTTTTAGCGCGGTAAACTAGAGATATTCTAAGGCCAAAAAATATGCTATCGATGGCATGTCTTTTGCCTGGCGGACATCTCACCCTGGTCCCATATCCTTGCTGCTCACATGATATGGTCGGGTTGCTGTGGATACAAGCCGCCAGGCCAGGGTGCGGAACGTCTCTAATAACATCCGTATCAATATTATGCTATACCGGGAAAACTGGTGAATTAGAGACCATGTCGGTTTTTGAGACATTTCTAATTACAAAGCGCACTAATACTAATTCTACCTGAATCTGTTGCTTAGACAGGGGGCTCTACATGAACACCGTCTGTAGCCTCCACTATATACTCAACCTCTTCATCAGACCCCAACGCATCATCTATCTGCCATGGCCCTACCGTAATATCTGGGAGGCCACGCACATAAAGCTTTGTATCTTCAGTCCCATCAGGAGATAAAGAAATACCTGCCTGTTTAAAAGACTTAATGATACTCTCTTTTTTCTCTGTATGTAACCAAAGCCATGCTTGTCCAACTGCTTCAGTTATGAGAATGCGTCGACAACCAACACTCTCATCTGTTTCCCCAACTGCTTCCAACTTTTCCTCTAAAATATCCGCAATTTTATCCTTAACTAGCTTGTTAAGAATTGTATCCATAGGCTGAACATATCCTGTACAGCCATCTGGAATATATACTGGAATGATATGTCGCTCTTTCATAGCATTCAGGACCTTCTTAGTTTTTTGACCACTAAAAACATCCAATACTACTAAGCGTTCAGGTTGCGGTAGCTCTAATGTAGAAGAGGTAGTTCCGCAAATATTATGCTGAATCCATTTCATAGTAATCTCTTCATTACTATATGCTGTAGAATTGAAGAAGACCGTAACACCAGGATGGTATTTCTTTCGTTCTTCTTTCCGAGGCTGCTGCTCAACAGTAGAACTGCCATGGAATACCAAGATTGGCTTATATCGGAGTTCTCCATCAGCACAGGCAGTGATCATGAGAGTTGCTTGTCGTTTTGTCCAAGAGGTATACTCAGTGTGAATGAAGACAGTAGTTGTGCCTTTAGTATCAAATGTACGATTTTGTAGGAACTCAAAAGGTAATGGTGTCTAGTCCATATTATAGATATATTGAGGTGGGAATCGATTGTGTTGTTGAGATCTTGCTGGTGGTTGAGATTTTCGTCGTATTTCTTGTAGAAAGGTTTGTATTGCCTTTGCCTTATCATCCGGAGCATCTTGTCCAACTTTGGTTTTTACCCGCCATGAAATGCTCCATCGCTCACAAAACCCTTCAAACCACCCATTAGAGAATGTACATGGATAACGCTTCTTATTTGCAGCATCCACTCTAACTTCCTCTCGCTCTTCAAATATCTTCTTTCCTTCTCGTATAAACCAACGCTGTCCTACAGGCTTTCCTTGCTTCCGAATAGCTATAAAGCGAGTATGTAGCACTACCTCCATCTCATGCCAAACACCTTTAGGCGGCCTTTCTACCTGCCCCGAACCTTTCCGTGCTGCTACTATTTTAGCTTCCTGCTCCTTTCAGCGCAGTAGCATTGGCTTTGTAATATTAAGCTCTCGAGAGACCCCTTCCAATTATATCAGCCAATGCCTATATTAACTGAGTTCATTTGGCACCTACATCCTATGCTTGCCGGTATCTTTGCTCCTGTTTTCGGATCTATACGGGACTTTTGGAGCATGCTTAATGCCTTGAGTTTAAACTCTCTTGTATATGACTTTCTTCTGCTACTCCGTAACCTCCGGTTCAGAGAATTGACACTCCTAGGTTGTAGAGCAGTAGATTTGCCCTTAGGCCCTGGTCGGGTGGACTTAGTAGCTGAGCTTAGAATTGTAGACATTATTGGGTATTGGAATATTGAACTTTAATCCGATAATGTCGATAATACGTACTTACATTTTTCCTTTTCCTCCTAACTACTGTGTTGACCGTGTTGCCAACTTGTCATGTTGAGATCTCGCCCAGTTGCATGGTGGCTTGCAGATGTCTCAAAAACCGACATGGTCTCTTATTCACCAGTTTTCCCGGTATTCAATGTTGGCAGTTGTTACCAATCTTATACCAGGATTGCCAATTTAGATAGCTTGGATCTGCCTAACTAATAGTCTGGCTGGCACAAGCCTCTCGTAGAGAGTCTGGTCCGAAACTTTTTTTTGGGTGTGCGCGAAAGGCCAACCAGACTTGGTAGGTACTACTAACTACTTCAACCTACTAGGTAACCAGACTACCGTACCTACTCGTGCCAACCAGAACTATACCTACTCAGGCTGCAAGGATTCCTAATACAGACTAGCTGTCTGTATCATTAGTTATACTCCGTCTACTGTAGTACTTCAAATCACTAGTATTATATATGATCGGTTTCCCAGATGGCTTGAGCTAATTGATTCTCTGCACACTACTTCTAGTCCAGCGTCATGAGCCCAGGTTAGTCTGGCTTATCCCAGGTAAGAGGTATTTTACTGTAAATATTCTTCCCGTAATCTCTACCCAACAATCAAGTTTTCTTTCCAGCTTGTTAAATGAAACGGTCTTGATCATCTATTTGCTCTTCGCGGTAATTGTTCGAGCTTATTTCTTTTTTATTGGCAAAAAAAAGGAAAAAGAAATCATGAATAAAAGAAAGGGGATATGTACTGTACAGAAGTATTTTTGGTGGGAAGAAGAGGCGATTCATTGCTTAAATCAAATACTGCCGGGAACAAAAACTCCTTCGCGGGGGCGGGGGGGGGGGGGGGGGGGGGGGAGAGACGTTGGTCCCCAACTCCCTTCCACGCCTGATTTTGCGACTCATTCACGTCGTCACCCCGTCACAGTTCCAGAATCTATCATCTGCGGCATTCACATACCGTGTAAGTACCTGAAGGTTAACACCCATTAATTTGGGGATAATGCGTTTACCTATATCAAATAAAAAAAAACCATGATATCATCAAACATCTTTCGTTAGTGTTTCGAAGTCTTCTTTTCCATTCTGATGACTTTGTCGCAGTTTAGAAGGCAGAGAGGGTCGAATGCGAGTTTGAGCTATTCGAAAACACCGCGTTATTAAATGAAGCAAATCTCAAGACGAAGTTGTACAGCCAAACAAGTAGTAGGGGGAGGAATGGTCAACCCTAGAGTAAACCAGGATCCGCAACACTACTCACCTTCCTCATCGCATCCACTGTCTCCTCTCCCAACTCCTCCCTCAAATAGTCCCTCTTCACCAATCCCACCCCATGCTCCCCGTGATTGTCCCCTCCATCTCAATCGCCCTCTTCACCATCCTATGTACAATCTCTTCCACTATCGGCCTCTCCCTCTCCTCAAACAGCAAAATACAATGGAAATTTCCGTCCCCCACATGTCCTACAATTGCACCGACTCCACCCCCAGGGCTCCGGTCACTCCACTCCTTGATATCCCTCTTCGTCCCCTCCACAATATCTGACAACCTCGACACTGGAACCGCCACGTCCGTCGTCCACACTTTCTGCGCATCTCCACCCTCATTATGTCCCGCGGACCCACCAACATCAACATTCAGCTTCTCATCACGGGATTTTGGTGGGTGATCGTGCTGAGTCTTCTTTAGCGCGATAACAGACCACAACGCCTCCTTCCTCGCTTCCCAAAGCTCCGCCGCCTCTTCTGCATTCTTTGCAAACTCGAATCCTGCTTTCTGTGAAGTCTTATTGATAATCTCCTTCACCACCCCACCTGTTCCTTAACTGAACCCTGAGTTCCCGAGAACTTGAAAAACAGCGTCGGTGCTTCTTTCCACGTCCTCTCCGTCATACCAGCATCGTTGATGCATTTCATCTGTACATCATCCAGCAGTTCGACGGCGGCAACTTGAATCCCCTGCGCGACAATCTTCTCCACTACATCTGTCGCCTCCCGGATGGTACTAAAGTTCGCCACAGCAACAGACTCATTCGGTGGCTTCACAGCTAATTTCAAAGTAATCTCTGTAACCAAGCCCAGTGTTCCCTCACTACCAATAAACATCCTCGTCAAATCATATCCCGCAGAACTTTTCCTCGGCCTCTGCCTAGTCTTGACCACAGTTCCATCCGCAAGGACAACAGTCAACGATATAACCCACTCCTTCATTGTCCCATATCTCGCTGCATTTGTCCCGGAACATCCAGTTCCTACCATCCCTCCAATCATCGCCCCTGGGCCTGGGTCCGGAGGGAAGAAAAGATTATCTTTCATGAGTTCCTCGTTCAGATACTCCCAACCCACTGCAGGCTGCACAATGGCATCTAAATCTTTGTCGTGGATCTTCAAGATCTTATCCATTCTCTGGAAATCGATTACCACTCCCCCGCGGGTAGGGGCAAAATGGCCCTCCAAACTCGTCCCACCGGAAAACGCCGTGACAGGAAGTCTTCGCTTATGGCAGATTTTCATAATCTCGCTAACCTCCTTCGTCGTCGAGGGAAAGAGTATGAGGAAAGGGAGGGGGTCTCCGGGTTGCCTAGGGTGCGAAGACCAATCACTCGAAGAGTGCCGTGCGAGCTCGGAGGGAGTGGTAGAGACATGGTCTTCCCCGAGAAGGCTCACGAAGTCGGTCCAGGAGGCTTCGAGGTTGCCTTTTGAGAGGTTGTGTTTTGGCGTGGGGGCGAGGTGGATGGGGGTCGTAGAGAGATCCTGGGGGGTTGGGGCGACAGAGTTGGCGCCGAGGTAGTAGAAGGCACCGGCGATGAAGAGGGATGCTAATATAGCCCGAGAATGTCAGCGTAAATGAGCGAGCAGAACGCGGAGAGCGTACCTAGTAATCCAGCCCATATCCTCGAGGACCCCGCTGCCAGCGCCTGCTGCGAGCGAATCGCGCGAGCTTCCTCTGCTCGCTGCTGTTTCACCCGTTCAGCGGTGTGGGAGTATAGTTGTCCTTGGAAGGAATTCTTGGAATCTTTATCCTTCCCAGTGTCTTGTGTGCGCGCTGTGCATTGAAATGTCCGCCGGGAGATCGATCCATATCCAGTTCTGCATGTTGTCGCTGCCGTGCATGTCCGCCGGAGTACTGAGGCGGAAGGTATTCGTGGAAGAGGCATCTTGACTTGAAGTTCTAGCAACTGCAACGCCGAGAGCAATCACTGAGACAAACCTACATAGAGTGTTGTCAGGATAATAATTAATATATATCTGCAACAGCAGACAGCCGGACGCCGGGGTATTGTCACCACGTCAACTAGGATTGTATCACCCCACCCATCAAGGTGACAATCCCAGCTCAGGAAGTGCATGACGTAGTGACATAAGTGGGATCCCGCAAGCAAGACGACCGTACTTACCTCAGATCAATTCTTAATCAGGGCACCTTCTTTTCTTTCAAGGGAAACAAGTCAGGTATCTAAGTGTGCTGCCACAATTTCCCGTTGCTGTTGCTATTGCTGTTGCTGTTGCTGCTGCCGTTGCCGCTGCCGTTGCCGTTGCCGTTGCCGTTGCCGTCTGATGGTTTATTGTTTCTCCGAGCCCCAAGTCTCGATTATCAATGAGACTAAGTACGTTCGTTAGAGAGCTGACTGGGCTTATCTCGTGCCCGGATTTTCAAGACTACCGTTTTTCCGCGCAATGTGGGGTAGGTAGTTAGTTTATTAGTAATCGGAAAATCACCAACTTCTCACGTCACGTCATGCATGAGACTTATCAGTCAGGGCAAGGGCACACCTTGCAGTAGCTTTAACCTTGTATTCTATTTATAAGGCTCCGAAGGTAACCCGACGAACAGAAGCTGGTTCATGCACAGGAAAACACCCATCCCTTGGCTGTTTTCTTCCTCTAGAAGGGTTTGCAAGACTCTTAATTGTAACTCATTGAATATAGACAAGGATTCAGGGTAAGAGAGTGGTAAGAATACGAAGTTGAATTGTTTGATTCAAAGAGGATTTGGGGTTAAGAATTCCAACCAGACTAAAGAATTCCATAATCACCAATTTCAAATCAATGGATGCTTCTGACTTCTTTCGTAAAAACACAAAGCTGATCTGAGCCCGAATTGTGAAAGCCATCCCTGATACTTTGCGGGTTTACCTTGTCAGGATTTCTGCACGTTGACTTGGGCTGGATTGGCTGAGTTCTTAGGCTCCGAACCTATACTTTATTCGCACGTTCATTTAGGAATTTAGGGGTTTTTATTGAGCCGGCTGATGCTAACTGAGTAAACAATGTAATATTATGGTACGTATGGTATTAGTCTGGTTGGCACAACGCCCCTCGTACTAACCCTCCTTTGCAACCAGACTATATGATATCATCTTCCCACGATCGATCAGAATCACCCGCCAAGCTTTTTTGATAACATTCGTGTTTCACTCCCTATACCTAAGGTCTGCACATCCAACGACATATCGCACTCATGTGCAAGGTCACAACCCCAATGCCATCTGTTATATTTCAAAACACCTTCCCCTGTGTCTAACTAACTTCTCCACTAGCACAGTCCTCCGTGCTAAACATCACTTTATGCTGGGTAAACAATTCACGTTCGAGATCTACATATAAAGTGACGTTAGAGTGAATGGAGGAGTGTACTTATGTATGACCTGCACCAAAAGGAAAAAAGATAGAAACAAAGGAGAGCTTGTGCCAACCAGACTAGAAAAAAGGCACCAAATTCCAATCTCATTTGTATCTGATGTAGGAAATCAAGAGACAAAATGTCTCAACACTAAAATGCCAGCCCAAATCTACAAGAACGAGTCTGGTTGGCACACACAGGGTCACGGACTATCTGCAACAAGGCCATGTAGTCTCGGAACTACTCTATATTATCAGACAACACGAGAGCAGCCAAGCGATTCCAAGATCATGGAAGCGTAAACATTAGTAGCGCAATTTGTGTAGAGGTAAATGAAGCGTGGCGGTACTGATGTGAAAATATCCCATGCTGAGTCGCTCAGATAGCTCTTTCGCTAGCGGAGCAAGAAAAAAGGTACAATATACTAAGCAAGCTGCAAACAATTGCAATTGCTATCCACTACAGGGATTCACCGGTACTATCTATATGTTAATCCTATCCGCGGTATCGCCTTATGTCAAGACCTGCTCAAGATCGCAGCTCCCGTGATATACCCCACCAAGTAGGCCCAGGCGCAGAAAAGCTACTCTAATTAAAGGAAACTATGCATGGAGAAATATAAACCCCTGTTTCATATTAGTGCCTCGTCTTCGCTAATCTCTACATACTATATATCCTACCTCAATCTGGCCACGATGGATCAGATTTGCTGTCTAAATTGGTAGAGCGGGGTACATATTTCGTACATGTACTTAAACTACATAACTTACTTCAAAGACGACCTCTAAACTGCCTCCTGGTCCATCTGATACATATATACATATATACATAAGTACCCATCCTATCAGTCCATTAGGTACTCAGGATATGCGAACACTTCGGGTGTTGGTGCGGAGGCGACTGCCTATTGGGGATAGGACACCTTCCTATTAGGGAAAGACAAGGAATTGGAAACAAGGTTAGTGCACTTGTGATGCTGACAGGCCAATGAACTAGCTTAGTCTGGTTAGTTCTAGCAACTTAGGCTGTTGGGACCACCAACCAATAGTCAGCGCCCACTTCCAACGAACTACCGATACGTAGCTGATAGTGGTGAAGCGCCTCTTCCCTAGGGTTTGCTGTGAAATAAAATTATGGCAGTTGAGCTTGTGGTTGTTGAGATATAAAGTGTCAAAGTCATATCTAGGTATATTCTGTAAGTCATGAAAGTGAAATTGTGTTTGTATCGTGGGGCAACGTTTGTTCCCCCAGATTTTTCAGCTGCCAGCGAACGGCGCGGGCGCAACGGCCCGCTCCAACGTGCCATAAGCTAAGCTGACGAGACCGCTAGTCGAGCGGCGATTGAACCTTTCTTTTGAAAAGTATCTACGGTAGATTCGGTAGATCCATCTCGCAGTGCAGTCACGAAGCATAATTAAAGGTTTCGTTGCTTTTGCAAGACATGATAAGACACTGGAGGCCTGAATCTAGGCCCTATCTTTCTTGGACGATCTGGTTTTACCACAGAAACACCATCTCCCTTGCTTCATCCAATATCACGGACTCAGCTCCTCCCAAGTGGCCAGAATCAGCTTCATTGGAGCAGGGGAAAGCATCGTCTGTCTTATCTGTTTTGGGATTTGCCTAAAAGCAAGGCCCTGCTGCTTCAGAGTAAATTAAATCTCGGCCCAACCCGTGCGATCCCTTATTACTGGAAGAGGAATAAACTGAATGTGGGAGTTGGACAGCATAGGCGCGTACATAAAGATCTAGACACCTGGTCATCTTGATTAAGTACTCTTGTTTTCGACCTGTCCTTCTGATCGAGAAGCGATAGTCTAGGCAACAGACCTTCGTACTTGGGACAAGCATTCTTGTTCCTTCTGGGACGTGTGAAAACATATTCCCTCTATATATCCTCCCACCAGCACCGAGATGGCAGAAGTGCATCGTGACCCTGCGCTCAATGCTGACAGGGCGCACCAGCACCCACATCCTAATGCGAGCAACAGCGATGCCGAAACGACGGTAGATCATCTTCATATCTCACAACCTTCCCCAGCGCCGTATGAGAAGGATGGATTCCCAGCAGCATTAGATGTAGAGAAGGGAAGCAATAGAAGCAAAGAGGTTCCCGAGTCCACGGGAAGGCCTCGATGGATGTTCTCCGCTTTCTATAGGAAATACAAGATTTTTTTCCACATTTTCTTCTTCGTATTCTTCACTGGGTAAGATAATCTGCTGCCAACTGTGGTTGAAAAGTGCAGAGATACTAATTTTGCATAGATGGTGGATTGCTGGACTAGTCCTGAACCAGTACCGAGAGAGGAAATTGAATTGGGTTGTCCCATTCCTTCTATGGTTGACAATCTCTCTTCGCCTTCTCTTCTTCTACGTACCAATCTCCATTATTTACACACCAATGAACTCGACTTGGAACAGCACCATAGTAAAAGTTGGATTGATGATCCCGCCAAAGTGGAGGATTCCAGGTGCTGCTATGATTGTCATCGCCGCATTTTTGGTGGGAACTTTTGCCACTGAGGAGTCTCCTGGGAATACTCGTGACAACCGCGCAGTTTCCCTCTTCGGGTTACTTGTATTCATCGGCGTTCTATGGGCGACTTCCAGGAACCGGAAGGTTATTCAGTGGCACACCGTTATAGTTGGCATGTTGCTCCAATATATCATCGCTCTGTTCGTTCTGCGAACCGGAGTTGGTTTTGATATCTTTCAGTTCATCAGTGGCTTGGCTAGGTCCCTTCTCGGCTTCGCCGGGAAAGGTACTGCTTTCTTGACAAGTGATACAACTGCCGCTTTGCCATGGTTCTTGATCACTGTCTTGCCTGCTATTATTTTCTTTGTTGCTTTTGCTCAGATGGTAGGTTTCTGTTTCCACTGTCCAATACTTCCTTCAAGAGGCTGACTCTAAAATAGCTCTACCACTTTGGATTCATCCAATGGTTCATTGGAAAGTTTGCTGTTTTCTTCTTCTGGGCGATGAAGGTCTCTGGTGCGGAGGCAGTTGTCGCTGCTGCATCTCCCTTCATCGGGCAAGGTGAATCGGCAATGTTAATTCGGCCATTCATTCCTCACCTCACCCAGGCCGAGCTCCACCAGGTCATGTGCTCCGGTTTCGCAACAATTGCCGGATCCGTATTAATCGCCTATATCGGAATGGGGGTTAACCCTCAGGCTCTCATTTCATCTTGTGTGATGTCGATTCCTGCTTCTCTTGCAGTCTCCAAGCTAAGATACCCGGAAGAGGAAGAATCCCTCACCGCTGGAAGAGTAGTCATACCCGACGATGATGAACATAAATCTGTTAACGCATTGCATGCACTTACAAATGGTGCATGGTTGGGTTTGAAGATTGCTGGTATGATTGCCTCGACTCTGTTATGTGTTCTCGCTCTTTTGGGGCTTGCAAACGGCCTGCTGAGGTGGTGGGGAACATACCTGAATATCTCGAATTTGTCTATTGAGATGATTTTTGGATATCTTTGCTACCCCATTGCTTTCCTCCTTGGTGTTCCTCGGGATGGTGACCTCTATAAGGTTGCTAAATTAATTGGGGTTAAGTTGATAGGTGAGTTTTCCAAAGTCGTTTAGGAAATCTAATGCCTATGTTTGCTTCAATCCCAAACTGACCGATTTGATGAATGATAGTCAACGAATTCGTTGCGTACGACATGCTTCAGAGGGATGCAGAATACGCTGATATATCTCCCCGCTCCCGCCTCATCGCTACCTATGCGCTTTGTGGTTTCGCCAACATCGGTTCCCTTGGTACCCAAATTGGCGTGCTCTCTCAGGTCGCCCCAAGTCGATCTGCTGACGTTTCGCGGCTCGCAATCTCAGCCCTTCTCTCTGGTGCCCTCAGTACGTTGACCAGTGCCAGTGTTGCTGGCCTTATTGTGACAGACAATGTCATGAAGTTTGTTAAGCCTACCTCAGCATAATATTTTTCTTTCTCATTTTCTTTTGCGCTTCCCTTTGGGCGTGCTAGTATATTGCAAGATGATCTATATTATGCATTTTAGTTTTGTTTGGAAATAGGTGGTATATAGGTATCAGGATATTCTCAAAAGTAATGTATCACTTCATTCCGATGTTGGGAAGATCCTGACTCAAGCAATAAATATATGAATGAGGGGTTGAGGGTATCATGAAGGTTATTTTTGTGGAAGAAAAATGAACTTCTGATTGATGAAGTATGAATTAGGGATCATACATGGTTTTTCAAAAGCTTGGTAACTAGGTATAATCATATTGTGACTCAGAGGAGCTTTAAGTTGAGCGGAAATCGTTTCAAGTCTTTGCGCATGCCTCAGGCTGAAGGCATTGAAAGGGATGGATACCCGGTACCAAAGTAGGTAGATCCCCTGGCCTGGTATTACAGTTACGTAACGCCATTCTTTGTTTTAGCACATACATCGGTATATTACAACGCCTTGAACGTCAGGAAAAGCTCAAGCTCTGCAAGACATCGATACTGAAGTTGAGAGTATTGCTATGCCTATGCATTGGCATCCTCAACAGAAGAAGATGATGATTATGAAAATAGATATTGAGGACTTGCTTGATATGCAAGAGGTTATTATTTCCGACCGAAATTTACTCTCTCGCGACAGTGCATCTCGTGCCCAGACCCTCGTTAAGAGGAGCTCATCATTTGGGAATACCTGTTGTTTCAACAAGCTTATGCCATGTTATTTGCTTCCCTCGTAGCTCTTCCATCCATGCTACCAAGCGCTCCTACTTAGATTTCGAACCATTTGAGAAGGCATTGTGGTATGCGGGTATTGCACGGTGGATGTGGAATTCTGTAGGCATCACAGGTTATTTCCTGTAGCCGGACAGCAGGGTTTTCTCGTACTCTGAAACCCTGTGATGCCACAGGCTCCTGCCAAGGTGTGACACAGAAAATCCACGTACAGTTTTTGGCCTAGCAATGATCCATGGCGGTGCTATGATCCATGTCTAGACTTCCTCTACAGACCGGATAAATTGTTTCTTGAATATGCTCTACAATATGCGCATGCTAGCTAGTTGAATAACTTATGTGAAGCCATCATATGCACCAATCCACCTCGAAAAGGATATAATTGCCCCCTCGCTATTGTTCAGTACCTATCATACATAATTTAGCCATTTAGAACTTTTGGACCATGTCGGCTGGTTTTTTTAGTATTTTAATTCTCCTCGGCCTTTTATTATCTTCTGTACCCTCTTTACCTATCACTCTATACAACTCCTACACTCACAATACCCTGTGCATCATGTTATCCCATAGACCTGATAACTTGGGTCCATTTACTACTGATCAGAAAACTAAGCCACCTGGCTGCAAGAATAGTATACGTCGCGCAACAAGACAACGGCAGTAGCAGAATGAGGTCAATGAAGGTGCACTTCACCTAGAACAGTCGGTAGATACCGAAATAGCGAGGGATATGAGATAGAGTATGCAAATAATATATTGAGCTCTATATCTTGCAGCAAAAATGACATATTGTAGCTATTTAGAGCGACCTAAAGCAGCTATATATAGATAATGAGCCAGACCATATGGGCATGTACATGGCAGCCTCGAAGGCCTTCCAGGAGCCGTATACGGATGAAAATCTCTATACGTAGATAGATGTTATACCATCTGACTAGGCCAACTAGGCGGCCAGGAGCCGTGATTAAGATATTGCACGAACTGCTGCATAAGGCAGATGCGATTGCTGTAATAGACAGAGACCTCCAGACTGCAATATATAGAGGCCTTTAGCTTACAATAGACGGAGAGCGGATCTGGAGGTATAGGCTGTGGACTTCCAACGCTCCCCCTTCAGCACATACCGGAGCTGCCGATGTAAATAGGCATTGACCTTGTTAAAAAATCCTTATACATATATATGTACATGAGGTAAAACATAGGGCAAAAAGATCATTGAGCAGCCTAATCAAGCCTGATATGTAGGATATAGGGTAGAAGGTGAGGGTGCATAGGGTATAGTGGATATAGGAGTTGTGCAAGGTGGATACTTGATAAAGAGGGTGCAGAAGATATAGAACGCCGAGAAGAATCAGAATACTGAAAAACCAGGGGCAATTATATCCTTTTCGAGGTGGATTGGTGCATATGATGGCTTCACATGGGTTATGCTAGTATGCGCATGTTGTAGGGCATACTCGGGGGTTTCGGGGAACAGTTTATCCGGTCTGTAGGGGAAGTCTAGCCAGCGTAGTATCTAGGGATATGTTTCATGGCAGGGGTAGTTGACATGGATCATAGCTAGGCCAAAAACTGTACATGATACAGACTCTTTTTGACTACCGCTACTGTTGTAATTGAAGACTCTGTTTAAGAGTTGAAGTCCTCTTTATAATCACACTCTTACGTACAAACAAAAACTAAAAAACCACATAGTAGAAACCCAAAAACCATAGAGTAGAAAGTAAAAAAATACACAGAAGTCATTACTAGCAATACCAAACACATACAAAACAAAAATAGAAGTTGGCATTGCTACCTCAAACTGTTAGTATGCCTTCGCGAATTTCATACCCCTCTTATCTACGTTAGCATAGACTTAGAGAGTACAAAGCTTCATATACACATTGAATTCAGCCTACACACTACAGCTTTGCCTACTGCCGGTCTGGGGGCGCGTTGGGGATATGTAACCTCACTCGGGGATCAAAAATTCTGCGATTAACGTACTCTTCGCAACTCTCGGTATTCGACGGCAATAAGGACCGGATTGCAGAATATATATATATATATAGCCCTCTCTTCATCTGTTTGCACCTCTGTTCTCAAAGCTATCACCATCAATCGCCACCATGTTCTTCCATTCACTCTCTCTGGTTTTCCTTCTCGCCTCTTTCCTCACCTCCGTAAATTCCTTCCCTTCTAAGAACGAAAGTGCTCCAACCCTCTGGCTAGTTTCCGACTCTACATGCGCCAGCTACAACCCAAAAAGAAGCCCAATACAAGGCTTTGGATATTTCCTTCCGGAGTATTTCACCCTTAACGTCGCAAACCGTGCTCGAGGAGGCCGTAGTACCCGGTCCTACATCAATGAGGGCCTGTGGGATGAGCTAATATCGTTAATCAAACCAAATGACATGGTGATGATAG